>LR738711.1:523719790-523765818 GCA_902687465.1 Secale cereale | reverse complement strand
ATCTCCGTCCAAAACCCACAGCGCCGCCGCCACCTCAGCGGGGGTCCCACTGGTCAGCCTCCCGTCGCCTGGCCCCGCCACCTCTCTCCTGCCCCGCCGAAGCCCAGGCCAGGCCCGCCCCGCCGGATCTGGGCCCGCAGCGGGAGCCGCCGGGACCGAGGCGGCCCGACCACGCGCGTCGCCCGCCCGTCCTCCGCAGCACCACGACCCTTGCCTTCCCCGCCGCCGGTGTGCTCCGCCATCGCCGCGGATCTCCGCCTCGACGGCCCGCCGCGCACCGTGCCGCCCCAGGTCCACGCTTCCCTCCGTTCGACGCCCGAAGCCCCGAGCTCGCCGGAGTTGCCTGCGCCGAGGCCTCCTCGACTCCAGCCCGGCCTCCGGCCATCGCAGCTCGCCGGACGGCCCCTCCGCCGCCGGCCAGGAGCTCCCCGTCGTCGCCTGCCCCAGTCGCCGGCTCGCCGGGCTCCTCCTCACCGGTCGCCGCGAGCCCGCATCGCCCCGGCCTCGCCGTCGTTCTCGGATCTCGCCGCCGGTGGGTTCCCCACCGGGTCTACGCCCGGACACAACCGGGTCCGCCTCCTTCGACCCGACCCGCTCCTCTTGCTGGATCCGCACCGCCCGTGTGACACTGCCCGTGGGCCTAGTCCGTCGGACGTGTCCGATCTGACACGGACATGTCCACTTCCTCCGAGGTCTAATTTCCACGAAGTCCCTAAGTTTTGTATTCTGATGCATAATTTGCATGCGTGTAACTTGATGTGTGTATGTCCAAATTGAGTGTATGATATGTCAAAATGATCGTGGTGATATGCTCTACACTTTGTTCCATTGTGCCATGCTTGTTTAAATTCATCTTGATGCCCTAATCATCGTTGCAAGAGTGCTACTTGTTTAAAACTGCTGTTAACTATAATTTTGTTGCATACTCGTGAGGCTTGTAACTTTGTGCATGTTTATCCAAATGGAGCATATGATATGCAAAATGTTCATTGTGAAGTGCTCTACATGATGGTTGTTGTAGCATTCATGTTAGGTGCCATATTGCCATGTTAATCTCGGTTGCAAAAGTGCATTTGGCTGTTAAGTGTTGAAACTTGTTATGAGATGTTGATTTCACTTGCTCATTACTATTGGTGCGTTTGTCTTCATGCCACATGTATAGATGTTTTAGAAGCACAATCATATGGTCTTTGTTGTGGTGCAATCTACTTTCCATGATATGCCTTGAGGTGACTTAAACAAGCTTGTAAACATGCCATGTCGTTGTTGCTGTTTTATACTTAGTGAAAAAACGGCTAAGTCTGGAATCTGTTTAACCTGATGCCATGTTTGCTTGATGCCTCACTCAAATCCATGCTTGTCTTGGAGTGGCCAATGATCATATCTTGTTGTCCATGTTATTGTCTATCCATCCATGCTCTTACTTGCACATATGGCATGTTATAGCTTATTAATTTCGTGCTCTCAAGTTGCCATAAATTATACCTGTCAGGATTTTATCATCATGTTCAATTTGGTGGAGCTTGTTGTTATTGATCCATGCCTCCTATGGAGTTGCTCCAATGGAGTTGCTCCAATGGAGTTGTTTGATGTATGATAAGTATACCACATGTCCATGCTCTTTATGTTCTTATTAGAGTTGATATGCTTGTTGTTTTGTGCCTCCGAAGGCAGCATCGTGATGTTGTTTTTGCCTTCCTAGATTTTGGCTAAGTCTGGATAAATTTATTGCAACTTGCCATGCCTGTTTAAATGTGTTCCAGCAAGCTTTTGGGTGTATTCTAAGTTCATGCTTGTAGAGTATCATGTCTATTTCACATCCATGCTTCTTTTTATCATGTTTGAGTGCTGTAGCATATATATATATATATATATATATATATATATATATATATATATATATATATATATATATATATATATATCTTGCTCCAAAGTTGCTATGTGGTTGTTAACTTCAGCTTGTTGTTATATCTTGTTTTATGTGTATCTTTTAGCCCGTTGCTCCGTTTTAAGTGTGTTCTATATGAAACTTGTGCGATTTTGCATGTAGAAGCATAATATCATGTTGTTTTCATGTTTCGAGTGTGTTTGCGTGATGTTTGGGTGCATCTTGCACCGTTGCCATGCTTGTCTTGTTTTGCTCATATCTTCTAGGCCGTAGCTCCGAATTAAACGAACTTTATATGAAACTTGACTAGAATTTCATGTAGACCATCATGGTGCATGTTAAATTGCTGTTTAACATCTTTAACTTAAGGTTTGTTCAGATCTGGACTAATTTCAAACTATGCATATGAGGACTTATCGGATTTGAAATATGTTGATTCCGGCCTCATTTAAACTTGTTGTTTGGTGTTGTTCTTGTGTGCTTCATCCCTTGCCATGTATTGCATCATATATAGACTTGTCTTGCTTCATACTTGTTTGAGCATCTTGTCGTGTTCTTGTGTTGTGTGTTTATCTTGTTGTGTGCTTTCTTCTCGTTAGTGCTTGTTCCGTTGCGATCGTGAGGATTCGTTCGACTTCATGTGGTTCGTCTTCGAGGCTTCTTCCTTGTCTACTTCATGGACTCATTCTTCTTCCTTGCGGGATCTCAGGCAAGATGACCATCACCTTGGATACATTTTCTATCATTGCCATGCTTAGTGTCTCGATGCTATCGTTATATGTCGCGCTACCCATCATTATTGTCAGCCCCTCTCCTTGTTGCCATGAAACCTCTAACCTTTTGACACCTTCCCAGCAAACCGTTGTTTGGCTATGTTACCCACTTGCTCAGCCCCTCTTAGAGCGTTGTTAGTTGCAGGTGAAGATGAAGATTGTTCCATGTTGGAACTTGATGCTTTGGGAACATCACAATATGTCTTATATATTTTAACACACCTATATACTGGGCATGGGTGGAAGGCTTGGCCTTTTGCTCGGTGTTTTGTTCTACTCATGCCACCTTAAGAGGCGATAAACCGGCATTATGTTCCTTGATTTTGCGTTCCTTACACACTTGGGTATACGGGGACCCCTTGACAGTTCGTCTTTGAATAAAACTTCTCCAGCAAGGCCCAACATTAGTTTTATTGCAACATAATAAAAACTTAATTAATTAATTAATTTTATAGGGAGTTAGTGCTACCCGAGGATTCTTCTACATACAGGGGGGCAGTGCTGATGGTGTTGGTCCCAAACGGGGGTTATGCGGGGCCACCACGGGGAAACTCGAGGATTGGTTTTACTTGTAGGATCGCCCATCCGGTCGTGGCCTGAGACGAGATACGCGCGGCTACTATCAGGGTGTCAACACACCGGGAGGTCTTGCTGGACTTGTTTTACCATTGTCGAAATGTCTTGTGCACCGGGATTCCGAGCCTGATAGGATTGTCCCTAAGATAAGGGGTAATATTATTATTACTTCTGCTGATCGTGAGAGCTTGTGATGGGCTAAGTTGGGACACCCCTGCAGGGTTATGATCTTTTGAAAGCTGTGCCCGCGGTTATGTGGCAGATTGGAATTTGTTAATGTCCGGTTGTAGAAAACTTGACAGAGGATCCGAAGTAAAACACACAACTGTGTGAGTAACCGTGACTGTCTCTTTTCACTTTGAGAAGAGAACACGGTGGGGTTATGTTTGACTCGTAGGTAGTTTAGGATCTTTAGCGATCATTACTAGTTTGCGACCGTTTGCGTAGATGCTCATCTTATTCTTGTACTCGTAAGTTAGCCACCATATATTACTTAGTCGCTGCTGCAACCTCACCACTTTACCTCTTCCTACCCATTAAGCTTTGATAGTCTTGTTACCCATGGTTATGGGATTGCTGAGTCCTCGTGGCTCGCAGATACTACAACAACAGTTGCAGGTGCAGGTTTCTGATGTCTTGACGTGAGAGCGATGATCGTTGTGTTGGAGTTCTTTCTTCTTCTTCTTCAGTCTTGGGTTAGGTTCCGGGTCGGCAGCCTGGGATAGCAAATGGATGTCATTGTGCTTTTCTTGTTTGCATCTGTAGTCGGATGCCTTGTATTGATGTTGTTGTATTCATGTGACTTGTATGAATTGTTGTATCCCCCCATGTATGTATGTGATGGTACGATGTAATGATATCCATCTTGCTAAGCGCCCGAAATGCGGTTGTGCCCCAATCACGTAAGTGTCACGTGATCGGGATAGAATCGCATCTTGGGCCTGACAAGTTGGTATCAGAGCCTCGGCCGACCATAAGAGCCCCCTTGATTTATCGTCGAATGGCCGTTGTTGAGTCTAGCTGAAAACTTTTTCGGTGTCTAGTATATCGGAGAGTGGGAATTCTGTTACTCCTCAGCCCCTTCGTCGCTCTGGTGAGGGATCTTGACGTAGGTGTTTTGAATTACTCCTCTTCCCCTTCAAAATTTTTTTAGGATCACGCGATTAGTCTTTTCGTTCGTTGCGTTGTCAGTTCTTTCATCTGGTGCATCTCTCGTCAAGTGGATTCAACCCTCTTCTTCTTTGCAAGTTCAATCCTCGGTTCTTTCCAACCGATGTTGTTTCCCCGTCCGAAGTGGTTTTTCTTTTCCCACCCGCCCACCCTTTTCTTCTCGGACCGGAGTCCTTAATCGAGTATCCATCCTACTCATGTGAAGTCTTTGCTTCCTTTCATCAATTATTTCAATTGGAGAGTTCTCTTCTCATTCGTCCTTTTTCATCTCTTTCTTTCCAGTGGATTCAATTCAAATTGTCGATGTTTGTCATATTCTTTTCCCTCGGCCCAAATGTTTCCAATTGCTCTTTTAACTCTCGCCATTTAATTGTTCCGGAGTTCCGAAGACATTCTAGGAGATTCGTCTGTCTTCCAACTAATTCAAGGCTGTCACCTCATTCGAGTTTTTCAATCCTTCTGATGCATCTTATCTCTTTCAAACATCCTTTTTAACGGTGTTTTCTCTTTGGTGGGCTCATAACCCACAGGTCTTTCCCAGGATCTTACCTGACTCTTCTAATTTCCCGGAGTGTTCCGAAATTCTTTTCAAGTGTGACGTAAGTATGGATTCCATCAGTCACGTGCCTTCCGAAGTCCGTTTTCAATTCTTTCATGTTTGGTTCAACCTTTCCTCTTTTAATTCTTCCGGAGTATCTCAATAATTTTGGTGGTGTTTCTCGTCATCATTTCAAGACCGACGAAGAGTTCCTCTAATTCTTGTCCGTTCTCTCGAAATTCTTCGTTCACGATCATTGCGATCTCCTTAATTGTTCCGATCATCAAGACTTCTTTTCTGTAACCATCCGGAGTATTTTATGAATTCTTTTCTTTATGTTCCTCCGAAGGCCATCATTTCAGAAGATTTCTTCGTTCTCAGTTTTCAACTTCGTCCTCCAAATATTCTTCATTATTGCCTCTTCGTTTGTTTCACATTCGTCCGGTGCTTCGTTCAAGTATTCTTTAATCAGTTCGCAATCTCTTCGTTTTCTTGCATCTAATTCCCCAAGTGCTTTATTCTTCCGGCGATTCATTCTCTTGTATTCACTCAATTTCAATTCCTTACGGTGGTCGTTCTCTTTCACCACTCGTTTGAATTCTTACCGGTGGTTCATCTCTTTTCTTCACCCGGCTTTAATTCTTACGGTGGTTCGCTCAAGAGTTCTTTTCCGGTATTATCATTTCATTCCATTCATTTATTCCAATTCTACCGGCGTTTCATGAATATTTTCGCAAATTCGCGATATATTCCTCTTTAATCTTTTCAACGGGAATAAGTGATATGCAAATCCATTGCTTCGCATCAATTTAATTGGTGGAGGATAAGCATAACATAATTCGTATTATTTTTATGAAGTTGACTTAATCCCTTCTTTCAGAGTTTATTCTGGATGAATAAATTCTAGTTCCAAGTGTTTTTATCTTTTCTTCCGGAGTTCATAGTTTCTCAGCCTTCTCGTCGGAATCCCGACTAAATCATCACAAGGCTTTATTCTTATTCTTGAATCCTTGACTTCTATATCATCATCCTTTTCGCTACCGGAGTTCTTCATGGTGGTTCTTCATCATTTAATGCATTCTTCAAATATTGAGCAATTCTTCTGGAGCAGCTCAACCATTCTTATTCTTGCCTCTTGAGTACAATTAATTCTTCCTATTCTTTTGAAATGGAGTTTTGCAGTTATTCATCCTTGGCCATTCAATCTTTTGATAGTGGCGCAAATTCACCTCAAATTTTGAGTTGTTTTAATAAGACCACAACAAGCTTATTCTTTTGTTGATGATTTTCTCAACAACTTCGTTCGAGCCTTCCTCTTGAAGATTCTCTTCAAATTCATTAGTGGTGTAAGTTGTCATCTTCTTCTCCGTTCTTTTCATTGCATTCTTTCCATTCTTCCGGAGGCATTGTGTCGTTTCATCTCGTCAAGTATTATTCAGTCCTCTCAAGTTCTTGTTCTATTCCATTCATACTCAACCGGAGTGGCACCTAAATTCGTTGTCCTTATTCCTTGTCTATCTCTTATTAACCAGAGTGGTTTCGAATTCGTTTTGTTCCTTCAGCTCTTGTCTCGTGCCTTTCAACCTCCTTGGTTCTCGTCGTATCCCTTGTTCCTCTTGTCTAACAAAGTCTTTGCAACTTCGTTCTTCTTCGTCGTCTTCATTCTTTCAAGTTGTTCAACCTCTCAAGGTTCTTTGGTTTCACTCTTTTGTCCTCAAAGAACTTGTGTTCTTCCTTTTTCTCTCCCGTCTCATTCCTAAGATCTCGGGACGAGATCTCTTGTTAGTAGGGGAGTGTTGTGACACCCCGAAAACAGTGCGCCAGGTGTCAGCTAGTTATTCGTCGTCGTTGCCATGTCATCTGCTTGCGTGTTGCATCTTGCCATGTCATCGTGTGTGTTGCATCATCATGTTTTCCAAACTTGCATCCGTCTGAGTTCGCCCGTCCTTTCCGTTGTCCGTTCTGAGCCCAGACACACTTGCACGCGCCCGCGGCGCCTCCGAATGTTTATTTTATGAGTGGCATAAAAATGTTCTCGGAATGGGATGAAACTTGGCGTGTGGTCTTATTATAGTGTAGGCAGGCCTCCTGCCAAATTTCATCGCATTCGAAGCTCGTTTGATAGCCCAACAGATATATATAGCGGCACTAGTCGCCAGATAAAACGTCGGACGTTTTCAGTCTCCGAAAATCCCCGCGGGCCTCTCTCCTCTCCTCTCATCTCAGCCTGAAGCCCCTCTAACACAGCCCACCTAGCCCACCTACAGTACCCCTCCATTGCGGACCGTCTGATCAGATCTAACGGTCCGAATCGGAGCAAAACCCCCAAACCCTAGCAAATTTTGCTATATATGGACACCTCCTCGTCCAAAAACAGCATCCCTAGCCTTCCCCTACCTCCTAGCCCCCCCTCCTCCTCAGATTCCGCGCTCAGCCGGTGCCCCGCCGCCACTTGTCTCCGTCCAAAACCCACAGCGCCGCCGCCACTCAGCGGGGGTCCCACTGGTCAGCCTCCCGGCGCCTGGCCCCGCCACCTCTCTCATGCCCCGCCGAAGCCCAGGCCAGGCCCGCCCCGCCGGATCTGGGCCCGCAGCCGCCGGGCCCGAGGCGGCCCGACCGCGCGCGTCGCCCGCCCGTCCTCCCGCAACACCTCGACCCTCGCCTTCCCCGCTGCCGATGTGCTCCGCCACCGCCGCGGATCTCCGCCTCAATGGCCCGTCGCGCGCCGTGCCGCCCCAGGTCCACGCTTCCCTCCGTTCGACGCCCGAAGCCCCGAGCTCGCCGTAGTTGCCTGCGCCGAGGCCTCCTCGACTCCAGCCCGGCCTCCGGCCACCGCAGCTCGCCGGACGGCCCCTCCGCCGCCGGCCAGGAGCTCCCCGTCGTCGCCTGCCCCAGCCGCCGGCTCGCCGTGCTCCTCCTCGTCGGTCGTCGCGAGCCCCCATCGCCCTGGCCTCGCCGTCATTCTCCGATCTCGCCGCCGGTGGGTTCCCCGTCGGGTCCATGCCCGGACCCGACCGGATCCGCCTCCTTCGACCCGACCCGCTCCGCTTGCTGGATCCGCACCGCCCGTGTGACACTGCCCGTGGGCCTAGTCCGTCGGACGTGTCCGATCTGACACGGACATGTCCACTTCCTCCGAGGTCTAATTTCCATGAAGTCCCTAAGTTTTGTATTCTGATGCATACTTTTCATGCGTGTAACTTGATGCCATGTTTGCTTGATGCCTCACTCAAATCCATGCTTGTTTTGGAGTGGCCAATGATCATGTCTTGTTGTCCATGTTATTGTCTATCCATCCATGCTCTTACTTGCACATATGGCCTGTTGTAGCTTATTAATTTCTTGCTCTCAAGTTGCTATAAATTATACCTATCAGGATTTTATCAGCATGTTCAATTTGGTGGAGCTTGTTGTTATTGATCCATGCCTCCTATGGAGTTTCTCCAATGAAGTTGTTTGATGTATGATATGTCTACCACATGTCCATGCTCTTTATGTTCTTATTAGAGTTGATATGCTTGTTGTTTTGTGCCTCCAAAGGCAGCATCGTGATGTTGTTTTTGCCTTCCCAAATTTTGGCTAAGTCTGGATAAATTTATTGCAACTTGCCATGCCTGTTTAAATGTGTTCCAGCAAGCTTTTGGGTGTGTTCTAAGTTCATACGTGTAGAGTATCATATCTATTTCACATCCATGCTTCTTGTTATCATGTTTGAGTGTTGTGGCATATATATATCTTGCTCCAAAGTTGCTATGTGGATGTTAACTTCAGCTTGTTGTTATATCTTGTTTCATGAGTATCTTTTAGCCCATTGCTCGGTTTTGAGTGTGTTCTATATGAAACTTGTGTGATTTAGCTTGTAGAAGCATAATATCATGTTGTTTTCATGTTTGGAGTGTGTTTGCTTGATGTTTGGGTGCATCTTGCACCGTTGCTATGCTTGTCTTGTTTTGCTCATATCTTCTAGGCCGTAGCTCCGAATTAAACGAACTTTATATGAAACTTGACTTGAATTTCGTGTAGATCATCATGGTGCATGTTAAATTTCTTTTTAACAACTTTACCTTAAGGTTTGTTCAGATCTTGACTAATTTCAAACTATGCATATGAGGACTTACCGGATTTTCTATATGTTGATTCCGGCCTCATTTAAACTTGTTGTTTGGTGTTGTTCTTGTGTGCTTCATCCCTTGCCATGTATTGCATCATATATAGACTTGTATTGCTTCATACTTGTTTGAGCATCTTGTCGTGTTCTTGTGTTGTGTGTTTACCTTGTTGTGTGCTTTCTTCTCGTTAGTGCTTGTTCCGTTGCGATCGTGAGGATTCGTTCGTCTTCATGTGATTCATCTTCGAGGCTTCTTCTTCGTCTACTTCATGGACTCATTCTTCTTCCTTGCGGGATCTCAGGCAAGATGACCATCACCTTGGATACCTTTTCTATCATTGCCATGCTTAGTGTCTCGATGCTATCATTATATGTCGCGCTACCCATCATTATTGTTAGCCCCTCTCCTTGTTGCCATGAAACCTCTAACCTTTTGACACCTTCCCAGCAAACCGTTGTTTGGCTATGTTACCCGCTTGCTCAGCCCCTCTTATAGCGTTGTTAGTTGCAAGTGAAGATGAAGATTGTTCCATGTTGGAACTTGATGCTTTGGGAATATCACAATATGTCTTATATATTTTAACACACCTATATACTGGGCATGGGTGGAAGGCTTGGCCTTTTGCTCGGTGTTTTGTTCTACTCAAGCCACCTTAGGAACCGATAAACCGGCATTATGTTCCTTGATTTTGCGTTCCTTACACGGTTGGGTATATGGGGACCCCTTGACAGTTCATCTTTGAATAAACTTCTCCAGCAAGGCCCAACATTGGTTTTATTGCAACATAATAAAAATTGCATAGGGGGTTAGCGCTACCCGATGATTCTTCTACATATAGGGGGGCCAGTGCTAATGGTGTTGGTCCCAAACGGGGGTTATGCGGGGCCACCGCGGGGAAACTCGAGGATTGGTTTTACCTGTAGGATCGCCCATCCGGTCGTGGCCTCAGACAAGATACGTGCGGCTACTATCAGGGTGTCGACACACCGGGAGGTCTTGCTGGACTTGTTTTACCATTGTCGAAATGTCTTGTGCACCGGGATTCCGAGCCTGATCGGATTGTCCCTAAGATAAGCGGTAATATTATTATTACTTCTGCTGATCGTGAGAGCTTGTGATGGGCCAAGTTGGGACACCCCTGCAGGGTTATAATCTTTCGAAAGCCGTGCCCGCGATTATGTGGCAGATTGGAATTTGTTAATGTCCGGTTGTAGAAAACTTGAAAGAGGATCCGAAGTAAAACACACAACTGTGTGAGTAACCGTGACTGTCTCTTTTCACTTTGAGAAGAGAACACGGTGGGGTTATGTTTGACTCGTAGGTAGTTCAGGATCTTTAGCGATCATTACTAGTTTGCGACCGTTTGCGTAGATGCTCATCTTATTCTTGTACTCGTAAGTTAGCCACCATATATTGCTTAGCCGCTGCTGCAACCTCACCACTTTACCTCTTCCTACCCATTAAGCTTTGATAGTCTTGTTACCCATGGTTATGGGATTGATGAGTCCTCGTGGCTCACAAATACTACAACAACTGTTGCAGGTGCAGGTTTCCGATGTCTTGACGTGAGAGCGATGATCGTTGTGTTGGAGTTCTTTCTTCTTCTTCTTCAGTCTTGGGTTAGGTTCCGGGTCGGCAGCCTGGGATAGCAGATGGATGTCATTGTGCTTTTCTTGTTTGCATCCGTAGTCGGATGCCTTGTATTGATGTTGTTGTATTCATGTGACTTGTATGAATTGTTGTATCCCCCGATGTATGTATGTGATGGTACGATGTAATGATATCCATCTTGCTAAGCGCCCAAAATGTGGTTGTGCCCCAATCACGTAAGTGTCACGTGATCGGGATAGAATCGCATCTTGGGCCTGACATTGTTACTCCTGGCGGGATCTAGACTGGCCTCGCATATCAATACTAGTCTTTTCTGCGCACTTTGTCCTCACTCGTGCGCACCCGGGAGCAACTTCCCGGTCGGTCACCCATCCTGAAACTACTCCAAGCTGAGCACGCTTAACTTTGGAGTTCTTTCCGAATGGGCTCCTGGAAAAGAAGGAATTCCTTATTTATATAAGTAGTCTATCATCCCTAATAAGCCAGGCTATCACATAAACCCCCACTCAGAGGAACCGATGTCCTCGTAGAGCCACAGGAACATTCCCTCTTGGCACATACGTCTGTGCATCCAGTCCGGTACAAATGTCATGTCGTGTGCCACGAAGGGTCACAAACATCATGAATAACATGACCGCACACCTGTCCGCAAACATCCGATACCAACTTGTAACGCCCCGGAAGAATTAAAGGATGGAATGAGAAGAAAAGGGGAAAGAACACATCTTCTAGCACAATGAATTTGAAGGCATCCTTGCAAAGAAAGGATGAACGGAGTTGTTGAAAAATCAAAAACGAAAAGAATTAACTTGTTGTGGACTTATGGAAATCATCCCAAAACTTGAGGTGAAATTCTGCCACTACAAAATGATTGAATAGCTGAGAAGAAGGAAGAAATGCAAAACTTCACTTCAAAAAGAATACGGAGAATTATTTGCATCTCGAGACGCAAAAGAAAAAATGCTTGAGCTTCTCCACGAGAATTTGATGAATATTTGAGGAATGAATTAAATCAAGAAGAACTACCATGAGAACTCCGGTAACGAAAAGGATGATGATATGGATGGAGGTTCCGACGAGATAGTCGAGAAAAACTTGAACTCCAAAAACAAAAGATGAAAACACTTGGGACTAGAATTTATTCATCAAGAACAAATTCCAAAGGAATTGATTGCTCAACTTGATGAAAAGAATAAGAATTGTCTTATGCTTATCCTCCACCAATTAAAATTGATGTGAAGCAATGGATTTGCATATCACTTATTCACGTTGAAAAAGATTAAAGATGGATATAGCGCAAAACTCGACAAAGTCTTCATGATCCACCGGTAAGAATTGAAATCGAGTGATGAAAAAGAATGAACCACCGTAAGAATTGAAATTGAGTGAATACAAGAGAATGAATCGCTGGGAAGAATAAAGCACTTGGGGAATCTAGATACAAGAGAACGAAGAGATCGTGAACTGGTTAAAGAATACTTGAATGAAGCACCGGACGAATGTGAGACGAACGAAGAGGCATCAATGAAGAATATTTAGAGGACGAAGTTGAAAACTGAGAACGAAAAAATCTTCTGAAATGATGGCCTTCTGAGGAACACAAAGAAAAGAATTCATGAAATACTCCGGAAGAATGAAAAGAAGAAAGGTTGAACCAACGATGAAAATAATTTGCAAACGATCTTGGAGAAGGCACATGACGGATGGAATCCATACTTACGTCACACTTGAAAAGAATTTTGGAACACTCCAGGAAATTAGAAGAGTTAGGTAAGATCCTGGGAAAAGACCTGTGGATTATGAGCCCACCGAAGAGAAAACACCGTTGAAAAGGATTATTCGAGTGAGAAACGATGCACCAGAACGGCTGAAAGACTCGAATGAGGGGACAACCTCGAATAAATTAGAGCACAGACAAATCTCCTAGAATGTCTTTGGAACACCAGAACAATTAAATGGCGAGAGGCGAACAAGAGAAGGGGAAAACACTTGAGCAATGGAAAAGAATAAGATCAACACCAAAAACTTGAATTGAATCCACCGAAGAAGAAAAGGAGATCAATAATGACGACAAGACGAGAATTCACCGGTTGAAATAACTGAGGAAAGAATGCAAAGGATTCACACGAGTAGGATGGATACTCGATTGAGGAATCCGGCTCCGAGAAGAAAAAAAGGTGGGCGGGTGGGAAAAAAGAAGGACCACATCGGACGGGGAAAACGATGCCGGTTGGAAAGAACTGAGGATTAAACTTGCAAAAGACGAAGAGGATCCACTAAACTTGACGACAATTGCACTGGATGAAAGAGCTGACATCGCAATGAACGAAAACTAACTGCGTGATCCTAAAAAAATTGATGGGGAAGAGGAGTAATTCAAAACATCTATGTCAAAGGGGCTGAGGAGTAAAAAGAATTCCTACTCCCCGATATAACTAGACTCCAAAATAGTTTTTCTTCTAGACTCGACAACGGCCAAGCTACGATCAATCAAGGGGGCTCCTATGGTCGGTTGAGGTTCTAATACCAACTTATAACGCCCAACATGCGATTCTATCCCGATCACGTGACGAACTCGTGATTGGGACACAACCGCATTTCGAACGCTTAGCAAGATGGATATCATTACATCGTACCATTACATACATACATGGGGGATACATACAAGTCACATGAATAGAACATCGTCATGAACAAGACATCCGACTACGGATGCAAACATGAAAAGCACAAACACATCCATCCTGCTATCCTAGGCTGCCGACCAGGAACCTATCCCAAGATTGACGAAGAAGAAGAAGAAGAAAGAACTCCAACACAATTAACATCACTATCACGTCAAGTCATCGGAAACCTGACCTGCAACTGTTGTTGTAGTATCTGTTAGCCACGAGGACTCAACAATCCCATAACCATGGGTATCAAGACTAGCAAAGCTTTGTTGGCTATGGAGAGGTTAAGTGGTGAGGTTGCAGCTGCGGCTAAGCAAAAGTATGGTGGCTAACTTACGAGTACAAGAATAAGATGAGCCCCTATGCAAACGGTCGCAAACTAGTAATGATCGCTAAAGATCCTGAACTACCTACGAGTCAAACATAACCCCACCGTGTTCTCTTCTCAAAGTGAAAAGAGACGGTCACGGTTGTGTATTTATTTCGGATCCTCTGTCAAGTTTTCTACAACCGGATATTAACAAATTCCAATCTGCCACATAACCGCGGGCACGGCTTTCGAAATATCATAACCCTGCAGGGGTGTCCCAACTTAGCCCATCACAAGCTCACGATCTGCAGAGTCGCAACTCCATGTTGGGAACACCCGAGTATTCTCGCAATCCCGTGCTCAAGATATTTCGACAAAGGTAAAACTAATCCAGCAAGACCTCCCAGCGTGTCGACACCCTGATAGTAGCCGCGCGTAACTCGTCTCAGGCCATGACCGGAATGGTCAGCCTACAGGTATATACCAAACCTCGAGTTTCCCCATGTTGGCCCCGCAGTCTGCCCAGTTTGGACCAACACTCATGAGGAGCACTGGCCCGGGGGGTTGATTAAGAGTCCTCGGGTGCTAGTCGGTCCCTATGCAAGTTTTAGTTATTAGGCAAATGTAGTACCAAAGTTGGGTCTTGCTGGAAAAGCTTTAAGCAATGCGAATTATCGATGGGGCCCATAAACCCCAATCGTGTTAGGAACGCAAAATCAAGGAACATAACACCGGTTTATCGGTTCCTAAGGCGGCATGAGTGGAACAAAACACTAAGCAAAAGGCCAAGCCTTCCACCCATTACCAACTATATATATGTGCATTAATTAAGCATAAGAGATATTATTATATTCCAACTCCAAGATCCGACATGGAGGAAACTTCATCTTCGTCTGCAACTAACAACGCTATAAGAGGGGCTGAGCGAGCGGTAACATAGCCAAACAACGGTTTGCTGGGATGGTGTCAAAGGTTAGAGGTTTCATGGCAACAAGGAGGGGCTGACAACTAATAGATAGGTAGCGCGACATATAGCGATAGCATCGAGACAACTAGCATGGCAATGATAGTAATAAGATCCAAGGTTACGGTCATCTTGCGTGAGATCCCGCGAGGAAGAAGAACGAGTCCATGAAGAAGACGAAGAAGAAGCCACGAAGACGAACCAAGTGTAGTCGAACGAATTATCACGATCGCAACGGAATATGAACTAGCGAGAAGAAGCACACAACATGGTAAACACACCACTCAATAACATGACATGATGCTCAACCAAGTATGATGCATGACAAGTCTACATGATGCAAAACATGGCAAGGGATGAAGCATACAAGACCACACAACAAGGCAAGTTTAAATAAGGCCGGAAATAACATACTCCCTCCATTTTTATATACAAGGCCACTATCAAAATTACAATTTGCAGCTATACAAGGCCACTAACACTAATCGAGACAAAATTTATGGTGTTTTCCTCGTACTAGCAAAGGAGGATATTAATTATCTCTTGCATGCATGTGGGTGTGATAAGTTTGACTTGCATGCGCCTCATTAATCAACTAAAAGGAGTGATAGCATTGGCTTGTTGTGGGTGGAACAGAAAAATATGCATTAATTAACATGACAAACAAGAGGACAAGCTAGCTTGCAATATTGGCTTAAGCACACATTTACTTTTACCTTGGTACCTGTAATATGGGTTTGTGCCCTTGTATACAAAAATGGAGGGAGTATAACAATTCCGGTAAGTCCTCATATGCAAATTTCGAAATTGGTCCAGATCTGAATAAACCTTAAGTTGAAGTTGTTAAACAGCAAGTTAACATGCACCATGATGATCTACTCAAAATTCTAGTCAAGTTACACATAAAGTTCATTTAATTCGGAGTTACGGCCTAGAAGATATGAGCAAAACAAGTCAAGCATGTCAAAGATGCAAGATGCATCCAAACATCAAGCAAACACACTCCAAACAGGTATTCAACATGTTATTATGCATCTACATGCAAAAACGCACAAGTTTCATATAGGACACACTCAAAACGGAGCAACGATTCAACACATACACACGAAGCAAGTTTGAAACACAATCAGCCCAAAACAGCAAGTAGGCATATAATTGACATCACAACAAAATGCTACAGGAACATTTCATGGCATCAAAGGGCATGGCAAGCATGTACATGGCAAGCACTACAAGCATGATCACTGACCTACTACCAAGCACCACTAGAACATGCTCAAAACATCATGGCAAGATTGCAAAAGATAAAAAATTCACAGACTTAGTGAAATAAACTAAACATGGCAGCAACAACGACAAGTAGGCATGTTTGCAGGCTTGTGCAACTCATCTCAAAGCATATCATGGCATGTGAATATAACCAACAGCAAGAAGACATGTTTATGCAGCTACTCATGGCAAGAACATGGTCATAGGATGCATAGAACACTAGCTATTCACATGGCAAAACTGAACTTACTGTTAACAGGCTGACAGAAACATTTTATAGCAATTTGAGAGTATGAAAACAACAAGCTACAGCAGGGCATATATGCAAACAAAGGCATTGATGAATAGAGCATAACATGGACTTCAAAACATGGTCATTGGACAATCCAAAACATTCATGCATTCGAGTGGGCCATCAAGCAAACATGGCATCAGGATATAACAGTTTCAGACTTGGCAGTTTTCAACAAGTCATAGAAATCAACAACAGCGAGTGGGCCACTTTGGAAGCTTGTTGCACTCACCACAAGGCATATCATGAAAAGTGGATTGCACCACAACAAAGATGACATGAATGTACTTCTAAAACATATTGACATGTAGCTCAAACAAAAATCGCACATAAAGATATGAAAAAGACAAATCAGCATATTATAACAAGTTTCAGCACTTAACAGCCACATGCACTTTCGCAAGAGATAAACATGGCAATATGACACCTAACATGAATGCAACAGCCACCATCATGTAGAGCACTTCACAGTGAACATTTTGACATATCATACACTCCATTTGGACCAACAAGCACAAAGTTACACCATGTTAAACATGCATACATATTGTTGACAGAAAACAATGACTTGACAGTAACATCACATAGCAGTCTTGCAATGGAGATTGAGGCATCAAGATGAACAGTAACATACATGCAAATGCAACTAACATGTAGAGCACTTCGAGACGAACATTTTGACATATCATATGCTCAAAACGAAGCAACATGCACAAAGTTACAGGCCACACAATATGCCAACATCATGCAAAATGCCCAGGGGACTTAATGGAAAACTACCTCCTGGGTTGGACATGTACGGGTCCAGGCGGACATGTCCGGCGGCTGGGCCCACTGGCAGAGACAGCAGCAAGGGGAAGGGGTCGGACACGTCTGGATAGCTCCGGACATGTCCGGCACGACGCAGGCAGAGGAGGTCCGCGGCTCTGGCAATGCTCCGACGAGCTGGCGAGCCGGAGACGACTAGATCGGGCAGATCCAAGGCCAGGGAGGCCGGATCCAGTGCGGGATGGGGCCGGCGGCGAGGAGGAGGCCGTCCGGCGAGCTCGTAGGCTCGGGCGGCGGCGGATCCAGAGAGGCGGCGGGCAGATCGCGGCAGCGGCGCTCGAGGCAGAGCAGAGGTGGCCGGCCGGGCGACGAGGTGGAGACGTGCGGCACGGCGGCGGAGCTCGGGCGCTGGGCGGCGGAGTCGCGAGGAGGGGCGGGGGGCGGGGCGAGGTCCGGCGGGTCCTCCGACGAGGCGAGGCGGCGGTGTTCGGCGAGGCGAGCGGATGGCAGCGAGCGGGAGGCCGGGCGGCGGAGACATGCGCTGCCGGGCGCTCGGGCCTGGCCCGGGCCTAGGCGGCCCGTGGTGGCGCTGGAGGCGTGGGGACATGGCTAGGCCACTTGGCGGCGCGGGAGTGGCTGGCGGGCGCGGGGAGGACGAGGTGGCGAGCCCTGGTTGGCTGCGGCCGGCGGGGAGCTGACGTGGCGGCAACGCAGGGTGGTTTTGGCGATGACAAGTGGCGGGGCTGTGGTGACTAGCGCGGAAATTGAGGAGGGGGTTGGTGGCTGGAGCTAGGGGATGGCTAGGGATGCCAAAAGGGACTAGGGGAGTCCATTTATAGTAGGAGGGTTGGGGTTTGTAGTCTAGGGGGGTTTTGGACCCTCCGATCACGATCGGACGGTTCCGGTCATGAGAAGGGGTAGGTTGGGCCTAGTGGGTGGTAGTGGGCTGTGTAGGAGGGGTCTCGGGCTGAGAGGAGAGAAGAGAAGTGCGGCCCGACAGCAATTTCGGAGATCGAAACGTCCGACGAAAATACCGGCAATGGTGCCGCTATAGTTTAATGGTTGGGCTATCAAATGGACTCCAAATGCGACGAAATTTGGCAGGCAGTCTGTCTACACTAAAATAAGACCACACGCCAAGTTTCACCCCATTCCGAGAACGTTTTATGGCCACCTATAAAATAAATATTCGGAGGTGCCGCGGGCGCGGGCGAGTGTGTCTGGGCTCAGAACGGAC
The DNA here is from genome assembly GCA_902687465.1 of Secale cereale. Lineage (NCBI taxonomy): Eukaryota > Viridiplantae > Streptophyta > Magnoliopsida > Poales > Poaceae > Secale > Secale cereale. Next base: position 523,747,638 of record LR738711.1, on the reverse strand, counting down.
AACGGAAAGGACGGGTGGACTTGGACGGATGCAAGTTTTGAAAACATGTTGATGCAATGCACATGATAACATGGCAAAATGCAACACGCAAGCAGATGACATGGCAACGATGACGAATAACTAGCTAACACCTGGCGCATCGGTCTCGGGGCGTCACACTAGTGGCCCCCCTCCCGTGCTTTCTTCGCCCAATGTTTTTTATATATTCCAAAACTTGCTCCCGTGAAGTTTCAAGACTTTTTGAGTTGTGTAGAATAGGTCTCTAATATTTGCTCCTTTTCCAGTCCAGAATTCTAGTTGCCGACAATCTCCCTCTTCGTGTAGACCTTGTAAAATAAGAGAGAAAAGGCATAAGTATTGTGATATAATGTGTACTAACAACCCATAATGCAATAAATATCAATATAAAAGCATGATGCAAAATGGACGTATTAGGAGATCCTATCCGGCTCGCCGCTGAGAGTCACCAGAAATAGGCGGCGCCAGAGGGGCACATACTACGTGTCCATCTCTATGCCCAGCGCGCCACGGATATCCGCGATCCAGGCACGCTCGTGCAGCCCGTCGCACACGGAAAGATTCTTGCGGCGCCACTTAGAGATGCTGGCGTGGACCAGCGGTGTGATGTGTGCGATGGACTAGTCGTCGAGCCAGTGATCGTCCCAGAATTTGTAGTTGCGCCCGTCGCCGATAGGCAAGCGGGTGGAGTCCCGGAAGAGAGCCTGGACCTCGGGGGAGTGAGGGATGTGCAGGTATTGCTATGGGTGCGATGGATCCGTCCCCTGGAGCCACAGCCATCAGGTGCGCAAGGAGATACCCACGAGGTGGAGGTCTGGGATGCCAAGGCCGCCCATGTCGATGGGGCAGCAGACGCGGCGCCAATTGACGAGGCAGTGGCCGCTGCTCGCGTCCTTGCGTTCGTGCTAGAGGAAGTTGCGGAGGAGGCGGTTGATCTGCTTGAGGATGGAGGGGTTGATGGCCATAGCAAGGAGTGTGTGCACCGGCATCGCCGCGAGCACGTGGTGGCAGAGCGCCAGACGGTCACCGCGCGACATCATGGAGGCCCACCAGGGGGAGAGCCTGCGCTCGAGCTTGACGAGGATAGGCTGTAACGCAATGGCGCTGGCCTTACGGATGGACAACGGCGGGCCGAGGTATGTCGTTCGGAAGTCTTCGAGCGGGCATGCAAAGTGGGAGGAGATCGCCAGGCGGTCCTCGGGTGTGCACTAGTTTGGGGGATTCGTGCACTTGTTGAAGTTGGTATACATTCCGGAGGCGTTGCCGAAGATAGTGAGCAGTCCATGGACGACTGAGAGGTCCTGCTTGTCCAATCGGCAGAAGACGGCCACATCGTCGGCGTAGAGGGAGATACTTGAGGCCATATGACGCGTGGTGAGGCGTTGGAGCACGCCATTGGTGACAGCATGGTAAAGCAGGTTGTTGAGAATGTCGATCACCACGACGAACAGCATGGGTGACAAGGGGTCCCCATATCGGAAGCCACATCTATGAAGGATCGGTGGCCCTGGGGTGTCGTTGACGAGGATGCTCATGCTTGCCATGCCAAGGAGGATGCACACCCACTCGCACCAGCGTCGATTGAAGCCTAGTTGGCGGAGGGTATCCAACAGGAAAGCCCATGAGACCGGGTAGAAAGCACGGTCAATGTCGAGCTTGAGCATGACGCACGATTTCTTGAGGTTGTAAAGCTGTCGTGCAGTTTACTGGATAAGGAGGAAGTTGTCGTGGATGCATCTGCCCGTGATGAATGCACTCTAGTTGGTGGAGATCATGTCGCCGAGCCTAGGTGTGAGGCGAAGCGAGAGCACCTTGGCGAATAGCTTGGCGCACAAGTGAATCAGGCTTATATGGCGATAGTCGGAGAGCGTGCTAGCATCTGGTTTCTTGGGCAGCAGAGTAAGAAGCACCTCGTTAAGCCTTTGGAAGCCTAGGCCATTGAGGTTGTAGAGCTTGTTGAACACATCGACAACGTCCGCTTTGATGGTGGGCCAAGATGCACAAAGGAACTCAAAGGTGAACCCATCTGGCCCCGGTGCTCTCCCCTTAGGCATGCGCTTGATGGCCTCCCAAATTTCGTGCTCAGAGAAAGGGGCCTCCAAGTCTTGCAAGTCGAACGAGCGTGGGTCGAGACTATCCAGATCGATGGCGGATAACCTCTCCCGGGAGGAACCAAGGATGCCGGAGAAGTGTGCATGCGTGGCTTCCGCGATGGAAGCATGGTCTAAGACGATTGAGTCGCCCACCTGTAGCTGGAGGATTATGTTCTTCTTGGAAAGTTGCGCTGCGTAGAGGCGTAAGAAGGCCGGGTTGGTGTCGCCGCCTTTGACGTAGTTGAACCGCGTGTGCTGCCTGGCGATGGAGTGGTCGAGCGTGGCGAGGCCGATATTGGACGCTTTAAGCTGGCGACGGAGCCACGCCTTGGCCGCCGAGAGCTGCCGAATGTCCTGGGCCGCATTGAAACAGGCAATTAGCTCGCGGGTGACAAAGAGCTGGAGGGAGATGTTGCCTACGGTCTTGGCGCTCCAACGTTGGAGGTGCTTGGTGGTGGCCCGGAGGCGCGCGTAGATGATGTCGGTGTCAAAACCGGCCGATCTCGGGTAGGGGTTCCCGAACTGTGCGTCTAAGGATCGAAGGTAACAGGAGGCAGGGGACATGATGTTTACCCGATGGAGGTAATACCCTACTTCCTGCTTGATTGACTTGGATAAGTATACGTGTTACAAGAGTTTATCTACCTCGAGATCGTAATGACTAAACCCTAGATGTCTAGTTTGTATGATTATGAATGCCTCTACGGACTAAACCCTCTGGTTTATATAGACACCGGAAGGGGCTAGGGTTGTACAGAGTCGGTTTACACAGAAAGGAATATTCATATCCGCATGCCAAGCTTGCCTTCCACACCAAGGAGAGTCCCATCCAGACACGGGGGAAAGTCTTCCGTCTTGTATCTTCGTGGCCCATTAGTCCGGCCCACGTTAAATAGCCCGGACGCCCGAGTACCCCGTAATCCAGGACTCCCTCAGTAGCCCCAGAACCAGTCTTCCGATGACGATGAGTTCGGCACGCCAGTTGTTTTCGGCATCGCAAGGCGGGTTCCTCCTCCGAATACTCCAAAGTAGTCTTCCAGACAAGAGATATATATCCGGCTCTGTATAACAGTTACAACCCACTACCACGAGGGCATAACACTTAGTTAAAAACATAATGTGCCTTTACTAACAGCTTTTGCTAGCGAGACGTCACGTCTGGCCTTTCCATCATTTTGAATCGTTTTTCAACTTCCCGGTTCGCATTTCGAGATGCAGCCTCCAGTGACATGTCTTGTCAAAACAGAGATCGTGTCCCCTTATCACAGGTTTTTCATCAATACGGGCTTGGGTAATCCAACCGCGCCGTCCACACGACCCCTTGGGAATAGGCAAGTTTTAAGGCTCGTGGGGGGCGCTCTATATTCACGGCCTTTATAAGGGTATAATAATCCACATTTTCATCCCACGCCTTTCTTCTTCCTCAGCCCATCCGCCCTCGAGCTCCAGCGCCCAAGCTTCGATCCCTTCCATCCCCAGAAAACATTCTAGCCATGTCTGATCCGGATCGCAGGGCAAGTGGATTCCCTCCTCCATCACAGAGGAGAACATCAAGGAGCTCCGGGAAGCGGGGTATTTATCCAAGGCAATCACCCACCGGCTTCCAGCCAAGAAACAGATCGTCCCTACTCCGGAGCCCCACAAGAGGGTAGTATTCATCCCTCATTTCCTTCACGGACTAGGGTTTCCCTCCATCCTTTTGTCTGCGGTCTGCTGTTTTACTACGTGCTAGATTTCCATGATCTAGCCCCGAATTCCTTTCTCAACATTTCGGCATTCATCATCGTGTGCGAGGCATTCCTCCGCATCCCTCCCCACTTCGGCCTTTGGCTCAAGGTTTTCAATGTGAAACCAAAGTGGTGGATGAACAACACGTGGAGTGCGGCGGCACCATGGTGAGCAAGCTCCCCAACGTCACTTGGCCCAAAGGCACCTTCATGGAGACCGTGAAGGGGTGGCAGCATGAGTGGTTCTACGTCACGGAACCCCGTGACTCCACATGGGCCGCTCCTCCCAAATTCAAGTCCGGGCCTCCCCTGCGACTGACATCTTGGCTCAACAAGGGCCTAGACTAGGCGTCATCTGATGAGGTGACGATGCTATAGAAACGCATCAAGAATATGGTAGACAAGAATACTAGTCTTGCTAGTGTGATCCAGATAATGCTTTTCCGCCGAATTGTGCCTTGCCAAGGCGGAACTCAGCGCATGTGAGAGTTCGACCCGGTCGGTCCCCGAACCCTGCAGCGGTTCTTCGGCACGAAGCACGAAGACATGTGGAAATTGTTGTTCAAGACCCAAAATACATGGCCGAAGACGACTAAAGACCTCGGCCTTGATTGTACTTACGCAGCGTCTCCCATAAATTTTCATGATAATTTTACTATTGGTAAATCCAAGGGGCATACTAAGCTTTCCATTCTTCTTGTAGGGGTGGACGAAGAAAGCGGAGCGGATTCACTGTCCGGCTCCACTACCCGAAGACCCAGCCATCCCTCTGCTAACGAGGATGCTGGTTCCGGCACCATATCAGGTGGCGGAAAAGAAGGCCAAGAAGAAGGGCCAGGAGGGCAAAAGCGGCCTCCGCCGTAAAGGTGCTTCAGACGTAGCGTCTGAAGACACCAAGACTCACTCCTCCCCCAACGAATAAGAAGGGGAGGAAGAAGAGAGTAATTCTCCCCTTAAGGGGGGGAAGAAGAAAAGGGGGGCGTCCGCGGATCTAGAGGCGGAGGCGTCCAAGAAAGGGAGGATCTCCCTCATAGATGACTCCGAATCAAGCACTGATGAGTGGCGCCCTAGGCCGAAGCCCTGGCCGAATCCTAAGTGTCCCTGAAGGTATTCGTACTTATATACCTTTCCACCTTATGATTGCAATATACTAAATTATGTGCTGCAGCCCGGCTTGTATCCGCCCCCAGCGATTCTCGTCTTCGGGGAATTTGCTGGATCCAAATGTGATGGACAGCGAGTCGCCTCCCCCTGCCTCCTCCCCCAAGGCTACGGATAATGCCGAAGTGTTGTCCCGAAGGACCGTTCCGGGTCAGGGAGAGGCGCGGGAAGCCGTCGAGGCGGCACCAGAGGGTAATACCGCTGCTGCCGGAAACCCAGGGGCACCGACCCCGATGGAGATTGGCGACAGGGGCCATGCCCAATTCGTCCCACAGCCAGACAGTATTCCGGAGACCCATGCGACTCCGGAATCAGGTGAGTGGCCTCCTTCGAAAGAAAGGAGTGCGCAAATTCCACCAGCGACCTCTGTCAATCCGGAGGCGCCGGATACATTGATGGAAGCACTTCAAAGTGCCGTCATTGTAGAAGAACATCGTACCCTTATGGGCATGGTGGTTGAAAGTGTTCGGTCCGCCAAAAGCATATTGAATGAGGCTTATAAAAGCCTTCTGAGTGGCTTTGAGGTACGTAATGTAATACCTTTTGGTTATATGAGAAAAAGTGTTTGTGTATAGATAGTAGCCCCTGAGACTCTGTTCGGTGTTCGCGAAGAAAGTCCGAGCATAGGATCTAATACTCGTACATGAGATTAACAGACATATCTATTTGAATCAAACAGGCTGCGATGCAGGCGTCAGCTTCCCATGATGCCGAAGCGTCTGAGCTAAGGTGGAAGTTATCTGAACAGCAAGGTATGCAATACCAAAAATGTGTCTGAAATAATATCAGCAACAATTTGTCATCTGAATGAGTGTTATAACTCTGCTCACAGCTGACGCGTCTGAGGTCGAGACCCTCAAGAGCGCACTGGCCGAGGCCAAGAAAGAGGCAGAGAAGGAACGAGCCACCCGCCTAAAGCATGAGTCAAGGGTGGAGGAAGTCTTGCAAGAGCTCAAGGATGCTATAAGCAAATGTGAGTCCTTAGAGCGCAAAGTGTCGGATCAAAAATCCGAACTTGCTAAGGCTCTCCAAAATGTTCAGGAGGCCCGGACAGAAGCTCAAAACGCCTGCCGGGAGATCCAGGAGGCGAGGCAAATTGCGGCTGGTAAGGCCTCTAATATGCAGAGCAAATTTGTGAGGAAGAAATGCATTTTACTGACCAGGATTTGGAGTTCCCCAGGAGTGTTTGCAGACCTGCCCCGGAGTGTTGCTAACGCTGCGGAGTTCTTCCGAGCTGAAGAGGGGAGCTCAACAGAAAAACTGTTCTAGTCGCAGTACCTTGCGCCTGAGCATCATGTACCCCTCAGCGATCAGCTAAAGCAGTTGTCCGAACTACATAGGGTGGCTGGATTGGCCATGGGGGATTTTATAATCCGTCTGTGGCGTGCCGAGCCCATACCCAGCAGCTACTTCGGGCTTGTGAGGCGGCTGATTGGTGACGTGGGTTATAAGGAACCTGAAAAAAGATAAAATGAAAAGTAAAAGGGAAAATATGGGTGTCCGGATATGGTCTAGCCGTATTGTGGACTTCATCCTTGTTGTGCCTCCGTCTTTGCCCATTGTATCTTTAGCGCATAGTTATGTACGCGTGGCACGTAGAACACGATTCGGTTGGGGCTGAGATGGAGGCTGAATTGCTAACTGAGCTCCTGACGAGCTGGGCTATCGCTCTGTGGTGTAGTCCGCACTCGTTTAATAGTGTCCAGGGGCTTGGCCGCCGATGTAGTGTTTGGCTTGATAAGGCCGCCCTACACTTCTACTACCAGGGCCGCGGTGTGCTCCTCAGTACGGAGGGAGCGTTCCATGTTTCCATTGACTGTTATAACACCACCGGGGGGCGGGCATCTTGAGTTTGGGGTAAGCATAGTGCGGGACCGCATTGAAGCAAGCGAACATGGTTCGTCCGAGCTGTGCATGATAGCCACTGCCAAAGGGGACTATGTCGGAGATCAAGTCTTCGCTTCGGAAGTTATCCGGTGAACCAAAGACGACCTCCAATTTAATTGAGCCCGTACAGCGGGCCTCTACACCAGGTATTACTCCTTTAAAGGTAGTTTTGGTGGGCTTGATCCTTGACGGATCAATACCCATCTTGCGGACTATGTCCTGATAGAGCGGGTTAAGGCTACTGCCGCCGTACATGAGGACTCGCGTAAGGTGGAATCCATCGATGATTAGATCGAGAACTAGTGCGGCCGAACCTCCGTGACGGATACTGGTCAGGTGGTCTCTACGATCAAAAGTAATCGGACAGGCTGACCACGGTTTGAATTTAGGGGCGACTGGCTCTATCGTGTAGACGTCCCTGAACGCGCGCTTGTGCTCCCTCTTGGGGATGTGGGTGACATATATCATATTCATCGTTTTGACTTCGGGGGGAAATTTCTTTTGACCCCCTGTTTTCGGTGGACGCGTCTTGTCGTCCTCCTCCTCCTCGCTGGGTGACCCTTTCTCCTTATGTTCGGTATTTAACTTACCGGCCTATTTAAAGACCCAACAAGTTCGGTTGGTATGGTTGGCAGGCTTGTTGGGGGTGCCATGAATCTGGCAGGGTCGGTCGAGTATTCGGTCCAAGTTGGATGAGCCCTCTCTGTTCCTTTTGAACGGCTTCTTCCGCTGATCGGACCTGGAGCTGCTGAATCCGGCGTTGATTGTTGTGTCTTTGGTATTGTCATTATTGTTGTGGCGCTTGTGTTTGTTGCGTCGGGGCCTTCCGTTGTTATTCCTGGCTTTGGAAGTGCCGGGATCGCTTGTACTATTACTACTATGGGCTAGCCAGCTGTCTTCGCCCGCGCAAAAGCGGGCCATGAGCGCAGTGAGGGCCGTCATGGACTTCGGCTTCTCTTGGCCGAGGTGTCGGGTGGGCCATTCATCGCGAATGCTACTTTTAAAGGCTGCTAGGGCTTCAGAGTCTGGACAATCGACAATCTGGTTCTTTTTAATGAGAAACCTAGTCCAGAATTTTTTGGCGGACTCTCCGGGCTGCTGGACGATGTGACTGAGGTCATCAGCATCTGGAGGCCGAACATAGGTGCCTTGGAAGTTGTCTCTAAAGGCATCCTCCTGGTCTTCCCAGCATCCAATAGAATTTTCTGGAAGGTTGTTTAACTAGTTTCGAGATGGCCCCTTAAGTTTTAGGGGAAGGTATTTGATGGCGTGTAGATCGTCACCGCGAGCCATGTGAATGTGGAGAAGAAAATCTTCAATCCATACTGCGTGATCTATTGTGCTGTCATATGATTCAATGTTCACAGGTTTAAACCCTTTTGGGAACTGGTGCTCCATTACCTCATCGGTAAAGCATAGGGGGTGTGCGGCGCCTATATATCGGGCCACGTCACGACGCAGTTCGGATGAATTATGTATGCGGTTTTCGGCCCGGCGTGGTTTTGCTTGTCGCGCCAGGATTGGTAACCGTCCTCTCGTGCTGGGGCACGCCCCGCGATCCATAGATAGATCTGGTCTGACCTGCTCTATTTTCCAGGTCATGTCGTAGGTCGTATGTGTATCCCCCAGTTGTTGTCTCTCTGCTTTTACGGCGAGGTGGTGCATGCTGGTGTTTGGCTTGAGTTGTCGTTCTGTCCCGGCCACGTGGCGGTCGGTCAGGTCCGTCAGCCGCATTACGCACGGGTGGTATGGGCTCCGGCGCTTCATCATCGAATTGGGGTAGCATCTTACGCTTCGGATAACTCTTCGTTGGGCGTTCAAGGTCGTATTCCTTGGCTGCTAGGACATTAGTCCATCTGTCGTTGAGCAGTTCTTGGTTAGCTTGAAGCTATTGCTGCCTCTTTTTAAAGCTTCTTGCCATGGCTATTAGCCGGCTCTTAAAGCGTTCTTGTTCAAGGGGTTCCTCTGGCTCGATAAAATCTTCGTCGCCGAGGCTCACGTCGTCCTCGAAGAGTGGTAAATAGTTACTATCTTCTGAGTCCTCGCTCCCTGCTTGCTCGTCGGGGTCGACTTGCCCCTCCTCTCGATCATCGTGTTTGGATGTTGGTTCGATGGGGTCTGCTTGTTCTTCGGCGTGTTCCGGAGTATCATTTTCTCCAGTGCCGGTGTTGCTGTCTTTTCCGCGACGTGATTTAGAGCTGCGCCGCTCACGTCGATGCTTCGGCGGTATCTCAGGAGGTTCTTACTAGACTGTATCCTTCGTATCATCGCCGTCGCCTTCTTTAGGTGTGTCTGCCATGTACACGTCGTATGAGGAAGTAGCCGTCGAGCGTCCGGTGAACAGCGGGTTTTGGGCCTGCTCCTCTCCGGCATCGTCGTCTATACTGTCGATGTCCTCGGAGGCGTAGTCGAGCATGTCAGTTAAATCCTCGACAGTGGCTATAAAATGGGTGGTGGGTGGGAAGTAAAGTTCCCTATTTTCAGCCCCCTAGTCCGGGGTGGGTGCAATTTTCAAGCGGTTCCTTTGTGATGGCGAGGGATTGCCTTAAGTCCAGAGCCTCATTTAAGAGCAAGGTTTGGATGGGGACCGAAGTTCCCTGGCCGAGCTCGCAAGATGCAGATTCCGAGGGTTCAGAGCTAGTGTCCGGAAAAGAGTCTGGTTAGTGATAACTGCCGGTGACGCAATCCACCCTGGTTCTCCAGTGTTGAGCTTTACGGCCGCAGATAGTCCGGCAGGATCGAGACTCTCGTCTTCGGACTAGGTGACGCGCTCCGGATCTAAGGCCAAAGCAGTGATTGGAGCCGCAAACCCTTGGAAGATCGAGTCTCCTTGGATATCAGCGACATAGTTCAGGTTTCCAAAACTGATCTGATGACCAGGGGGTAGCTGTCAATCTTCTCCAGGTGGCCAAGCGAGTTGGCACGCAGCGCGAAGCCGCCGAACACGAAGATCTGGCCGGGGAGAAAAATCTCCTTCCCAGCGGCGTTGTTGTCGATGATCGATGAAGGCATCGAGCATTTCGACGACGGCATAGGGGAGCTCTCAATGAAAGCACCTATGTCGGTGTCAAAACCGGCGGATCTCGGGTAGGGTGTCCCGAACCGTGCGTCTAAGGATCGAAGGTAACAGGAGGCAGGGGACACAATGTTTACCCAGGTTCGGGCCCTCTTGATGGAGATAATACCCTACTTCCTGCTTGATTGACTTTGACAAGTATAGGGGTTACAAGTGTTGATCTACCTCGAGATCCTAATGACTAAACCCTAGATGTCTAGTTTGTATGATTATGAATGCCTCTATGGACTAAACCCTCCGGTTTATATAGACACCGGAGGGGGCTAGGGTTGTACAGAGTCGGTTTACAGATAAAGGAATCTTCATATCCGCACGCCAAGCTTGCCTTCCACGCCAAGGAGAGTCCCATCCGGACACGGGGGAAAGTCTTCCTTCTTGTATCTTCATGGCCCATTAGTCCGGCCCACGTTACGTAGCCCGGATGCCCGAGGATCCCGTAATCCAGGACTCCCTCGGATGCGGCGAAAAGGATCCGGCTCGTCCGTGGAGGAAGCCCACGCCTTGGCGACCATTTCGTGGTAGCCTTGGAGCTTAGGCCAGAATCTTTCGAAGTGGAAGCTTCTATGGCCAGCAGAGCACGGCATGAAGTCGATAATGAGAGGCGCGTGATCGCTAGCCGTGGAGGAGAGGCAGCGCAACATGCAGCTTGGGTGGTCGACCTCCCACCCGGCAGTGCAAAGGACTCGGTCGATGCGCTCGAGCATCGGGGCGTCGCGTTCATTTGACCAGGTGTATCTCCGGCCGTGGAGGTAGATATCCCGGAGCTATGAAGTGCCGGAAGCGTCGCATGGTGGCGCGGTGAAGGTTCCCATTGTTTCTGTCTTCGGGGGAGAGGATCATGTTGAAGTCGCCCCCGATAAGCCACAGGCCATTGCAAATAGAGCACAAGTCATGAAGATCGGAGAGGAACTCGATCTTGGCGGCCTCCTCCTTGGGTCCATAGACGCCGGTGACCCACCAGTGCGGACAGCCATCATGGGGGGGCGACGAGGGCGTTAATGAAATTTGAGCCGATGGTGGGGTGAGAAACTGACACAAGGTCGTCCTGCCAGGCGAGGAGGATGCCACCTCGGGTGTCCGTAGAAGGGAGGAAGTGGAAACTGCGGAAGTCCTGGCCACAAGTTTCGGAGACAATGGACGACAAGACGACAAAAAGTTTAGTTTCTTGTAAGCATACAATGGAGGGGTTGGCCGAGGAAATGACGGAGCGCACGGCCGAACGTTTGGCGGGACTATTCAGGCCCCGAACATTCCAAAAAACAATCCGTTGGGTGTAATCCATCAGCAATGGGTTGAGTTCACGTGGTGGGGCGACGCAAGAGCCCGACTAGGCCTTGGCGATCAGCAAGGCCGCGGTGGCCGGAGCCGAAGAGGGGTTAGGTAGCACCCTCCACCCGTGGTAGTCAGCAAGCGCGGCGATCGTGTCGGCGGCAATAGGTCAGTCGAACATGCGTGCGTAGTGTTCCAAAACACCGTCGGAGAGGGGCTCGTCGTCGTGCAGCAGCACAAGGCGTCACAGGAGGACGCATTTGGCTTTCATCACGGAGTCGTAGCCATGATCATCCTTGGCGATGCAGTCGCTCCTGCGTGGGGTGAAATCCAGAGGAACCTCACAGCGGCATCGCAGTGCAGGAAGTGGAAGGATCGGCGCGGGGGTGCACTGGATGGAGGAGGCGAACCGTTCAATCAGGATCACCGCCTGTTTGGGAAGGCGCAGTGCAGCATGGCGTAATGATTGGGGCGGGGCCCGCGTCTAGGGAACAAGGAGACACCAGGGGAAGAGTGGTGCATGGCGCAATGATGAGGGCTTGGCTCGGTCGGGGGGCAGGATCCACGTCGTGGGTGCTGATTGGCTCTAGAGCAACCACAGTAGTGGAGGCCGCCGTCGGGCCCACGGGGGTAGACCGGTCACAGGCGGGTGGGCTGGGGTTGGTGCAGCCAGACGCTGGTGGCCCATCCGTGACGGTTGCTGGAGGGGATCACGACAGGCCTCGCGGGGGATCTAAGGCCTGGACCGGGGGAGGTGTCGAGCGCTGGTTGGCGACAGTTGTCCAGGCAGAAGGGAGACCGTGGTGTGCCGTTGTCCTGGCACGGCGACCGTGTCAACAGGGCATGCGAGGGGGGCCCGAGGCAGGCAAAGGCCTGGTGGTGGGGCACTCGTGGCCTCGACGCGCGTACAGAAGACCCGTTGGGTGATGGGGGGGGCCCAGCGGTCGGTGGGGGCACCATGGGCGGGAGGGCCCCCAGGATCCCTTGCCAGCCATGGAACGGAGGATGCGTTCGATGACGGCGGCGGCGGCCGGTGTGATCGGCCGGCAGCTGGCTCCCCTGGGCGGGCGGCGTGGGGCGCCTCGGGAACGAATGGCGCTGAGGCCACTTTCGGTGAGAGGGGGAAGGGGTGATCAATGGCGGCCCCGTCGTCGCTGGAGCCATCCGGGGGCTCGTCGGGTCATGCGCGGGCGTGGGCGCTGGGAGACGGAAGTCTTCGGAGAGTATGACGAAGATCTTCACGGGCTTACGCAGCGTGTGGAGGACGAACCGCTCCACGGTCAGGGTCGGCATCGGCATCGACGACATTGGGCTCCGGGAGCAACAGGTCGGCGGAGCAAGGGATGGCGTCCGGGTTGGCGGTCCAAGCCGAGAACTTGAACTTGGACATGTCGAAGCCATCGCGGGTGGCGGGGTGCAGGTGCTCAATGTCGAGGAACGGAGTGAGCATGGTCTCCATGGCTAATCGGTGCCACGTCTGGTCGGGGATCCCGGTGATTTTGACTTCGACACCAAAGCGCAGCTAGACGAGCTCGCAGCCGGCGGCGTGGCTCCAGGGGTGGACGATGAGCCAAAAGCGCGGAGAGTGCGGCGGGCGTAGCCCCACCCTGGTGCGCGCCTCAGTGGTGGAGAACTTGAGCAGGAACTCGTCGCGCCCCTGGCAGACGATGGAAAACTCACCGTCAGGGAGGCCGCACTTGCTACGCAGCAGGGCTGCCACCTCCTCGCGCGAGATGCCGGAGCGGTTGCCGGCGAGGGTGGCCACGAGGGCACGCTCGGCGAGCTCGGTCTCGACGGCGAAGAGCCGCGGGGTGCGGGGGAGGTAGCAGAGCGCGGCTGCGGGGCGGAGGGTCAGGTGGCCCAAAAGGACGACCGGCGTCATGTTGGACATGGCGGAGGCGCCGCTGCGGGAGGCATCAAATGGCGAGGGCGGCTGAGGTGGGGGCGAGGACCGACCCCCACACCCGGAGGACGCGGGGTGAGGTAGCAGAGCGCGGCTGCAGGGCGGAGGGTCGGGTGGCCCGAAAGGACGACCGGCTTCATGCTGGACGTGGAGGAGGCGCCGCTGCGGGAGGCATCGAACGGCGAGGGCGGCTGAGGTGGGGGGGCGAGGACCGACCCCCACACCCAGAGAACGCGGGGTGGCTTGGGCCGGCTACGCTCGAACCCAAGCGAGCAGGGGAGGCCGAACCAGGGTGCGGGGACGATTCTCGGTGGCGCTTGAAGGGTGGCTCGGTGGAGGAGGCCGAGGAGCGCGGAGCGGTGCAGTCGCGCGTGACATGGTCGGGGAATCGACAATAGCGGTGGCAGATAGCGCAGCGGCACTCCGAGCGCGGGTGGCTCATGTTGTAGCAGCGTGGACACTCGCCAGGGGAGGTCGGTGGCGAGCGGAGGCGCCACCCATAGGAGGGAGCAGCGCGACGGCGGTGCGGGCGCTTACCACCGCGGGCCTCCAACCACGGCGCATCGGCGCGGGAAACATCATCCTCGACCGCGACACGGTAGATCTTAGACCGAAGGCCGGGACGCGCTGCCGATGGCGAGCCGCCCTCGGAAGACACGAGGGGCTCAGCGCAGAGGGCCGGGCGGTAGGAGCTCTGCGGGCCGGTGCGGCCAGATCCAACAGGGGAAGGGGAATGGTAGGAGTCCATCCAGCGGAGCTCGCGGCCACGACTGGCGGTGGGGGAGAGGGAGCCCATGGGCGCGTGGGCGGAGGCGCCGGAGCGGCGGCCCCCGAGGCCGGTGGCCGCCAGGGCCGTATTGGCCGTCGGCGAAAGCAGTGGAGCAAGCGGTATGTCTACTGTAAGAGATGTGACGACTATGTTCTCGTAGTTTGGTTGTTAGCTGGATAGCTTCTCTAGTTGGAGAGTTTAGCTTTCATCTTTACGCTTCGGGCATCATGCTCATGCCCTTTGCGTTCATGTCATGTATTGTACCATATCATGTACTCATTCTATCTTCTTCTATCAATAGACCTGGCCATGGGCAGCCCGGCCCGGTCGGCCCGATCCGGCCCGGCCCGACCTTGTCCACGGGCCGGGCTCGGGCCTAGATTTCAAGTCCGGTGGCCGGGTCGGACCGGGCCCGGGCCCGTCATTTTTGCAGATTAGCAAAGGGGCCCGGCCCGAGGCCCGTCGGGCTTTTAGCATGATGGGCCGGGCTCGGGCCCGATTTTTAGGCCCGACGGCCGGGCCGGGCCGGGCTCGGGCCTGGGTTTTTTGCACCGGGCTTTGGTAGGCCCGGCCCGAAGCCCGACCCGGCCCGAGGTTTGGCCAGGTCTATCTATCAATGATATGATACGCAATCTTTACGTATTCCAAAAAACTTTGTATATTGAGTTATTTATTTTGGTACGGATGGGTGTATAACGAGGATGCCTCACCCTTTTGCTAGCGCCACTTCGAGCCTGACGTGAAGTGTGTGCGACTACCGTAAGACCGCTTCACGCCCCGGGATGAAAAAAAACTTGTTTTGGTCTTTAACGTTCGGGCTCACGAAATTGCGTTGGTGTGTAGCAATGGTGGAGAAGTTTCGCGGCAATGGTCGGGAAAAAAGATGACTCATGCGCGTGATCGTCAAACGAAACTGTGCAGCAGGAACAAGGCTGGACCGGGACGTCTCTCGGCAAAGCACCGGCCAGCTTTAGTTAATTCTACTTGTGTTTTATTGAAAAAAAAGAAGTAAAAAAGAAACCGATTAATGCTGCCGCACTTGAAGAACAAAAGGCAAAGGATACTAGGACTAGGACGATTTGACCGTACGTCCAGGAGGACAAGACTCATCAGGAACGCACTGGATGCACACATCTGGAACATCCGCACATCTATACGGCTGGTCACAATGGGCAGGAACATAAGGTAATAACATACACACTTATCTAGACTATGTTACTACTTCCACAGTGGGTAGGAACATGTAGGTAGTGTCATGCAACGATACATTTATTAGCTTATAGACTCATTGTTTTTTGAAGTGTGTGATGTTCCGGTAACTTAGCTAGTTACCACAAGCACCTCACTCTTCATTAAATACGTGCCACATAAGCAATGTTGTATTGAAATATGTGATACCGTAACCTGGCCACGCACTGGCAAATTCCGCGGATGCCGAACACACTTACGCACGACACCATAAATTCGGATATTGACCACCGGCTACTACACCGCCATCATGAGGATTTGGTTTGCAAGTCCGATCTTCTCGGAGGTGAATTTTCATACTACTCGTGACTCTGTGTTGTAGTACTTCCTTCATTCCCTTATACAAGCCACTTCGTTTTTCGTGTCAAACTTTGACTTACAATCTTGGTCAACAAAATGTGAATTATATGTCATAAAAAACATATCATCGGAAGTTCTTTGAAATATGCATCTAATGAAATATTTTTTATGGTATATGACTCACTTTTTGTTGGTGAAATAATGCTCAAAGTTAGACATAGAAATATGAAGTGGCCTTATATAAGGGAATGAAGGTAGTACGTACTTCAGTTGGTTGTTCGTTGGGGATCATCACTTACTCCATAGAGGTAGAGAATGCATGCCACGTTTCTTCTCTCTTACACACAAACCACCTGATTTACTCAGCAAAGCCGCTAAATATCAAAGGGTTAGAAAGGGGACTGTCTATTTTACATTCGACTGATTTACAATTGGATATCATTCAAAAAAATTGACCACTGTCGTGATGACATCTGTAATTCAAAAAACTACCGATAAAATGAATATGCTCGTTTCCACGAAACGGATTGGGTTGGAAACAGACCCGGTTGTCAACTAAACCAAAAAAACAGAGAAACCTCCGGCCGATCCCCCCAGCAGCTTCCCTGGACCACACCTGAAAGTAGAAAGGAAAAATATAGTTAAACCCCATGCTTGAACTTGCTGCGTGCATGATCCTGCTAATTTTTTTAAAATAATACATTTTTTAAATCAATTTTCAGAAATAATACACGGTTCTGATATTTTTCAAAAATAATACGGCCTCGTCTTTCTGAAGGACGACTGGACCTAATCGTCCTCCAGGAAGATGATTAAGCTCCAGTCGTCCTCCAAAAGACGATTAGTTCCAGTCGTCCTCCAGAAAGACGATTAGTTCCGGTCGTCCTCCTGGAAGATGATTAGGTCCAGTAGTCCTCCAGGAAGACGAGGCCATATTATTTTTGAAAAATATCAAAACCGTGTATTATTTCGGAAAATTAATTAAAAAATGTATTATTTAATTTTTTTTAGCCATGATCCTCGCTGCCAAAAACTTGCGGGTAAGCATGAATGTTTGCAAGAAAAGAAGAATGCAACACACAATTGAATCCATCAACAACGAGAGACTCTGACCATTCAACAAAGATCTTATGCTTCTCTTGATGTCTTGCCTGAAGAAGATCCACGAGTTCCTGAGCAAACTGTTAACAAGAAAGAAACAAAAAAAGGAGTTAGAATACCACTAAGTAACATAAAATCAGTACGAACATAAAAAACAGTAGGAATTACTAGGAACAACAATCACTTCGGAGCCAAAACGAGCACCAAAACTTGTCTGAACTAGCAAATGGAACATCAGATGCACCAGCATCCACACTCTTACTTGCTGAAGATTTTTGAACAGAATCCTGAAACAAAAAGAGTAGTACATGAGAAATATAAAATCGAACCATGCTACAAAAAAAACTAACCTAGAAATTAAATGAAGTACATGCTCGCTTCAATGGCCTCTTTCCATAAGAGCGGCTATTGTTTTTGTCAAGCTCTAAGAACTGTTTGACTTTGCTACCTCTCCATGCAACAATCCAAGGTTTCACATCAGAAATTGAGTGAAGACCAAATTTAAGGTGGTCAAGGTAGGAAACCTAGAAAGAAAGATAAACAGTAAAAGAAAGTATATGGAAGCAAGACAATAAAAGGTCAAAAAGAAAGTAAACTTACAGCAAAAGCATAGTGAAAACCACCAAACGTCACTGATCTCTTGGAAGAAACTTTAGTCTAGTCCTTAATTTTTTTGATGCTACTCAAAAGCCACTCATAAACAAACTGAGACAGATCATAGCTACACACTGACCGACAATCCCTGAATATATGGAGGTACTTTGGGCAAGGACTGAGGCTAGAGTTCGGATAAAGAAACGAGGACAAAGCGACAATCATGAAACAAATGAAGACATCCTCATCAGTCAATTCGACTTCAAGAGACTTAGTTGGTGAAAAAAGACACCGGAGGAATACTGGTAAGATTGAAATGAGAGAGGATAAAATCACGACCAGACTCAGGATCACAAACAAGGCGCTCGCCATCTACTGGGAGGTCAAGGATACCATGGATATCATACTTGGTCAGAGGGATAAATTTTCTTTTTAACTGAAATTCAGAGGAAGGGACATCAAATCTAGAAGCGAGCCACTTCACAAGCCTAAGAGGGACCTCAGTCCTCACAAAACAAAGAAGACAACCCATGCCATAATCCTCAATGACATCTTTATACCTTGGACGCAAACCATTGACAACACCAGAGAAAAACGATAATCAGCAATAATTAGAAAGACAACCACAAATCAGCAACAAAAATGATAAGCCATCAGAATAACAACACAAACTCAAAACAACACAAATAAAAACGCATACATAGTCCATATAGAAGTCGAGGAGAGCTTTGTCAAGCCCTCCGTCATCACTAGAGATTTCTTGTTAAAGGCAACATACACATAAATTAATAAAATGAAAAAGAGAAATAAAAAATAATTAAAACTAGGGAAGCAAAGGAAATAAATACCAAGGACATCGGATGAGAACCATCAGCTGCAAAATCATTAGGAACAAGAGGATCATTCAGAGAACCATCACTCTCAAGAGAAGAGACTGGGGGTACATCCTTGTGAGATACTCCCTCCGTTCGGATTTACTCGTCGTGGTTTTAGTTCAAATTTGAACTAAAATCACGACGAGTAAATCGAAACGGAGGGAGTACTTTCCGCAGCCTCCCCATTGAACCAAACCTAAAAATACAAAGGCAAATGAAGCAGAAGCAACCACTGGTCGATATATTGAACGCATGGCTGAATAATAAAGTGCAAAGCAGGAAACTGACTACAAATGCAAGGCATGCAACAATTACATACCTCAACCACACAAATTACAGTGTAATACTCTAGGGAAATACAGTGTAAAACTTTGGTGAATGACACATGTAAGTCACACAGCAATTACAGACCTCAACCATGCAAATTACAGTGTCATAAATACTCTAGTGAAATACAATGCAACACTTGGGTGAATTACACCGTAAAACTATAGGAAATTACAGTGCAAAACTCTACGGATTTATGCAACAATTACAGTCCTAGCCCGCACAAATTACACTATAAAATCTGTTGATTTACAGGGTAAGCCCAATAGGAAAAAAACACTGTACAATTACAGTCCCCACCCACAAAAAATACAGTGTAAAGCTATGCTCACTTACGGTGTAAGCCCTAGGAAAAATACGGTGTAAGCCCTATCACATTTACGGTCCTCATCCACAAAAATAATAGTGCAAAACACTCAATTACGGTGTAAGCCATAGGATTACAGTGTAAAATTCTAGGAATATACACTGTAATCCCTACCACAAATTACAGTCCTCACCCACACAAATTACAGTGTAAAACTCTGTCGATTTGCGGTGTAAACCCTATGGTTAATTACAGTGTAAAAGTCTAGCTAGGAAAATACACTTTAATCCCTACCACAAATTACAGTCCTCACCCAAACAAATTACGGTGTAAAACTCTGCTGATTTACACTGTAAGCCAGTTAATTACAGTGTAAAACTCCAGGAAATACATTGTAATCCCTAACACAAATTACAGTTCTTACCCACACAAATTACAGTGTAAAACCCCTCCTGATTTACGGTGTAAGCCCTATGGTTAGTTACAGTGTAAAACTCCAGGAAAATAGATTGTAAACCCTACCACAATTACAGTCATCAAACCAAGCTAGTTACACTGTAAAACTCTAGGAAAATACATTGAAAAAAATATGATGACTTACACTGTAAGTGAATCATAGTGAAAAACTACGGTGAATTACAGTGTAAGCCCTACCATAGTTACAACACTGCTAATTACAGTACTGTACATAAAAATAGTGCAAAAATCTGGGGGAATTTGTTATGACCGGCCGGACCTACAGCCGTAGGAGTCCCACCGGGCAAACTTAGCCCGCAAGTTATCTTAGTTTTTCTTTAAAGCATGGTTATATAAACAAGTTGTAAGACTATTTTTGAGATTAAGCAATAAGACTATTCTATTGCCCGGCTCCCAGAGGAGCCGGAAACCCTAACCCTAGCCGCATCTCTCTCTGCCGCCGCCAACCCTCGCGCCAGGACGGCGCCTCGCCGTCGGCCGCCGCGCGCCAGCCCTCGCCCGCAGCCCTCCTTCCCCTATAATCTACGCCCAAGGCAGGGCAGAACCCTAGCTCCTATCACCTTGGTATCATCTAGCTCGGTTTCGACCATGTCAGCTCCACCACCACTTCCCTCGCTGCCCTCCGCCACCACCGCCGCCGCGCCATCCCCGGGTGCCACCACGGGGCCGCCGCCGATCCTTCCAGCGGCGCCGCTCGGCCCAGCCGGCGCATCGCTGGGCCAGGCGCCTCCTCCCGCCACTGGGCCGCCGCCCTCGTCCTCCCCCGCGCCGATCATCTACACGCCGGAGGCCATGACCGGTGTCCTCAACGACCTGGTCGCCGCAGTGCAAGGCATCCGGCTCTTCCTGGCGGGTCCGTACGGGCCGCCCCCGCCCCAGCCGTCGGCAGTGCCCTCCAGGCCGCCGGCCCTGCCATGGTACTCCGTCCCCGCGGCAATCGCCGGGGCGCCACAGCTCCCCGCCCCCGCGATCTCGTGGCCGCCGTGGTCCGCACCGGCGCCGCCAGCGCCGACCGCGCCCGCCCCCGCGCCGTAGTGGCCCCAATGGCCAGGGTCGGGTCCAGCTGTGCCGTTCCCGACGTCCGCACCAACCCAGCAACCTCCTCCGCCCAGCTCCGGGCTGGGGCAGTCCACGCCGGCCAGCTTACCCATCCAGCAGGTCCGATTTCCGTCATCGCGATCTCAGATGCCCTCCTGGCTCACCGGGACGTCGTCACCGCCCGTGTTCACGGAGGCGGGCTATCCACCGAAGCCCACGCTCGCGCTAGGGGCCTCGGCCAGCTCTGGAGGGGCCTCCGCCGGGCCTCCCACCGTCGATCGCGCTCCGGCCTCATCACCACTACGGACAGCCGAGCCGATTGGTCCGGGCACGCCGGCCCCGACACCCCCCCGGTTCGCCAAGATCGACTTCGCCACGTTTGACGGTACGGAGGACCCACTTAACTGGCTCAACCAGTGTGAGCAGTTCTTCCGTGGCCAGTGCACACTTGCATCCGAGCGCACCTGGCTGGCCTCCTACCACCTCCGCGGGACCGCCCAAACGTGGTACTACGCCCTCGAGCAGGACGAGGGCGTCATGCCTCCGTGGGAGCGCTCCCGGGAGCTGTGCCTCATCCGCTTTGGACCGCCAGTTCGCGGGAGCCGCCTGGCCGAACTGGGCCGTCTACCCTTCACCTCTACGGTACAGGATTTCGCCGACCGCTTCCAGGCCCTGGCGTGTCATGCGTCGGGCGTGACGGCCCTCCAGCGGGCCGAGCTCTTTATTGGAGGCCTTCCCGACCATATCCACGTGGACATCGAGTTGAAGGGCCCCCAAGACCTACAGACGGCCATGTACTACGCTCGGGCTTTCGAGCGCCGCGCCCAGGCTTTACCATCGACGCCGGCACCACGAGGGGGTCGGCCACACTCCCACCCGCCTCCGGCGGCACCTGCCCCGCCGACCGCCGCCCCAGCGGCCACCCCGACCGCGACGCGCCCTTTTCGGCGTCTAACTCAGGCGGAGCAGCTCGAGCGCCGGCGCCTGGGGTTGTGCTTCAACTGTGACGCGCCCTACGCACCGGGCCATGTCTGCCCGCGCCTCTTCTACTTGGAGACCATCGACGCTACGGAGGAGGACACAGCCGATGACGGCCTCGCCAACGCCACGGCCGTGGAACCAGCGCCGCCTCCTGCGCAGGCCGCCGCACTCGTCGTATCGCTCCACGCGCTGGCCGGCATCCGCGACGAGTGGACGATGCTCCTGCCCGTGACGATCCACGGCGAGCGGCTGATCGCTCTTCTCGACACGGGCTCCACACATAACTTTTTGCCGGAGTCCACTATGCGGCGCCTCGCACTCTAGCCGATGGGTGGGGAGCAACTTCGAGTCACCGTGGCTAACGGCAACCGCCTCCACTGCCATGGGCTCGCACGAGACGTGCCCATCACCATCGGCGAGGAGAACTTCACCATCACGTGCGCCGGCATCGATTTGGGCTGCTTTGACTTCATCCTCGGCGTCGACTTTCTACGGACTCTCGGGCCCATCCTTTGGGACTTTGATGCCCTGACGATGACATTCTGGCGTCTCGGTCGCCGCATCCGGTGGGAGGGCATCGGGGGCAAGCCGGCGCCACCACAGCTTCAGTTGGCTGCAGCCTCTGCCGAGACCGACCATCCTCTTCTGGACCACCTCCTGCACCAGCACCGTGACCTCTTCGAGGAGCCGAAGGGCCTGCCACCCACCCGAGCCTACGATCATCGTATTCACCTTCAGCCAGGCTCGCCACCGGTGGCCGTGTGACCCTACCGGTACCCTCAGTTGCAGAAGGACGAGCTGGAGCGGCAGTGCGCGCTCATGCTCGCCGCCGGCATCATCCGGATCTCTACGTTACCATTCACCGCGCCGGTGCTCCTCGTCCGCAAGTCGGACAGCACGTGGCGCTTCTGCATCAATTACCGTGGCCTTAATGCTGTGACATTGAAGGACAAGTTTCCGATACCGGTGGTCGATGAGCTCTTGGATGAACTACATGGGGCGTGCTTCTTCACCAAGTTTGATCTTCGCTCAGGGTACCACCAGGTGCGCATGCACCCCGATGACATTGCCAAGACGGCGTTTCGGACTCATCACGGCCACTTCGAGTTCTTGGTGATGCCCTTCGGACTAGCCAACGCCCCGGCGACCTTTCAGGCTCTCATGAACGACGTGCTGCGGCCATACTTACGCCGGTTTGTGCTCGTTTTCTTTGATGACATTCTTATCTTCAGCGCTACTTGGGCAGAGCACCTCCAGCACGTCGCCATCGTCTTCAACAAGCTTCGGGCGCATCACCTTCATCTGAAGCACTCGAAGTGCTCGTTCGGGACGACTTCAGTCGCTTACCTCGGTCACGTCATCTCGGCCGAGGGGGTGGCCATGGATGCGGACAAGGTGGCGGTCGTCTCTGCCTGGCCGATTCCGCAGTCCCCACGGGCTCTTCGCGGCTTTCTGGGCCTGGCGGGGTACTACCGGAAATTTATCCGGGAGTTCGGCCTCATCGCGGCTCCGCTCACGCGTCCCCTTCGTCGTGACGCTTTTCTTTGGGATGAGGAGGCCACCGCAACATTTGAGGCCCTCAAGGGGGCCCTCACGACGGGCCCCGTCCTACAGATCCTGATTTCGACCAACTGTTCACCGTCGACTGCGACGCCTCCAGTGCGGGGTTCGGTGCGGTCCTCCATCAAGGCGATGGACCCCTCGCCTTCTTCAGCCGACCCTTTGCTGCCCGCCACCTTAAGCTGGCAGCTTATGAGCGGGAGATCATTGGCTTGGTGCAGGCAGTGCGTCACTGGCGACCCTATCTTTGGGGTAGGTCTTTCCGGATCCGCACGGACCACTACAGCCTCAAGTTCATGCTGGATCAGAGGCTCTCGACCGTACCGCAGCACCAGTGGATCAGTAAACTCTTTGGGTTTGACTTCACGGTTGAGTATCGTCCAGGCCGTCTTAACACGGTCGCCGATGCCCTGTCCCGCCGAGACGCCGACACCGTCGACGACATGTCTGAGGGGGCGGTGTTCTGCATCCGCTCGGGGCCCTCCTTCGCCATCTTCACCGACATCAGGCGCGCGACTGCGGCAGCGCCAGATGCCCGCCGCCTTCAGCAGCAGCTGGCTGCGGGGGAGTTGGATGATCCATGGCGCTTCACGGATGGCTTGCTTATCCATGGGCACCGAGGCTTTGTTCCCGAGCATGACGATCTTCGTCATCAGGTGCTATTGCTCGCTCACTCGGCGGGCCATGAGGGTATGCAGAAGACGATCCAGCGTCTCCGCGCCGATTTCTATATAGGTGATCGCGCCCTGGTCCGTGACTGGGTGCGGTCTTGTGAGACGTGCCAACGCAACAAGACGGAGACCTTGCGCCCGGCTGGATTGCTCCAACCATTGGAGGTACCATCGCAGGTCTGGGCGGACATCTCCATGGACTTCATCGAGGGACTACCTAAGGTGGGCGGCAAGTCCGTCATCCTCACGGTGGTCGATCGCTTCTCGAAGTATGCTCACTTCATCGCGCTTTGGCATCCTTACACAGCGGCCTCAGTCGCTCGGGCCTTCTTCGACGGTATTGTCCGGCTCCACGGGTTTCCCTCGTCGATCGTCAGTGATCGGGACCCCGTGTTAACGAGCCACGTTTGGCGCGACCTCTTCAGGCTGGCGGGAGTTAAACTCCACCTGAGCACGGCCTTCCACCCTCAGACAGACCGCCAATCTGAGGTCGTTAACAAGGTGATTGCTATGTACTTACGCTGTGTCACAGGTGATCGTCCTCGCGCATGGGTGGATTGGCTCTCGTGGGCAGAGTACTGCTACAACACCTCTTATCACTCTGCCCTCCACACCACGCCTTTTGAGGTGGTTTACGGCCGGCTGCCTCCCCCGATTCTTCCGGTTGATTCGGCTTTGGCAAGGACCGAAGTGGCCGATGCTCTTATGCGGGACCGCGACGAGATGTTGGCCGAGGTCCGCCAACGACTCCTTCAGGCCCAGCAGTTGGCCAAACACTACTATGATGGTGGCCATCGCGAGGCAGAGTACGCGGTGGGCGATTGGGTGTGGCTGCGTCTTCTTCATCGCTCTACGCAGTCACTAGATCCACGCGCGCCAAGGAAGCTAGGACCTCGCTATGCCGGTCCTTTTGCTGTGATGGAGCGCATTAGGAAGGTGGCTTATCGCCTTCAACTTGCACCAGGTGCACGTATCCATGATGTTTTCCATGTGGGGCTGCTCAAGCCTTTCCGTGGGGAACCACCCGCGGTTCCTCCGACGCTGCCACCTATCACCGACGGGCGTCTTCTTCCGGAACCGGCGAAGGCGTTGAAGGCTCAACTACGTCGTGGCTCTTGGTACGTGTTGATTCAGTGGGCTGGACTTTCTGAGGAGGACGCCACTTGGGAGCAGCGCGAGGAGTTCCGCCAACACTATCCAGACTTTCAGCTCGAGGACAAGCTGTTTGTGCAGGCGGGGAGAGATGTTATGACCGGCCGGACCTACAGCCGTAGGAGGCCCACCGGGCAAACTTAGCCCGCAAGTTATCTTAGTTTTTCTTTAAAGCATGGTTATATAAACAAGTTGTAAGACTATTTTTGAGATTAAGCAATAAGACTATTCTATTGCCCGGCTCCCAGAGGAGCCGGAAACACTAACCCTAGCCGCATCTCTCTCTGCCGCCGCCAACCCTCGCTCCAGGACGGCGCCTCGCCGCCGGCCGCCGCGCGCCAGCCCTCGCCCGCAGCCCTCCTTCCCCTATAATCTACGCCCAAGGCAGGGCAGAACCCTAGCTCCTATCAGAATTAGAGTGTAAAACTAGGGTGAATTACAATGTAAGCCCTTAGACTACAGGGTAGAACAATTACACCGCTCAACCAAACCAAATTTGGTTCAAACCATACAACAACTACATCAATCATCCAATCCAAATTACAGTGAAGGGGCATTACAGTGTAACTTTGGGGATGTACAGTGAAGAAGCACAAGATAACAATACATGGAGCACGCCAACATAATACAGTGAACTTCAGAAATACATTACAAATATTCATCGGGCATGAAACTGCAGCAAATGAAAACTAGGGGCAAATACAGTCTAAGTCAGAGATACATCACATATAAATTCAGAACCACACTATGATGAAGGCAGTGCCACTACACATGCACACTGAAGAACAGGGGGTATTACAGTCTACAACTAGGGAAACTACAGCAGGTGGAAAACATGGGGAAATTACAGTGTAATTCAGATAATACATTAACAATACTACATGGAGCACGACAGTACAATGATGAACATTTAGATAAACATCAAATCTGGCCGTAGCAATTACATGGAGCACACTAGTACAGTGAAATACATTCACATAAACATCAAAAAGCTCTGAAAATGACCAACCTAACAGCGCCAACGAGGAGATCAAACGTAAAACCTAAAACCTAACGCCGAAGCACAAGGGATCCGCGGCGAACTGAAGCGAGCAAAGGGGACCAGCGGCAAAACTGACAAGAGCAGATGTGATTTCCTCCGGAAAACTAGGGGGCCCGAGGCAAGCTGATGCGAGCAGAGGGGATTACAAGGCCAACAGACAAGAGCAGAGGCGATTTCCGCCGGGAACTGACCCGAGCAAAGGGGATCCGCGGCGAACTCCATGGATGAGCGTCGGCTAACAAAAAACTAAACTAACCAACAACTAAACAACATCAAAAAGCAATATGATCCACAACAAAATCGATCTGCAAGACCTAGATTTGGAAGCTAGACCACCAAAATCGAAGCACGACGGAAAGGGAGAGAGACAACGGAAACTAACCAACGAATCGGAGAGAACACTCAAGTTCGAGGAGAGAGGGATCTCGCCGTCGCCATGAACCACACTGAAATCGCCTCGTTCCCTCCGCCGCTCGAGCGCCTCCTCCTTTCGCTCCCTCTCCGCCCTTTCAAAACAGTTTCGCCCAAATGAAACAGAGAAGAATTCAAAAGGGGGGAATGAAAAGCGAAAGAGACACGGGCGTCAACTAACGGGCATAATAAAAAAACGCGCCTGACAAAAGAAAACCGAACCGGCAACAAAGGAAACCCGTCAGGAAACCAAAGAACTGAGCGTGAATCATAGCGCGCAATCGGACGGCCACGAATTCGAATGACAGCCAATTGAAAAACACTCGACTGAAAAATAGCAAAATCGTTATAAAGACCCAAGCAAGTGAAACACAAAGTTACGAAAGACCTTTTCATATCATAAATAAAATAAAATAAAAGAAGAAGAAGAAGAAGAAGAAACCAGAGAAAGAGAGAGAGAAAGGTATTACTCCTAGTAGTAGTAGTCTCAGTTGTGGGGCCGACCCACCCCAACAATGTTGGACCCACCAACCAACACCCATCCCTTCCTCTATAAATGGACGCTTCCCTCCACAACATCCGGCTCAACTCAGGTCTCCGCCCCGGCCTCCCCTACCACCAGCACCTACCCGACAGTAGAAGCCAAGAACCGCCCTCCACCACCTGGCCGACGGATCAGGCGATAGCAGTAGAAGCCACGACAGAGAAGAACACTGGCGCCGGCGCCGTTGCCCCGGAGAGCGGGGACAGGCGCTCCCGCTTTAGGCGGATCTGCGTCTACTGCGGCAGCGCCAAGGGCCGAAAGGCCAGCTACCGGGACGCCGCCGTCGAGCTCGGCAAGGAGCTGGTCCGTCTTTCCTCTCACCCTCCCCCTCCCCTGTCACGCGCCAAGGCTAGCTAGCTCCATGCATGGAAATACAATCTTTTCGTTTGGGTTTAAATTATGAAATCTTCTACGATCTCCCCTCCCACTTTTATTTCCCTCGCCCCACATGTTGGCCTTCTTGTTCGTGTTTGTTTGGGGATGGCACGTAGACGAGTTGCTTCTGCGTGCTGGCTGCTGCTGCTGAGTTGTAGAACGTACATCGTGGGGGTGCACAGCCACTACCAGAAAAACAGGGTTTGCCGACGGCCAAATCTATGCCGACGGCCCCCGTCGGCATCTCGAGACCTATGCCGACGGCCAAGGGTAGGCCGTAGGCGTACAAAGGCCGTCGGCATACATCCATCTATGCCGACGGCCCCGTCGGCATAGGACAGGCCGTCGGGACCGCACGGGCTACGCCTACGGGGGCCGTCGGCATAGGACAGGCCGTCGGCATAGGACAGGCCGTCGGCATAGACCTGGCCCACCTGCCCGGTCAGTTCAGAACACCTGACGGCGTTGACACTACGCCGACGGCCCGTAACGGCGGCCGTCGGCATATCTGTGGCAGAGGTATGCCGACGGCTTGGCCGTCGGCATAGGCCCCTCTGCCACGTCCACGATCCGTGTGCTACACCACGTCATCGATCCGTGGGACGAAGGTGGCCGTCGGCATACATTTATTCTAATTCATTTTTTTGTTCCATTTCTGTTATCTGTGGCAGAGGTATGCCGACGGCCAGGCCGTCGGCATAGGCTCACTCGCCACATCATCGATCCGTGTGCCACGCCACGTCATCGATCCGCGGCACAACCTCCGTGGGCTGTACAGGTATGCCGACGGCCTTGCCGTCGGCATAGGTTTATTTTACTTTATTTTTTATTTTCACTTTGCTTTGTTGTTTTTACTTTATTTTAGTTTTTGTTTTGCATAAGATAATTATGTCTTATCTAAAAAAAATCCCGATTTATATCGATTGCCGCCCCTCCCCCCCC
>LR738711.1:523674722-523716946 GCA_902687465.1 Secale cereale | reverse complement strand
CGCCCCGCCCCTACACTGCGCCTCCCCGCCCCATCTCCGGCCGGCCCCCTCGAAGGTGATTTTTTTTTGAAGTTTTTAGTGTTTTTTTAGTAATTTTGTAGCTAGTTAGATATAGATAGTTAGATAAGTATTTAGGTAGGTATTTAGATAGATATTTAGATAGTTAGATACATAGTTAGATAGATAGTTAGATAGGTAGATAGTTAGATAGATAGATATATGTTGGTTAGATGACATGCTATATAGATAGGTAGATAGTTAGATAGGTAGATAGTAAAAAAAACTGGTTAGATGAGATGCTATATAGATAGGTAGATAGTTAGATAGATATATGTTGGTTAGATGAGATGCTATATATATAGGTAGATAGTTAGATAGGTAGATAGTAAAAAAATTTGGTTAGATGAGATGCTATATAGATAGGTAGATAGTTAGATAGATATATGTTGGTTAGATGAGATGCTATATAGATAGGTAGATAGTTAGATAGGTAGATATTGTTAATGTCGTTAGTTTTTTTTGCCTACATGATGCAAAAATAAATGAATGCATGTTTAAATGTTTTAAATATGTTCTATGAGTTGTGATGTTCTAATTTTTGTCGCGATGCAATTTGCAGGCTTTGTGGTTTCGCATTTCATTGGAGTGACCGTTGTCCGACGCGTTGGCCCCCCTGAGCATCCCTCTGCTGTTCGACTACTTCCTCTACAGCCGAGGGTGAGCTACAAGTCCATCTCCTCCAAATTTTAGATTTCATTCTCAAGTCAAGTGACATAACCTAGGCGTCTCCCGTCCGAAAGGGTTGCATCGATAAATATGCATTCAATTGCATATTTATCACCGCAGCTCTTTCGGATTGTCCAGCGTTTTCCATGGACAGCCCGAGGATGTGTAGATTGGGTATGTTCTCCATGTTCTACCCCGTTCCGAGACAGGATTTCGACGGTGCCTCCACATTGTTCTCCGGAGCACATTCTCTCGGCTATTTGCCGAGACGTGTTTCTGGAGAACAGTGGGGAGGTGCTGCCGAAATTTTGTCTCGGAACGGGGTAGAATGGAGAACGTACTCAATCTACACATCCTCGGGTGGGATTAGGACCCATCTTTACCTATTAGGGATGTAGGTGGATTAAACGCGGTAGAAACTGAAAATTTGATGTGATTAATTTAAGTGAACCCTTAATTATGTTGTGTGGGTTGCAAAAAAGTAGAGGATGGCAGATAATCAGTGGATGTACAGTGGTTTTATCCGTCGGAATCGAGTAACATCAGAGTGGATCACGAAAACCGATGTGTATTTGAAGGAGATATTCCGTCGTCCAATGAGAATTATCCCTCCATGCCCCTGTGCGAGATGTGCCAGACGTCACCGTAGAAATCAGACGGACATGAGTGAGCACCTTCGCACTTACGGATATATGCCAAACTTTGACATGCCGCCGATAAACATAGCCAAGCAGGACCGTGGTAGAGAGGAGGTGATGCGACAACGCATCGATGGATATGAGGACGACGGGGTCAGGGACATGCTAGATGATGTCATTGTTGCAGAAACGGCAAATGCGACACCTTCAGAGAATGAACCGGAGGAGCCGGAGGCAACTGCAAAGGCCTTCTTGGAGGTCTTGGCCTCGTCGAAGAAACCTCTTTATGCGGGTGCGAAAATATCTCAGTTGGATGCCATCTCGCAACTGATTGCAGTCAAGGCTGAGTACGGCTGTAGCCAGAAATGCTTCGAAGCATTCCTGGGAGTATGGGCTAACAGCCTCCCTGAGGGTCATGAACTGCCGAAAAGCATGTACAATACAAAGAAAATCATGAAGGCACTCTCTATGGATTATGAGAAAATAGATGTTTGCCCGAAGAATTGCCTTTTGTTTAGGCACGAGTATGCGGATGACAAGTACTATAGGAAGTGCGGTTCGTCTCGGTACATTGAGGTGGTCGGTGAGGATGGTGAGAAAAAGCAGCTAACCATCCCCGTTAAGGTTCTTCGGTATCTTGATTTTATAAAAAGACTGCAGCGCCTTTTCATCATGAAGGAGTCTGCCAAAATGATGAAGTGGCACAAGGAAGGTATAAGGTACAATCCAAATAAAATCGTACATCCATCGGGAGGGGAAGCATGGAAGTCATTCGATGAAGAATACCCCGAGGAAGCAGCCGAGGCTGGGAATGTCAGAATAGCCATATCAGGTGATGGGTTGAATCCATATGGTATGTCGTCCAATCCATACAGCTGCTGGCCTGTGTTTGTAATTCCGCTCAATCTTCCTCCCGGTGCCCTAATGCAACGGAAGACCATGTTCTTGTCGCTCATCATTCCGGGGCCTGACTACCCGGGGAAGCAATTGGGTGTGTTTATGTAGCCGCTTGTGGATGCTTTGCACCATTCTTGGTACTTTCCGAGGTTGACATACGACCGAGATCTGCAGAGAAATTTCTTGATGAAAGTTTGGTTGCACTATTGCATGCATGACTTTCTCGGCTATGCTCTATTCTGCGGATGGTGTACAAGTGGTAAGATGCCATGCCCAGTGTGCATGCAGGCTCTGCGAATGATTTGGCTGAGTAAGGGTGGCAAGTATGTAGCCTTTGACCTGCATCGACAGTTCCTCCCTCCAGACCATCCAGACAGGGAAGACAAGAAGAACTTCACGAAAGGCCGGGTTGTTCATGAAGTAACCGAGATTCCAACATTTTCGGGGACATATGTTCTTGCTCAGCTAAAAGCTCTCAAGCCTAAAGGCAAAGACAAAGGCAAAGGCAAAGGCAAAGGCTTCGAGGGATATGGTGAGACGCACAACTGGACTCACATTACCCCGTTCTCGCAGCTTCCCTATTTCAAGGACCTCAAACTTCCTTACAATATTGATGTGATGCACACCGAAAAGAATGTGGCAGAGTCCCTTTTCACAACGATCCTCAACATTACTGATAAGACGAAGGATAACGTTAAAGCTAGAGCCGATCAACAGAGAATTTGTGATAGACCACGGCTGAACATGAAGCCTCCCACAGGCGGTCAAAAAAACTGGTTCAAGCCAGATGCTGACTTTGTCCTTAAACCGCCGGGAAAAAAAGAAGTGCTTATCTGGCTGAAACAAATTTTGAAGTTCCCTGATGGTTATGCATCGAATATAAGTAAGGGAGTCAATCTTTCAACGGGCAAAGTGACCGGCCTGAAGAGTCATGACTACCATGTATGGATTGAGCGGATAATGCCGGTGATGGTTCGAGGCTATGTCCCCGAGCATGTCTGGCGAGTGCTTGCCGAGCTTAGCCATTTCTTCCGCACACTCTGTGCTAAAGAAGTAAGTAAAGAGGTGATTGAAAAATTGCATAAGAAGGCACCGGAGTTGATAGTCAAGCTAGAGAAAATCTTTCCGCCAGGCTTCTTTACTCCGATGACACATCTCATTCTGCACCTCGCGAACGAGGTATTGTTGGGGGGGCCTGTGCAGAATCGCTGGCAGTACGGCCCTGAGAGGCAGAACAAGCATCTCCGACGAAAATGTGGAAACAAAGCTAAGATTGAAGCTTCCATAGCTGAGGCGGTTATCCTAGAGGAGGTGTCAGACCTCAGGACATCATACTATCCAGACCATGTTCCCCATCTGCATAACAAGGTGCCTCGATACAATATAGAAGAGCCCAAGTATCAACCCAGGCTCGATCTATTCAACACGCAAGGTGGGAGGGCTGGGGCCTCGAAATCTTATAACATGCCACGACAAGAGTGGGAGGACCTCATGTTCTATATCTTGCACAACATCAAGGAAGTTGAGGAAGTGTGGATGAGGTAATACAACTACACCATTCCTTTATGTCTTCCACATCATCATGTTCCATGTTCACTTAGTCCCGGTCTAACACCGCTTTTCTTATTTTTAGTGATTTCGTTCAAGTGGAATGGACGGGAGTGAATCCTCCTACTAAGGCAGAGGCACTTACTCTTCTCCGTCATGGAAACCCTGGGCGTAAAAATTTTGTTGCTTGGTTCATGGAGAAAGTAATTTTCCACACTCCCCTATTAAATACCTACTTCAACATTTATTAGTTAACCAAACTAATGCACGCAACAATTTCCATTATACTTGTAGGGAAAAGATCCGAACATATCTATGGATGATGAATTGAGATGGGTTTCCATGGGTTTTGACCCTGCCGTCATGACATGTAAAAAGTATGATGTGAATGGGTATCGCTTCCATACAGAGGAGCACCAAAACAGCCGCCCCGATCCCAAAACTATAAATACCGGAGTGTACACCCCCGGTCAAAATTCAGTAGACTACTACGGAAGGGTACAAAATATATACGAGGTTAAATTCCGCCAGGGGCGTGAGACCCTAAGTCTTCCTGTGTTCAAATGTCGATGGTTCGATCCGCGGGAGGGGGTAAAACATACGCCTTCCATTGGTTTGGTAGAAGTTAAACCATCAACCGTCTATGCCGGAGCCGATCTCTTCATTGCGGCTACCCAAGCTACACAAGTATATTATCTGCCTTACCCATGCCAGAAAGCGTATCTAAAGGGTTGGGAAGTTGTGTTCAAGGTTTCGCCACATGGTAAGCTGCCAGACCCGAATGAAGACGATTACTACAACATTAACCCCATGACATACGAGGGAGTGTTCTATCAAGAGCAACCTGATGATGATGATGATGATGGTGTGGTTAGAAACGATGACGCTAGACCATTGGGTGATGATGATGTGGATCCAAACGTCGACGATACACGGAATGATGGTGAGACCATTGTCAATGAAAATGACATACTTATGCTAGAAAAGTTAAACGAAGCCGCTGACGACGAGGAAGAGCCTCCACCTCCGTCGGACAACGAAGATGATATGATTGATAGTGATGATGAGACGGACCGAGAAAGAGGTTACAACAGTGATGATTCATATGGGTTCTAGCAGATGTACGTTTCAAGTATTTTTTTTCTATAGTTTAGGAATATGCCTTTTTATGCATTTTTATTAATGTGTTTATTATCATGCATTTTCCTTCATTTCATTAATTTACTAATTGCTTTTTCTCTTTTCAATGCAGGTTCGTGGAACATGGGCAAGGGGAAGGCAGACGGCGTGGGTTTCCTACGCAAGGTCGTCGGGGGGGCTAGTCGGAGTGGTCGAGCACGTAATCCTCCCCCTCGGCTACTTGACGATGACTCCTCACAGGGAGGTCGAGGGAGAGGTGCCCCTAGAGGAGGAGGAGGGAGATCCTCTAGAGGACGAGGTGCTGGGGGGAGAGCCACTACAGGGGGTCGCGGCCAGAAAGAGCGCACCATCACCAACTTAGGGGTGTTGTCTTCGAGGCCCTCCTCTAGTGAGGTACCCTCCTCTAGTGAGGTACACTCTAGGGAGGAGGAGGAGGAGGTGGAGGTGGAGGAGGAGGAGGAGGTGGCGGAGGAGGCAGGCGAGGAGGAGGAGGAGGAGGAGGAGGGCGAGGCAGGCGAGGAGGAGGGTGGTGGCGGGGATGATGGTGGTGACGGGAACGGGGTTGACAACAAGGGGTGGCTGCGTGGTAACGCAAAGCTACCAAAGCAGGTTCCTGCTACTGAGGAGCAGAAGTGGCTCATTCAGCCCACGGGAAAAGAGTAAGCGCCACTTTGTAATAATTTCATTATTTTGCTTGTCACATGCTTATTCCGGTTGTTATTTATTTTGCTTGTCACATGCTAATAATTCATTCTTTTGCAGCAACTGGATATATTCTAAAGGGGTCCGTATTCCCAACGGCCTCATCACTGTCTTGCTGAAGTTACACTGGTCGGGGTTGTACTGTCCGGATCCAGTCAGGCAGCCGGATCGTCGGGTTTTGGCCACGAGATGGGACCACTGGGAAGCGGCCCCCCACGCGGACCATGACACCCATGCCAAGGCCGTGATCACTACTTTTTGGGTGAGTTCTCTTCAGAAGTCCATTCTACTTTCATGAATGATTTAACTCAGGGCTTCTTCCATTCTTGTTTCATGCATGTTTGTAGAAATTCTATCGAGTTCTTCCGGAGCATAGGGCTAGAGCGGACCAGATTGTGCTGCGCCAATGCAAGAAGAAGGCCCGCCAGCTGCAGTACGAGGTGCGCTATGTGGCCATCTCCACATACTACCACGACGTTCTTGGTGTGAAGATGACCAAGGAAGATGCGCGGAGGATGGGCATTACCTTGGAGAAGCCCGAGTTCTTGGTGGTAAGTATAAAAGATTTTCCATTATGCCATTATGCTTTTCATTATGATTTTTCATTATGCTTTCATTATGCCATTATGCCATTATGCTTTTATTATGCTTTTCATTATGATTTTTCATTATGCTTTCATTATGCCATTATGCCATTATGCTTTTATTATGCTTTATGCTTTATGCTTCCATAACACCAATTTGGACACACCTATATGCCATTATGCTTTTATTATGTAGGTGTGTCCAAATTGGTGTTATGGAAAAGACGAGTCCTGGGCGGCATTGGTTGATCTTTGGTGTCATGAGGCTGGATCCTGGGCGGCTATGAGAACCAAAAATAAGGCTAACCGAGGGACGGAGGGAGTACATGCTCAGGGAAACCGAAACCACTATCTCCACAAGGCAGTTAATGTATGACTAACCCCATTAAACATTCTTCTTCTTCTATTTACCATCAGTTTCTTATGTATGACTAACCTCTGTTTGGTGGTGCAGGAGGAGAAACTGAAGCGGCCGCTGTCAGACATGCAGGCGTGGGAGATCGCCCATACGTGGAAGGACCCCAAGCCTGGCGAGCACAAGTACTACGGCAAGAAGACCGCGGGGAACATGCAAGCCTACTCTGAAGCCTATCTAAAGTTGCATCCTGACACACCTGACCCCATTGCGGCGCCTCTGGACGAAAGGGCGGTGGTGAGCATGGGGCCCAAGGAGCACGGTCGGGAGGCGGTTCTCGATGCTGTGATCACTCCTAGTATCTCCTACACACAGCTTCGTCGGATCGACCCGAGCCTGAGCCAGCGCACGAGCCAGCCAGTGACCAGTGCACAGTCCCTCTTCCAGGAGCAACAATCTGTAAGTATTTTCCCTCTTATCTTCATTGCTCATTTTATTTTCCGCATTTATTAGTTTTATGAGTTCCATCATGGCATACCGTAGGCCTACCTGGAGTACACACGCCAGGAGACCATGGCGTGGCATAAGAGGCTTTATGAACACCAAGTGCAGAGGGATCTCCAGATGCAGCAGGCTTTTTAGGAAATGGCGGCCGGTAGGTGTCCTCAGTTGCAGCCAGCACAATGCCCTCCAGCGCAACCAGTGCTGCTGACCTTTGAGGAGTTTGTGGCACAGACCGCTGGCCCCTCGCCGGTTAGTTCATCCCCAATCTATTCATCCAAAGCATGTCATGCCTTTCAACATAGTCATATATCCCGTTAATATGTCTTTTCAACATCCAGGGAACAGGTGGATCTACCGTTGGCGGTGGTCTTCGCAGCACTCCGGAGACACGGAGCCCGACCACTCCGATCCACGGAGGCGGAGGCGGAGGCGGAGGTAGAGGCTTCGGCGGTCTTGGTGGTAGCTCTGCTGCTAGCAGTGACGACTTGGGCTTCGGCGGTCTTGGCGGTGACGACCTCCGTGGTGCTCGATGATAGTCCTAGATGACTTGCGTGCTTATCTATATGCTTATGTGATCACTATCGGCAGTGTTGGTTGTGTTTATGATCATTTAGAGATTTGTGTGTGATGATGCTTAATTATGCATATATTGTTGTGATGGTGCCGGATGATATCCCGTTGATATGTGCTGCTGTTTATATGTCTATTCTGTTATATATGTCTATTCTATCATATATATGTGCTGTTGTTTGAATTGAATTCATTTGAAACAAAACAGAAGAAAAAAAAGCAGAAGAAAACTATGCCGACGGCAAGGCCGTCGGCATAGGGATGCTGTGAGCTCCCAGTAGCTGACACGTGGTAGCTATGCCGACGGCCTGACCGTCGGCACAGAATTTATACTAAGCCGACGGCCTGGCCGTCGGCTTAGCTGCCACGCGTCAGCTACTGGGAGCTGCGTATGAATGAGTAAGCCGACGACATAGCCGTCGGCTTATAATTCAATATATGCCGACGGCCGGGCCGTCGGCATAGGCCTGGTCTACGAGCAACGGCAGCCAGCCACGTGGCATGCCTATGCCGACGGCGACCGTCGGCATAGCCCTGATTCACGACCAACGGCAGGCCGCCACGTGGTAGGCCTATGCCGACGACGACCGTCGGCATAGCCCTGGTCCACGAGCAACGCCGGGCCGCCACGTGGCTCCCTATGCCGACGGCTTGCCGTCGGCATAGACCTGGTCCACGAGCAGCGACTGGTCGCCACGTGGCTGTCCTATGCCGACGGCAGGCCGTCGGCATAGCCATGTGCCACGTGGCGGCCCGTCGCTGGGCGAACTTAACGGCTGTGGGCGCCGTTAGGCACGGACTTTGCCGACGGTCGTTGCCGTCGGCATTGATGTACAGCCGCCGTCGGCATAGCATATATGCCGACGGCTTTTCTATGCCGACGGCCAACCAGGCTATGCCGACGGAGGCTGTCGGCATAGGTCTGTCCCGACGGGACTCAGGGCTAGGCCGTCGGCATAGGGGGCGATTCTGGTAGTGAGCGCACTGCATGATCATACTACCATGTAAGTATTACATGTGGCATGGCAGATGTGGCACAGGTAACATACTAGCTCGATCACGCCTCATGCACCGCGCTGGACAAATAAGTTGCTTGCCATTTCTGCTCTCCGGAATGGTCCGTCGTGGCTGGGTCATGGTCATGGTCATGCAAGACAATGATGGCCTGCTTTTGCTTCCCCGAAGGAACAATCTTTCATGTTGTTTTGCTTCCTGCATACTAGTATTTCAAAACAATAAATCCCAGTCCCACCTTTAATTTGTTTCTTGTTTGCGTTGCAGGTGGAGAGGGGCATCGACCTGGTCTACGGAGGAGGCTCCATTGGGCTCATGGGCCTAGTCTCCCACGTAGTCCATGATGGAGGACGCCATGTGATTGGGTAAGTTCATTTCATTGCGCTCTCTCCCTTTCTCTCTCGTGCTTGTTTGCACAGCAGGCAGGTGCTCTATATATCTATCTATCTATCTTGTTTGATGAGTGGTGTTCCTGTGCGTCCCTGCGCCTTCTTTGTATCAAAATGGCTTTGCTTTGCTTTGATCTGGGGCCAGCGGGGGCACTAGTGGGAGGCATTTTGAATGCGTCTGGGTTCCATTCACAGGAGTGGAACCACCTTTTGGACTCGCTTCCGAAAGGCTCCTAGCCTGCATGCTCCAAATGGACTCCTCCTCCTCCTCCTCCTCCTCTTCCTCTTCCTCCTGGAGTGCTGTGCTGCAAGGCGCCACTAGTGCTCATTCGGTACTCCCTATACATGCACAGCACGGTGCAGCTACATGTGCTGGATGTGCCTACACTACACTAGGAGGAGTACTGGGCATTGGTTTTGCCAGTTTCTTGCCATGGCAAAAAGCTGTGGCCTTACTGTCTTTGACTGCTTTATGCTAAATAAAAATTCATGTGTCTATCTGTTTGCTCTTCTCTCTTTTGTCTGGCAGGGTCATTCCCAATTCCTTGATGCCAAGAGAGGTGAGCGCGCGATCCATCTAATTCCCCATTTGGTTCATGTTTCTACTTTTACTCCATTTTCCTAGGCATCTCCACTTCAATTTTCTCTACATTTACGTTCCTCACATGAGTATGGTGCGCCGGTCCAACACCAATGCGTGCTCCCTTCTCTTAAATGTATACTATGAATATCAATTCAAAGCTACTGCTTCGCTTGCCTTGCCTTCGGATTTCGCCAGATATGCAACCTAGTATAGTATACTGCGTACACTAGTACTCCCTCCGTCCGGAAATACTTGTCATCAAAATGAACAAAAGGGGATGTATCTAGAAGTATTTTAGTTTTAGATACATTATTTTTTGTCCATTTTGATGACAAGTATTTTCGGACGGAGGAAGTAGTAATAACTTGATTTTTAGTACTATACTACATACCTAGTTGAACATACTACTGTACTAGTACTATATGATGAGCTCATGCAGATGCAGTACTACCAACCGTACAGAAATGTGTGTGCGGTGCGGTGCTTTACATACAAATTAAAAACTCCCTTTCTCATGACCTTTTTTTTCTTTTGTAGCATTTGCTAGTTTCAGTAGAGGGTTTTGAACAGATGATTTAGTACGAAGCTGAAATGCGCAACCATTAATAGTACTGCCTGCTTAATATTCCTGTCACTGCTTCAATCTTCAGGTCACTGGAGAGCCTGTTGGGGAAGTAAGAGCTGTCTCTGGCATGCATGAGAGGAAGGCCGAGATGGTTCGCTCTGCTGATGCTTTCATTGCCTTACCCGGTATGAGAATCTTATCTTAGTTGCTCCCAACATGGATGGATCTCCTCTCAAGTGTGAATCACTGGATTCTTCAATGCAAGATCTGAAAAATATGCATCTCTTGCACCACAGGTGGCTACGGGACTCTGGATGAGCTGCTCGAGGTCCTCACCTGGGCCCAACTTGGGATCCACAAGAAGCCGGTAACGGCCAATTCTGATTCCTTAGCATCAACAATTCCATCGTCTCAAAAGCTTAATTATATGCTCATGATTGCACGATAATTTAACCATCAAGCGTGCTGCCTGCATGTTTCCGAATCCCTTGCTTGTCTGATCTGTGGCAATTAGTTTAGGCCAAAGTCGTTTAGGCCTTGATTGTGGCTTGGTGGTGCTCCTAGTCCCATCCCATGTGATTGGCTGGAAGCTTTCACCATCTAGAGGATGGCAAATTATTGATCAATACTAGTAGTTTAAGCAGCCTATCATCTCAGAATGTTGCATACCAACATAATAGTTTGGGGAGGATGCGATCCGCAATCTCCATTGTTTGTAGCCTGTGTTAGTAGGATAGAGTTAATCATCCTTTATGAATAATCAAACACAGCTATTAGAATGATGTTTGGAGGATCTTGTACCAGTCGGATTTATGTTGAAAAAGGGATGTATTGTTGGCATCTAAGGTAGACGACCGATCCACGAATCACAAGTTGTTGAGGAGTGGCCGGTTTGAATAATCTCTTTTTTTATAACTAACTAATCTCATTATGGACACACGCACGTCGGCGCTGGGACCTGTCCCTCCGGGGCAGAGGCACTGTTAAATTGTGATCCAAATTCTAGTACCGTATTGGATTAGACGTAGTACATACGGTGTGGGCTTTTGCGTTGGTACCGATGCGTACGAGTATAACTCGTTTACTTGTCCTCCAAGGACTCATATGTATTACCCTCAATATATACCCCATGTAGTCGCACCTAAGGCGGCATGTCGTCTCGTGCTTGTAATACTCCTCCTCATAGTGATTGCGCCTTCGTGCGTCCGTGGTTTTCTCCCGCAAGGGTTTCCACGTTAAATTCGTGTCTCTCGTATCTCGTTTATTCTCGTTATTATCTAACAAGTGGTATACAAAGCTGAGGTTTCAGATACGAGGTTTGACATCGGGAGATTAGGGTTCTGTCGACGCGCCGCCGCAAGCGACCTGGCGGCCCGTCGTTCCGGGGGCAGATCGATTTCCGCTGCTGCCAGACGTCCCGAGTTCGACTGAAGTTTGGTCTGTAGGCATTGATATTAACAAGGGTACATTCGCTTTTGTCCGATCCCGTGAGCCACCGCACGTCAAATCTATCGAGCCGTCCTCGCTGCATGTACTGGATTCAAGTCGCCGAGTCGCCGAGTTCCAACGCCTCCACGTACGTGCTCCAAGTCCCAAGGCAGCCGCTAGCACTTTTCTTCGCTTGAAGTGGATTGCGTTACTGCTGCTACTAGTCCACATCGAAGCCAATTCATCTACAGAGTACTATTTGTACTGTTCACGTGAAGGCTACAGAGTACTAGTACTACTTGGCAGAACTAGTACTATTGTGGGTGTTATTACTCTGCTTTATCTATACTATTATTAAAAGAGCAAACATAACCTTCCCTAAAGCCACACAATAAATTGTACACGAGATTGTCAGAACCCTCCGATCAGATTAACTTAAACACATCGTACAGTCCATATTGCATCAATAGTCTGTGATCCAAATCAACGATTGAGATCAAATGTTCTGCCCAAGCAGACGTCTGCTCGGTCCCCAGATCCCCGCTCGCCCCCGCAACACATGGACCGATTCCACACGCCGCTGGTTCTCCACCTCCCCTCCCCCCCTCTCTCCTCACTACAGAACGCCGCCGGGCGAAGCTCGGCCCCCGTCGGCGGCGGCGGGGTCACTCTCCTCCCTCGAGCAGCGGTGTCCCTCTCCTCCGTTGAGCGGAGGCGGCGGCGGATTCAACGGACTCAACATGTGGCGGCGGCGGGGGACGCAGCGGTCTCGGCCTGTGTCGGCGGCGGCGGGGTCCATCTCCTTCCTCGAGTAGCAGCGGGTTTGTGCTCCACGATTTATTCGACTCCGACGATTTATCAACTTCTGAGCTGCGCCACAACGGACCACTCCGTCGGGCCCCTTGGCGGGATCGGCGTCCGGGTCATCTCCCGCCTCCGCAAGGGGGATGGGGCTGCTCGGGCTCATCTCCAAGAGCCCCTCGCCGCCGTGCCGCCTGCTGCCGTCGACGCCCGTCAATGGGAGCGGACGAGCAGGAGAGATCCCGCCGATCCGATGGCGGAAGGGCGAGATAACCCGCTCCTGTACGTTTGGGAAGGTCTACCTCGGGATAAATTTGGACGAGCTCCTCGCAGTAAAGCATGTCCTGGGATTTGGGGATTTGTTTTTCTGGTTTGTACTATCTAAAGACTTGGAGTCATTCATTACAGGTTACACCAAGTCTCTCCTTTGTTTGATTTTTGTTTCAATTTTGATCGGGAGCACCAACGCGAGCTAGAGAAAGCCCAAGTGAGTGGCACTTCCCCAGCCGATTGGTTACCAATTTAGTTGTTCCGATTTTTCTTCATGTGGGGTGATTCTGACTTTTGTTTCTACTATTAGGCGCATATAAGAGAACTCGAGGAAGAGGTGAAGCTCCTCAAGAACCTTTCGCACAACAATATTGCGGTGAACAGATAAATTTCGACTACATATCAGATTCTTTTTTTAACTTGTACCCCGTAGTTGCTTAATCCATTTTCTATGGTTTCAGAAGAAGTACCTTGAGACTGTCCGTGAGGAAGACACACTGAATATCTTGCTTGATTTTGTTCCCCACCCATTGCACGCCACCGTCCGGCTCTCAACCACTCCGACCTCCATGCCACCGTCGAGAACACATCTGCTACCTCCTCCTAATCTCCGCCACAAGATTCTCCCGTCCAGGTAGCGTAGAGTCTGTCTCAATATTCTCCCGTGCAGGTAGAGAAGGTACCTTCCTCACCTGATTTTGTACATGGCAGTGCAGTACTATGTGGTTAACCCAAAACTGATGCTATTAGCATGTCTACAACTAGCTTGTTTAATTCCATACAAGCTTCACTCCTTGTGTGTACAATAGGATTGTATACCATAGATGGATTGGACAACATACATGTATGTAGAATTATTAGCATGTGAGCCCACATTTAGAATTTGATTGTCTATTTTGTGCACTGTGTTGGTAAATTAATTTGTGTACTAATATGTTCATTACAGATCCTGGGCAAGGAATTAAAAAATTTAGTTCTTGAAGCTTCTCCATCATGCTGGACGGACAACTGTAGCAGGCAACGTCACCGTCCCTTATGGAGCCCCACACCATTGCCCAGTTGTACAAGAGCATGTTCAATCTTCTCCATTCAAGACTATGCAAATGATGAACTCTGCCAAACAAGAAGATATGGGGATATGACATATATGCCCCATAAGGTAGCTATATTGTAATTTATGTGTTGTAGTGTGTATTACAGTCACACTTTGAAGGGTTAGTAGATGATGCTCAATGACATAACCTGCACCCTCATAGAAGTTTATTGCATTTCAATTAAATTTTGTTGTATGTTATCCATGATGTAAGTGGAGATAGGAAGTTCGAAAATTTTAAAAAAGGGATGTCCATCAATGATTTGACATGATAAGATGTTAGTGAAGTATGGCAAACTGTGACATTAGCAAAACTGATATTTACATATTCAATATATATGAATTTTAGAAATGTGCATTGCACGTATATCGTTAGATCTTACTTTTCTTCATTATTCAAAATACTTGTACCCACTATAATTTCATTTTTTATTATTTACCTTGAAGGAGTATTATATTAATGTTATTTGTTGTCCACCTTGATCCTTCACTGGTATTTTTCCTACTAAGCAACTTTGCATGGAATTATGATCATTTCATAAGATTCTGATATGTTTTTCAAATTCGCCTCCTTTATGCATAAACCTATCATCAAGATTTAGACCTCTTATATGGCGCATGTATGCTGCTGTAGATTTGCTGGTGTTGATTTGCTGTAAGAAGAAATGTAATATTGTTCTCATCAATTTCTTTCATAGCATGCATCAAAGCAAGTTTGTGTTCTTATGTTAAAGTATCATCCAGTTTGCAAAAGTTAGCCTACATAGGATGCCACTCGACCCTGTATTGAAAAACCTATTTGTGTTCTTATGTTTTAGATCATGACGCCGCAGTAAATTAGACTTTATTGAATTAAAATGTAGGTTCTGAATAATGAATTGAGAATCATGCTACCTTCCGGATCCACACATATTTTGCCTGAACACATTTATTCAGATGTTTGTTTCTTCACAATACTTTAGACCTAAAGATTGCGATGCTTCAGGTATGCTGGAAGCTTGCAATTGTTGAACATGAGAATAAAATAGGTTTAAGCAAATAAAAGGTACGAGCTTGTGATATACTCTACAATATTGTGTTATTTGTTGTTGCCTGCAAATGTTGGATGCAGCCGGTGTAGGGGTTATTGATAGGATTATCATCAGCTAATCCAGTGTTGTCATATTTCTTGCTTCTTACATATTTGTACTTTTGATCATTTTTACGTTTGGTCAAAAATTTCCGTACTGAATATTAAGAAATATGTTTACATCTATGGTTGTGACTGCATCTGCTTGCAGAACTGTCAATTCTAAAGTATCTATAGAAGGCTGTGTACATGATAGACGTGCATGCTATTGGTAATTATAGTATACTGTATATGGCTTCTAAGCTCTTTGAAAGTTTAGGACGCAATAGGAAGGCATATTACAACGGTTTCCGATTATTGACGAAGCTGGAAAGCACAATCTCTATTTTTCGAGGGCAGCAAAATTATTTTCTAGAACCGAAAGTTTCTTCAGTAATTGGTTAGTTTGCTTTCTGTTACTTTATAACTGAAAATGCAGTTAGCTTATTTTTTTCTTTTATGTGATATGTGAGTAAATAGCAATTAGCTGCATGGTTAATTGTAGATTCAAGCTCAACTTTTCTGTTATCTAGCTGCAGTGCTAGGACTGGTTGTTGTCCAAGGAGATGATATGACCAGCAGTTTATGGTCATTTTGAGCTTGATGTCTTATGTATTGGAGAAATGAAGTCTTCGGCTTGTACATTGTGTAAACAATCATTGGAAAAGGCGAGAGGAAGATAAGAGGAGCATATAGAAGTGTATAGAAGGCCTTATTGGTGTGATTTATTTTCCTGATGGTATATTCATCTCATTAGGAAGGCCTTGTTCCTGATGGTATATTCGTCTCATTAGGAAGGCCTTGTTGTGTGGCTTTGGTCTTCCTAAATTTTTGTATGGATATTTTTCTTTTCTTTTTAGCTTTGTGAAACAATGACTATCCTAGCGCAATATCTACTCATGGATATTTCCTTAC
Source organism: Secale cereale (assembly GCA_902687465.1). NCBI lineage: Eukaryota > Viridiplantae > Streptophyta > Magnoliopsida > Poales > Poaceae > Secale > Secale cereale. The sequence goes on along the minus strand of LR738711.1, from coordinate 523,701,116 downwards.
TGTACAGTTTTCCATTTTGAAATAGTAGACCTTTCTCCATTTTAGAGATGCTGATAGGAAAGTTTAATTCATGGTTTATCTTGCCAGGACTAAGATTAGCCGGGAGAAAGTGTGGCTTGCATGCCATCGTCATACATAAATTATTAAATTTCCTTTCTTCATTTTTTTGTTCATGAATGTTGCACTGCGTCGCTGTAGTCGAGCCCATCAATTCGATTTCTGAAGATAACATGTAGCATGAATCCAAGAGGGAACAAATTTAGTCGTTCCAAGACTGCATTCTTTTTTGTATATCTTGTTGACAGTTTGCATCTCTGTCATGTTCACTTGGACAATGCATATATTATTTCTTGGATAAATCAGACATTCTGAAATGTTTACTATACGATTACAATTTCATCATGGATTATGATTTTTTTTTGTCTACTCTAACTTGACATACATCCTCAGAAGATAAATATGGAGTTTGTACTGAAAGTCACCTTTAGAGAGACAGGGATTATCGGCACTACAAAATTCAATACACATGAATTTAATGTGTTGCTTTGGTTGAGACGTGCGTTGCACGTGCACGCTAACTAGTTTGATTCGCATATTAAATTCTATCAAGAATTTTTCTACTGGCCTGTACTACTTTGTGCACATATTTATCTACTCTTGGCATCCATGAAGTACGATCTTCCGCTGCTGGACCATGACACAAGGTTTACCCTATGGCAAGTCAAGATGCGGGCGTTATTGGCACAGGCCGACTATGATGATGCACTGGATAGTTTTGGCAAGAACCGAATTCAGGACTGGACTGATGATGAGAAAAAAAGGGATCGTAAGGTTTTGTCACAAATTCAACTTCATTTGCATAATAATATTTTGCAGGAAGTTTTGAGCGAGAAAACTGCCGCCGCTCTATGGTTAAAGTTAGAAGGGCTTTGCATGACTAAAGATCTTACCAGCAAGATGCATCTGAAGCAAAAATTATTCATGCACAGGTTACCCGAGGGAGGTAATGTCTTGAATCATATTTCAGAATTTAAAGAGATCATATCCGATCTAGCTGCAATGGAGGTTAAGTATGAAGAGGAAGAACTGCTTTAATATTACTTTGTTCACTGCCAAGTTCTTATACCAATTTTAGAGACACCATATTATATAGTCGTGATACTCTCACACTTAATAAAATTTATGAAGCTTTGAACTCTAAGGAGAAGATGAAATTAATGGTGCCTCATGATGGTTTGAGTTCAACCCAAGCCGAGGGATTATCTGTTCATGGCAGGACAAAGGAGAAGAACTCCAATAATGGAAACAGAGGCAAAAGTAAGAACGACCATAGGGGCCGGTCGTAATCCATAGACAAGAAGTATTGCAGATATTGCAAGAGAGACGGGCATGACATCTCCGAGTGTTTCAAGTTGCAGAACAAGGAAAAGAAAAAAGGTAATAAACAAGGTGAAAATTCTGCTAACGTTGCTCGTGATGATACTTCCGATGATGCTCTTATCGTTACTGCTGGATGTGTTGAGACCAATGATGAGTGGGTACTTGACACTGCATGCACCTTTCATATGTGCCCGCATAGAGATTGGTTTACTACTTTTGATTCCACCATTGCTGCTGGTTTCGTTTTGGGTTTTGATAATTCACCATGCAAGATTGAAGGCATAGGTTCCGTTCGAATCAAGATGTTTGATGGCACAATCAGAACTTTGATAGATGTTCGGTATATTCCGAAAATGAAGAGAAATCTTAACTCTGTGAGTGCCCTTGATGCAAAGGGCTACAAGTATTCAGGTGGAGATAGTGTTTTGAAGGTCACCAGAGGTTCCCTTATTGTGATGAAAGGTGACTTAAGTTCGACCAATGGTCTTTATTACCTTCGAGGTTCTACCGTTTCAGGTAACGCTACTCCGGTTATTTCAAAAAATTCTGATTGTGATGCTGCTAACCTTTGGCACATGTGTCTTGGACATATGAGTGAACTTGGTTTAGCAGAGTTAAATAAGAGAGGTTTTCTTAAAGGATACGAAACTGGTAAATTGAAATTTTGTGAGCATTGTATCTTCGGCAAGCACAAGAGGGTGAAGTTCAATACTTCGACTCATACAACTGAAGGTATTCTTGATTATGTGCATTCTGATTTATGGGGACCATCTCGCAAGAAGTCATTAGGTGGTGCTAGTTACATGCTGACTATAATTGATGATTATTCGAGAAAAGTTTGGCCTTATTTCTTGAAGCAGAAATGGCAAGCATTCTCAGCATTTAAGGAGTGGAAGATTATGATTGAGAGACAAACTGAAATGAAGGTAAAAATACTTCGCACTGATAATGGTATGGAATTTTGTTCTAAGAAATTTGCAAATTATTGCAAGTCTGAAGGCATTGTCGGACATCACACCGTTCCTTATACTCCTCAACAAAATGGTGTTGCTGAGCGTATGAACAGAACCATTATTTTCAGAGCCCGTTGCATGTTGTCTAATGCAGGTTTGCATAAGCATCTTTGGGCTGAGGCCGCTTCCACTGCTTGTTATCTCATTAATCGGTCACCATCTATTGCTCTTAATAAGAAAACTCCAATTGAGGTATGGTCTGGTTCACCTGCTGATTATTCACAGTTGAGATTTTTTGGTTGCACTGCTTATGCTCATGTTGATAATGGAAAATTGGAGCCTAGGGCTGTTAAGTGCATCTTTCTTGGTTATAAGTCTGGTGTTAAAGGTTTTAAATTGTGGAATCCTGAAACCCAGAAGGTTGTTATTAGCAGAAACATTATCTTTAATGAATCTACTATGTTACATGATGTTCCATCTACTAATGTTCCCGTTGAGAGTGAACAGCAGGCTACTATTCAGCATCCTACTGTTCAGGTGGAGCATGTTATTGATTCAGGTGATACATCCGGTAATGAAATTGTCGATGCACATGATGATTCCGTCATTAATGATGAACATGTCACTCCCACTCCAAATCAGCCTATTGTTCCATCCGGTTGGAATCTTGCACGTGACAGAGTTAGGCGGGGTATTGATAAACCTAAAAGGTTAATTGAAGAGTGCAATATTGTTTCTTTTGCTTTATCTGTTGCAGAGGAAATTGAAGGTAATGATGAGCCTTCTTCATATTCCGAGGCTATTATTTCTGTTGATAGTAATAAGTGGATGACCGCTATGCATGATGAGATGGAATCACTTGAAAAGAATGACACTTGGGATCTAGTAAAATTGCCAAGAGAGAAGAAACCTATTCGTTGCAAGTGAGTTTTCAAGAGGAAAGAAGGTATTTCTCCTAATGAAGAGACAAGATATAAAGCAAGGTTAGTTGCTAAAGGTTATAACCAGATTCCAGGTATTGACTATAACGAAGTCTTTTCTCCTGTTGTGAAGCATATCTCTATTCGCACTTTACTCAGTATTGTTGCCATGCATGATTTTGAGCTTGAACAATTGGATGTTAAAACTGCATTCTTACATGGAGAATTAGAAGAGGATATTTATATGGAACAACCTGAAGGTTTTGTTATTCCTGGAAAAGAAAAGCTTTTCTGCAAGTTAAAGAAATCTCTTTATGGATTGAAGCAATCCCCTAGACAGTGGTACAAGAGATTTGACACTTTTATGCTCTCTCGAGGTTTCAAAAGGTCTAATTATGATAGTTGTGTTTATTTGAAAACTGTCAAAGGTTCAACTATTTATTTGCTCCTTTCTGTTGATGATATGCTAATTGCTGCAAAGAGTATGTCAGATATTAATGAACTAAAGAAGCAATTGAGTAATGAATTTGAGATGAAGGATTTGGGTGCAGCAAAGAAAATTCTTGGCATGGAAATATCCAGAGATAGACCATCTGGAAAAGTATATCTAAGTCAGAAGGGATATATTGATAAAGTTCTTCGTCATTTTAATATGCATAATGCCAAGCCAGTAAGTACTCCATTAGTTGCACACTTCAGATTATCATCAGCTTTATGCCCTAAGTCAAATGCAGATATTGAGTACATGTCTAGAGTTCCCTATTCGAGTGTCGTTGGTTCACTTATGTATGCCATGGTTTGTTCCCGTCCGGATTTATCATATGCATTGAGTGTTGTCAGTAGATACATGGCTAATCCTGGAAAAGAGCATTGGAAAGCAGTTCAGTGGATTTTCAGATACCTGCGAGGTACTTCTAATGCTTATTTACAGTTTGGGAAAACTGGAGATGGACTTGTTGGTTTTGTTGATTCTGATTTTGCTGGTGATTTGGATAAGAGAAGATCACTCACAGGTTATGTTTTCACCATTGGTGGTTGTGCTGTGAGTTGGAGAGCAACTTTGCAGTCTATTGTGGCTTGTTCCACTACTGATGCTGAGTATATGGCTATTTCTGAGGCATGCAAAGAAGCTATCTGGTTGAAATGTTTGTACGCTGAGCTTTGTGGAGATTTATCTTGCCCTACCGTATTTAGTGACAGTCAAAGTGTTATATATCTTATAAAGAATCCAATGTATCATGAGAGAACGAAGCACATTGATGTCAGATTTCACTATATTCGAGATGTTGTTGCTGAAGGTGATTTGAATGTATGCAAGATAAGTACTCATGATAATCCTGCTGATATGATGACAAAGCCAGTTCCGACCAATAAGTTTGAGTTTTGCTCAGGCTTAGTTGGTATTTCTCACTAGTCCTATGGACTTTGAGGCACAAGGTGTTTATGCTGATTTGGATGGAGTTATTCACTTTCTTCGACTACCGGAGGGAATTTGGCTCAAGGTGGAGGTTGTTAAATTGTGATCCAAATTCTAGTACCGTATTGGACTAGACGTAGTACATACGGTGTGGGTCTTTGCGTTGGTACCGACGCGTACGAGTACAACTCGTTTACTTGTCCTCCAAGGACTCATATGTCGTCTCGTACTTGTAATACTCCCTGGTTTTCTCCCGCAAGGGTTTCCACGTTAAATCCGTGTCTCTCGTGTCTCGTTTATTCTCGTTATTATCTAACAGGCACTGAGGAGGAAGGTCCGTGTCGAGACCGTGTGTATGTGGGTGTGTGTCGGCAAGGGACAGGCAGACACCGGTGGGCCTCGCGGCGGCGACAATGCGGCTCCCGCCCTTCTATGGATGGATTGCCTGCCGCACACACTTGCTTCTTTCTTCTTCCTTTCTTTCTTTCTTTCGGTTGAGACGCCGTTTTCTCTTCTCTTCTTCTTCCTCCCTACCAAGGCAGGAAGAATCTGCTGCTTACTGCTGCGGCCCATAAAAGGAGACTGACTTTGGTTAGTCTATGCGGCCAATGCAACATGAATGGCCATGGATGTCTTGTTTAGACGCGCACGTACTACGTGATAGTTTACTCAATGAGTTCTCTTCATTCAGCATAGGATATGTGCATATTCGTGCGGTTTCGTCGATGCTCTCTTCTCTTCCGTTTCCATGCTTCAGCGCCGTTTTCTTTTTTCAAGCACCGTTTTCAGCACACACTTTTCCGTCTTCGTTGCATGTCTGTCAATAATTGCCCATGTTGCTTTCTACTACTACCATCTTTAGTTACACATCACCACACCACACCACACCACACCCCTAAAAAAGAAGCACCGTCACCCAGTCAGTCACCCACCCTTTCTCCATGGATTCCGTTGGTCGTTGGTTCAATACATCAACAAGTGTCGGTTTTCCCGTAATTAACTAGGCAATTCTCTTCTGCTTAATTAATCGATGATTTTGCCTCCATTTCAAAGAAAAAAATACATCAACAAGTGTAGTATTACTTACTTGTGCTAGTCATCAGAAATTCAAACAACTAATAAATCAAGTTAATGAAGCTAACCTTCCTCCATCTCACCTATTCATACCGCACTTTGGACTACTTCACCTGCCGTGGATGGATTCCACCCTTGTTGGTGACCACATCAACTCCCTCCCTGTGTTTACCAGTGTGTTCTCTCAGACTTCTGGTACTACTTTTGTAACAAGATGGCAACCAGGGTCGGTAGGTCCTTGTATCTACTTTTGTAACAAGATGGCAACCAGCGACTGCTTTACTCAGTACCATGTCAAACACCAAGAATTCCTTGTTTCTATCGAATAAATACTTACGTACTGGACTGCCAAAAATGCAGAGACTTTGAAAGTGGATGCACCTACCCGGACTGCTTCGCGGTAATACATGGACCGTCGGCTCGCTATCGTGCAGGCTTAGCCGTCTGCCCAGCAGTTCCGCTCAACAAAACTTCACCAACAATGCAGTAAGAGACCCATATAATTCGTACGACGACCCGCTTACAACAACACCGTAATTATAATAATATAATATACTCCATCCGGACTACTTCTACTAGGAGAGCAACCCTATAGCATTTGTATTCATCCTAGCACACGTTTTCAGGAGTTGTTACACGACACGACACGACAAGTAGCATACAAGAAAATAGCCCACCCAAATAAGCCTGGTCTCAACTCAACTGTCTATATCACCAAGTACAACAGGAATTGCAGAGGGTCTCGTTCTTTTTATTCTTTTTCATCTCTGGGTAACAGATTACAAAGGAAAAAATATCACCGCTTTTCACTCGAATGGAACAGGCGAGCCTTGCTTCTTGTTGACAATGGCCATGGCCAGGTACCTACTACCCATGCCAATGGGCGTTTGGTCATCAGGCCCTTCCCAGAATGGGGCTTCCCCGTCTCCGACTAGACGCCAGTAGCCTGTCCTCAGAGACTCGGCCTGCTTCTCGTCACAGTTCTGCATAAGGGCTTCCACCCGGAAGTTGATACCAAGAGAACCCAACAGCTGGGATTGAGTCATTGGTCCATGCACAGAAATATCATCTGCAAAGATAACAACAGACACAAGCCTAGTAAGAAATGCTTGCCATGCCATGAAAAATACAAACAACCAATAAGAGTTCATAATACACTGCAAACCTGAAGCTTCCTTCGCAGAGTGCTTGATTGCAGCAAAATCAACATAGGCACTGAGATCAGCAGACCCAGGGTCGTCTAATATGTGAACGAATTTGTGTTTGCAGATTGCCTGCATATATATCCTTGTTTTCTTAATGTGCATGCCATTTATTCAAGAGACTAGTCTATTGCTTACAGAATTGATATTCGTAAAAGAACAGTCCATGAGATAATTCCTTGTGTAAGCACATTATATATAAACCAAATACTGTACAAAACTAGGAATGGAATTTGGGTATCATGTGAGCACCAAAGACTAGCCAGTCTACTTTTAGCAATTTATTTATGTCAAGAGAAGCACAGGAGCAGGACTAGCTGGAGCTTTGTACACACTTCTTCAGTTCAACTCAGGTGTAGTGAAACAATTTTAAAATCCAAACCTGAAGACTATCAGACACTATTCCATTTTTGCCGTAGTCAATGATCAGAGCACCTCCACCATCTAAGCTAATTCTGTCTGCGATCTGTTCGCTGATCTCCATTGCTTTCGGGCAGACTTCAATCTGCTCAACCTTCTCGAGCTCCTCAGGACTAGCCCATTGACAACGTTTGGAGAGGAAAATTAAAGAGGCTGTAGGCTGCGGAGACAGAACAAAGCGAAACCTGCCACAAAATAAGAATTACACATTTCCTTAAGGTTAAGAACACTTGACTAAGATTTGTAAAACCTACGATGTGTCTCCTGCAAGATCCACCATCTTTTCACACCAGCCGCGTGACCCTTTCTGCAGGAAAAAAATTGATTGTTCAGTGGAACGACTACGCAGTAATTAATCTTTAAGCATGATAAAATCTGAAACAGACTGCTCACCAACCTGAAATTGATGGACTGGTAAAGCATCAAAGAATTCATGAGCAACAATTATGGTGGGCACTGCAGATAAGACATTTAAAAATAAGGCAAACCAGAGAAACCCCAATAAATATGTTTGAAAGACAAAAAAAAAATGAAGATACATAAAGACAACCAAGTTTCAGAATAAACCATACAACTTGTAGAAGAACACTAAAAGCAGTCCAACAAAGAGACTACAAACATCAGAAGATAAAATATTTAAGCATCGACATACACCGGAGTATCTAAGCTAGTAGCAAATAAGCAATGTAGGTGCTTGAAGATCATCCAACTAATTGGCAACGCTCTTATATTGTGCGATTATGTCTCTTTCGGAAGAAAGTCAAGGATAGATCCGTCTATTCTTGGTCCATATCATTATGTACTTTAGCACATTCTGTACCACAACAAATGAATCAGATCACACTAATTCCACAAATCTCATGGTATAGTTAAAAGATGAATGACAGTATAAGAGTTTATCATACAAGTGCCTAGATGATATCCACAGTTATACCATAGAGGTTAAGTACTTAGAAACATGAAATTTGTAGGTGAAAGAGCCCCTTACATCCTGAAGGAACCTGTTCGAGGGAGGCGTGCCAATAAACAGGGGCTCCACAAAGCTTGCTAACTGTCCTTTTTTCATCACCAACAGATTGATCTTCACATTTCAGAGTATTGTACTGCACCTTTTGCAATGTAGGGCTACATTCTACCAAGTTAATGTTGAGCGCCTTAGTGAAGTTAACAAACTTTGCTGAGCCCTATTGAAATGGACAGATGCATTAAGAAACAGGATAGTAGAAGTTCGACAAAGGAGAGACGCAAGCAAGAAAAACATACACGAAGTAAATCTGCCAAGAGAGTTCCTCGTCCAGGGCCTAGTTCAATCAAATTCACCTTCTCTGGTTGCCCCATTTGCTCCCACAGACACATTGCCCACACACCAATCAGCTGAGGCAAAGCAGCAAAACATTAAGACAGTGCAACGACACACCACGTGTTATTTATGAATGGCTGTGACGCAGTGTGAGCACCACTTACCTCTCCAAACATCTGGCTGACCTCTGGTGAGGTGATGAAATCCCCAGCCTCCCCAAACACATCGCGATTCATGTAGTACCCAGACTGTGGGTTTGTAAGCACCTCCTCCATGTACTCAGCTATGCTGATCGGCCCACTCCGGAACTAACCTTCCAATGACAACTGAATCACATTTCTTTTTCCGAAACGAGAACTGAATCACATTTCCACATTGCAAGCAATGGAGATTAAAGACTAATGATGGAGGGGGGAACCATCGATACCTTTATGATGCTCTTAAGGTGCTTGACAAGGTCAGAGTCCGACGACGGCTCGTGAGAGTGCTCTGCCGCATAGACCAAATGTGCCTAATCAGAAACACAAAACCCCAATGTGCATGCGCGTAACATGTGAAAGAATGTGAATGTGTATGAGAGTGAGAGGGGTGCGACCTGGGGGGCTGTATAGACCGGCGCGGTCCACAGAAATGCTGAGCCTGGAGCCAGAATCGCTTGATGATTCCTGGAGCTTGTCATCCTCCGCCTCATCGTCGCGGGCACCGACGGAGGACGGTGGCGCCCGGGACGTCGGCGTGGATGAGAAGCGCGCGAGGAAGGAAGAGGGGGATATGTAAGGAGGGAGGGTCCGACGCGTGGATGAGCCGGCTCCCACACTGCAGCCGGCGAGGCGAGGGGCCAGGCGGCGGAGCAGAGCGGCGGCTGGGCTCCGAAGCATCTCGACGGCGAGAGAGCTGAAGTGTTGGTGGGTTGGGCCGGAGAGGAAGTAGGACGAGAATGTGCGCGTTTCGCTCGAAAGCCCCGTGAGCCTCACTGGGCTACCACTTTGATTACCAGTTCGTGAGCTGGGCTGGGCGACCCTAAAACAGTTCGTGAGTTGCGCGAGCTCATGTTGTGGTCAGCGATTTTATAGGCGGTGGAAACATAGTTTGTAATATACTAGCAAAAGAGGCAGTGCGTTGCAACGGGGAAAAAGTAACACACGCTCTTAACCCAACAATCATCACTCAAGATCATTATAGGCCCTTCTCTTTTATTTTAGCGATGCATCACATTTGTATTGCCGTTTATCTTCCTTCTCACCCTCGCCGATGGTGGTCTCGGTGTTCACACAAACAAAAATATGTTTTAATGCTGTTAATCCTAAGACATCTCTCTCTCCCTCTATGTAAGGATCGCGCTCGATCTACCGATGGAAGCTAGGGTTCATGGCAGAATGGGGAATTTAGGCGGCATGTGTTTCCTCCCAACCTCCATCACTGCTACAGCTCGATTACAACTCGGCCGAAGCCGCCATCCAGGTCCAAGCCAAGTTTCCGAACGTTACAGGTTTAGTATTTAAACTAGCGATCCCATTCCGGGCCAGAGTTCCAGCTGGGCTTCTTCACTCAAGTGGGCCGCGTCGTAGGCCCACCAGCCGGTTTGAATGTTGCCGCCTCGCCTCTACTTGCCGGATGGAGAACAGAGTCGTCATGTGTTGTCGTCGCGCCTTGATCGTTAGTAGTCCCATCGGAGGTGCTGGCATTCCTCCCTCCTTGAGAGTTAGCTTGTCCCCAAGCCGGAGCACGGGGAAATTGTTGCTTCAAATGCTCCAAGTACTCCCAAGTAGCATCCGCAGGTGAAGATTCAGACCATTGTATCAGGCTCTGAGCGACAGTACGACTGCCTTAGGAGCGCACTCTCTGCTGCAGGATCTTGAGAGGAAAGTGCAGTGCTGCCCGGACCGTAGGTAGTATCTGGCTTATGACAGCCTCCCTTGACAGAAATTGCTTCAACTGAGACACATGAAATACAAGATGCAAACGACTGTTGTTAGGAAGATCCAGCTTGTAAGCTCGCTCTCCTATCTTCTCCAGAACTCGAAAGGGCCCATAGAACTTGAAAGCAAGTTTCTGATTTGTTCTGGAGTACAGTGACAGCTGAGCATAAGGTTGGAGCTTAAGGTACACTTAATCTCCTACTTCAAACATCATTTCAATCCTTTTCTTATCAGCTTGACTTTTCATACGTTGTTGTGCCCTCAACAAACGTTGCCTAACTGTTTCGGTGATTGTTTGGCGAGATTGAATCCAGTCTTGCATTTCTACATGAGCAATGGTATCAGACTCACAAATGCCAAAGTATCTGGGAGCATATCCATATAAGATTTCAAAAGGGGACTTCCCTAACGCAAAATGGCAGTTTGAATTGTACCAGAATTCACACAAGGATAGCCATTTGCTCCACTTCTGAGGTTGAGCACTAATAAAACACCTCATATAGCATTTCGCCTGCTAATTCACTCTTTCAGTCTGTCCATCAGTTTCAGGGTGATTAGTTGTACTCATATTCAGTTGAATCCCATTTCTGGCAACTAACATTCTCCAAAAATTACTAGTGAAGAGTGGGTCTCTATCATAGATAATCACACTAGGCATGCCATGCAATTTGTACACATTACTCAGAAACACCTCAGCCGCCTTCTGAGCATTAAAAGGATGTTTTAGTGGAATGAAATGACCATACTTTGAAAACTTATCAATCACCACCAAAATGTAGTTATATTGAGAGGATTGGGGAAGACCACTAATAAAATCCATGGACACAATGTCCCAGGCCTTATGTGGCACTGGTAAGGGTGACAATAATCCAGGATAAGGAACTCTTTCGGGTTTAGCTTTCTGACAAGTCAAACAAGACTACACCTGAGCTAATGTGAATTTTTTCATACCATACCAAGAGAACAGAGCATGAATCTTTTGTATGTAACTGGGAGCCCTGAATATCCACCCAAGGGACTATCATGAAAAGCAGCAACAAAATTATGATGTAATTCAGGAACAGGGCCTACCCAGATACTCTGCTTATACCTCAACAATCCATTAACCAGACTGTATGGTGGTCTAGAAGCTGGCTGCATAATTGCTAGAGTCCCAGATACTCGAGGTATTTTGGCTATCGCCACTTTGCATAGATGGATGGGTCCGTAGATAGAGAGGGCGCGGCTCTAGACACAGATCTGACTCAACAGGAGATCTCCTTGGGATAGTTTTCCTTTCTTCGAAAAACTTGTGCACCGAGATTATGTGATAGCATGTCTTAATAGGGATAATAGACTACTCATATCAATAAGGAATTCCTTCTTTTCCGGGAGCCCATTAGAAAAGAACTCCAAAGTTAAGCGTGCTCAGCTTGGAGTAATTTCAGCATGGGTGACCAACCGGGAAGTTGCTCCTGGGTGCACGCACGAGTGAGGACAAAGTGCGCAGAAAAGACTAGTATTGATTTGTGGGGCCAGTCTAGATCCCGCCATGAGTAACGCCCACCAGCGGGTGTGTCTGGGATGTTACAAGTTGGTATCATAGCCAACCCTCACGGTTACATGGATATTTGTAGACAGGTGCACGGTCATGTTGTGCATGAAGTTTGTGACCCGTCGTGGCACACGACATGGCACATGTGCCGGACTGGAAGCATAAACATATGTGCCAAGAGGGAACGTTCATGTGGCCCGATGAGGACGTTGTTTCCTCTGAGTGGGGGTCTATGTGATAGTCTGGCTTATTAGGGATGATAGACTACTCATAACAATAAGGAATTCCTTCTTTTCCGTGAGCCCATTCAGAAAGAACTCCAAAGTTAAGCGTGCTCAGCTTGGAGTAATTTCAGGATGGGTGACCGACCGGGAAGTTGCTCATGCGTGCGCACGAGTGAGGACAAAGTGCGCATAAAAGACTAATATTGATCTGTGGGGCCAGTCTAGATCTCGCCAGTAGTAACAGCCACCGGCTGGTGTGTCTGGGGCGTTACCTACTAATAGCTACCTATGATCTCAGTAAGCCAAGTGGGTTGGTTACTGGATATTGAGAACAGTTGAGAATCATGAGGAGGTCTTCTAGATAAAGCATGAGCGGCACTATTTTCTTTACCTAGTTTGTATTGAATTTTATAATTCAGACCCAGTAACATAGTGAGACATTTCTGTTGCCAAACTGTGTGCAACCTTTGATCTTGCAAATGAGCCAAGCTTCTTTGATCTGTCTTAATAATGAATTGTTGCACTTGCAAGTAAGGTCTCCATTTATCCATTGCCAACAAGATAGCCAGATATTCCTTCTCATACACTGACAAAGCTCTATTCTTGGGACCCAAAGTCTTGTTAACAAAAGCCAGTGGGTGCCTTTGCTGCATTAGTACTGCACCAATACCATACTCACAAGCATCAGTTTCTATCATGAAGGGTTTAGTGAAATCAGGTAATGTCAGAACATGAGCAGACACCAAGGCTTTCTTGAGTGTGACAAAAGCTTCCTCTGTTATGTTTGTCCAAACAAAAGGAATACCCTTATTAACAAGATCAGTTAGTGGCCTTGCAATAATGCCATAATGTTGAATGAACTTCCTGTAAGACCCACTCAAGCCAAGGAAACCCCTCACTTCTTTGACATTTTGTGGAACAGGCCATTGCTGAACAACCCAGATTTTGTCAGGGTCAGTAGAAACACCTTCTGCAGAAATAACATGCCCCAGATATGCTATCTTAGGCTAAGAAAATTCACACTTAGAAATTTTAACTTTCCACATCCAAATGTTTCTAATGTTCCATTAATGTTTTACTGAATACCAAATGATGGAAATATGCCCTAGAGGCAATAACAAAATGGTTATTATGAAGGAAATATGCCCTAGAGGCAATGATAAAGTTGTTATTTATATTTCCTTATATCATGATAAATGTTTATTATTCATGCTAGAATTGTATTAACCGGAAACTTAGTACATGTGTGAATACATAGACAAAACAGAGTGTCCCTAGCATGCCTCTACTTGATTAGCTCGTTGATTAAAGATGGTTATGTTTCCTTACCATAGACATGTGTTGTCATTTGATCAACGAGATCACATCATTAGGAGAATGATGTGATGGATATGACCCATCCGTTAGCTTAGCACCATGATCGTTTAGTTTTACTGCTATTGCTTTCTTCATGACTTATACATGTTCCTCTAACTATGAGATTATGTAACTCCCGAATACCGGAGGAACACCTTGTGTGCTATCAAACGTCACAACGCAACTGGGTGATTATAAAGATGCTCTACAGGTGTCTCCGAAAGTTTTCGTGGTGTTGGCATAGATCAAGGATAGGATTTGTCACTCCGAGTGTCGGAAAGGTATCTCTGGGCTCTCTCGGTAATACACATCATAATAAGCCTTGCAAGCAAACGACTAATGAGTTAGTCACGGGATGATGTATTACAGAACGAGTAAAGATACTTGCTGGTGACGAGATTGAACTAGGTATGATGATACCGACGATCGAATCTCAGGCAAGTAACATACCGATGACAAAGGGAACAACGTATGTTGTTATGCGGTTTGACCGATAAAGATCTTCGTAGAATATGTAAGAACCAATATGAGCATCTAGGTTCCGCTATTGGTTATTGACCGGAGATGAGTCTCGGTCATGTCTACATAGTTCTCAAACCCGTAGGGTCCACACGCTTAACGTTCGATGACAATCGGTATTATGAGTTTATGTGTTTTGATGTACTAAAGGTAGTTCAGAGTCCCGGATGTGATCACGGACATGATGAGGAGTCTCGAAATGGTCGAGGTATAAAGATTGATATATTGGAAGGTTATATTCAGACACCGGAATGGTTCTGAAGTGTATATGGTATTTTTCGGAGTACCGGGAGGTTACCGGAACCCCCTCGGGAGTCTATGGGCCTTATTGGGCCCTAGTGGAGGAAGAGGGCAGCAAGGGAGGTGCGGGGCGCGCCCCCTAGGCCCAAACCGAATAGGTTTAGGGCTAGGGGGCCGGCCCTCTTTCCTTCCTCTCCTCTCCTCTTTCCCTCCCTTCTCCTAGTAGGAATAGGAAAGGGGGACCCATCCTACTTGGAGTAGGATTGCCCCCCACTTGGCGTGCCTCCTCCCTTGGCCGACCACCTCCTCCCTCCCTCCTTTATATACGTGGGGAAGGGGCACCCCAAAGATACACAAGTTGATTTCCTAGCCGTGTGCGGTGCCACCCTCCACAGTTACACACCTCGGTCATATCGTCTTAGTGCTTAGGCGAAGCCCTGCGCCGATAACTTCATCATCACCGTCACCACACCATCGTGCTGACGGAACTCTCCCACGACCTCAACTAGATCAAGAGTTCGTGGGACGTCATCGAGATGAACGTGTGCTGATCGTAGAGGTTTCGTACGTTCGGTGCTTTGATCGGTTGGATCATGAAGACGTTCGACTACATCAACCGCGTTACTAAACGCTTCCGCTTTCTATCTATGAGGGTACGTGGACACACTCTCCCCGCTCATTGCTATGCTTCTCCTAGATAGATCTTGTGTGATCATAGGAATTTTTTTGAAATACTACGTTCCCCAACATATTATTATATTTCCATAATCATGATAAAGATTTATTATTCATGCTAGAATTGTATTGACTGGAAATTTCAATACATGTGTGAATACATAAACAAATATCGTGTCCCTAGTGAGCCTCTACTAGACTAGCTCGTTGATTAAAGATGGTTAAGGTTTCCTAACAATGGACATGTGTTGTCATTTGATAACGAGATCACATCATTAGGAGAATGATGTGATGGACAAGACCCATCTGTTAGGTTGGCATTTGAACGTACATTTTATTGCTACTGCTTTCTTGTATGTCAAATACATACTCCTTTGACTATGAGATCATGCAACTCCCGGATACCGGAGGAATGCCTTCTATGCTATCAAACATCACAACGTAACTGTGTGATCATAAATATGCTCCACATGTATCTCCGAAGGTGTTTGTTGAGTTGGCATGGATCAAGATTAGGATTCGTCACTCCGAGTATCAGAGAGGTATCTCTGGGCCCTCTCGGTAATACACAACATAAGAAGCCTTGCAAGCAAAGTGACTAATGAGTTAGTTGCAAGATGATTTATTACAGAACAAGTAAAGGGACTTGTCGGTAATGAGATTGAACTAGGTATAGAGATACCGACAATCAAATCTCAGGTAAGTAACATACCAACAAACAAAGGGAATTATGTATGTTGTCATAATGGTTCAACCGATAAAGATCTTCATAGAATATGTAGAAACCAATATGGGCATCCAGGTTCTGCTACTGGTTATTGATCGGAGAGGTGTCTTGATCATGTCTACATAGTTCTCAAACCCGTAGAGTCCGCACGCTTAATGTTCGATGACGATATAGTATTATTTGAGTTATGTGATTTGGTGACTGAATGTTGTTCGGAGTGCTGGATGAGATCACGAACATTATGAGGAGTCTTGAAATGATCGAGAGGTAAAGATTGATATATAGGATGGTGGTATTCGGACACCGGAAGTGTTTCGGAGGGTACTGGCTACTTATCGGGTCACCAGAAGGAGTTTCGGGCATCCCCGGCAAAGTTATGGGCCTTATGGGCCAAGTGAGGGAACTCACCAGCCCACAAGGGACTGGTGTGCCCTTTATAGAGGCCGACCCTATGGGGAAGGAAAGGATAGAGTGCATGAAAAGAAAGTGTGGAGTTAGACTCCCCCTTCCTTCCCTCTCCCCCCTCTTTCCTTTCTCCCTTGTTCATACAAGGAAAGGGGGGTGCAGCAGGGCAGGAGCCCTAGGGCCGGCGGCCAGTCCCTAGGGGCGCGCCTTGGCTGCCTCCCTCTCCCCTCCCACGTATATATACATGGGGAGGGGGCACCACACAAGGACATAACATTGTCTTAGCCGTGTGTGACGCCCCCATCCACTGTTTACTTCCTCGGTCATATTTTCATAGTGCTTAGGCGAAGCCCTATGGAGATCACTTCACCATCACCATCACCACACCATCGTGCTGTTGGAACTCATCTAATAATTTGCTCGTCTTGCTAGATCAAGAAGGCGAGGACGTCACCGAGCTGAATGTGTGCTGAACGCGGAGGTGCCGTATGTTCGGTACTTGATCGGTTGGATTGCGAAGAAGTTCGACTACATCAACCGCATTGTCTAACGCTTCCGCTTACGGTCTACGAGGGTACGTAGACACACTCTCCCTCTCGTTGCTATGCATCTCCATGGATAGATCTTGCGTGCACGTAGATTTTTTTTGTTTTGTTTGCAATGTTTCCCAGTAGTGGTATCAGAGCTAGGTCTATGCGTAGATGATATGCACGAGTAGAACACAAAGTGTTATGGGTGGTGTAAGATGAAGCGGCCCGGACCAACCTTACATGTCCATGTACATGAGACCGGTTCCATCGACAGACATGCAACTTGTTTTTCATAAAGGTGGCTTGTAGGTGTATGTTTCTCCTACTTAGTTGAATCGAATTTGACTGTGGCCGGTCCTTGAAGAAGGTTAAAACAACACACTTGATAAATCACCATTGTGGTTTTTGCCATAGGTAAGAAGGGTTCTTGCTAGAAGCCCGTAGCAGTCACGTAAAACTTGCAACAACAAAGTAGAGGACGTCTAACTTGTTTTTGCAGGGCATGTTGTGATATGATATGGTCAAGACGTGATGAGTTATACGTTATTGTATGAGATGATCATGTTTTGTAATATCGATAACCGGCAGGAGCCTTATGGTTGTCTCTTAATTATTGTATGAAATGCAAGCGCCATCTAATTTCTTTACTTTATCGCTATGAGTTAGCAATAATAGTAGAAGCAATACTTGGCAAGACGACCACGATGCAACGATGGAGATCAAGGTGTCGAGCCGGTGACAATGGAGATCATGACGATGCTTTAGAGATGGAGATCAAAAGCACGAGATGATGATGGCCATATTATGTCACATATTTTGATGGCATGTGACGTTTATCCTTTATGCATCTTATTTTGCTTAGAACGACAGTAGCATTATAAGATGATCCCTTCTCTCTTTTTCAAGATAAAAGTATTCTCCCTGAGTATGCACCGTTGCTACAGTTCGCCATTTCGAGACACCACGTCATGAACATGTGTTATATAGTAGATATGATCAACAGAGAGATGTTCGCCATTGATGACTACCCCATCTCACGTGATGATCGGACATGGGTTAGTTGACTTGGATCATGTATCACTTAGATTACTTGAGGGATGTTAATTTAAGTGAGAGTTCATTAGTAATTCGATTAATTGAACTAAAATTTATCATGTACATAGTCAAAATGTCTTTGCATATTATGTCGTAGATCAATAGCTCGCGACGTGGCTCCCCTGTTTTTGAAACTTTCCTACGGAAAACTAAGTTGAAAGATGATGGTAGCAATAATGCGGTCTGGGTCTGTTGAGGGAGTCCTGGATTAAGGGGTCCTCAGGTGGCTGGATTGTTCATTATGGGCCGGACTAGTGGGCCGTGAAGATTATTGATGAAGACTATCTCCCGTATCTGGATATGACTCCCATATGTGTAAAATAGCAAGTTTAGAGTCTGGGTGTAATACTTTCCTTCCTCTGCAAGGTGATCATGTACAAACCCTAGGTCCCTCCAGTGCATATATAAACCAGAGGGTTTAGTCCTTAGAGACAATAGAATCATAGCAATCACATAGGCTAGACTTTTAGGGTTTATCCATTACGATCTTGAGGTAGATCAACTCTTGTAACCCATATTCATCAAGATCAATCAAGCAGGAAGTAGGGTATTACCTCGATTGAGGGGGCCCAAATCTGGGTAAACATCGTGTCCCCAGTCTCCTGTTATCATCGATACTCAGACGCATAGTTCGGGACCCCCTACCCGAGATCTGCCGGTTTTGACACCAACATTGGTGCTTTCATTGAGAGTTCCACTATGTCGTCGACTGAAGGATTAATGGCTCACTTCGTCACCAACGACGGTGCCACCGCCGAGGGAGTTTTTCTCCCCGATCACCTTTTTGTGTTCGACGGATTCATGCTTCGTGCCAACACTGAGGGCCACCTCGAGCAGGTTGATAGCTATGCCCATGGTCATCAAATCAGATTCGGGAGCCTAAACTACGTTGCTGATGTCCGCGAAGATTTGATCTTCGGCGGATTCGCACCCATGGCAGCTGCTCCCTGCAACCACGACGAACATGACCTAGATCTATCATCGGACCCCGTCTAGGGGACAACACTTGTAGCAGCTCTGGCCTTAGATCTAGAGCAGATCGCTTCATCCGAGGATGGGAAGATCGACCCCGCCACGGAGACCACAGACTTAGCGGTGCTTCAGCCGCACACTGACCCAGCCTAGAGCGGGATTCCTTCCACCGGAACTCCGGACTCGCCTCCAACTACAAGTTCTGAACTTTCAGGATCTGCATCATTTAGGCTCGATCTAGCGGTTATTACCAATCTCGGCCATTCAGATATCCGAACACATGTCCAGTACTCATCCTTAGACGAAGCGCTGGACTTACTAAAATCTCTCTCCCTGGCAGAGGATTCACATCCGAATTATACCCAGTTTGAACTAGGGCTGAGGACAGGGAATTTTGCTTCCCACCCACCACCTACTTGGTAGCCACGGTAGAGGACTTAACCGATCTACTAGATTACGCTTCCGAAGACATCGATGGGATAGACCACGATGCCGAAGCCGATCTAAGTCCCAACCCACCTGCAACCCGGCGATGGACGACTATCTCTACATATGATGTATACATGGTGGACACATCCAACAAGGAGGACGGCGACGGCGATAACAATCCAAAACAGGACAAGCCTGCCGATGAACCTCCCAAATGCCAGTGTCAAAAGCGCCGATCTCGACGATCCGTAACAAGCCGATGACCCCGTGGAGCCAGCGGTAGAGCAGGACGAACGGGAGGATGGCAAACATAGTCTAGAAGAACCGCTGGCCGATCCCAGCGACGCGGATGACAACAATTATCAACCTGTCTCCGAAGAGGACATCCGCGTGGGAGATGAAGAATTCATCATCCCAGAAGAACCGCTCGAACAGAAACGTCTTCAACAACAGCTCATTGCCACCGCAAGGAGCCTAAAGAGGCAACAACAGCGGCTTAGAGCCGAACATGATACACTCAACGATAGATGGAACGACGTGCTAGACACTGAAGAATGATACAGCTATAAGGGCCAAACAAAGAGCTATCCCAAACGCAAGCTGCTCCCCAATTCGACGATGAGGCCCTAGTGCCAATTCTGCCAACGTATGACTAGTCTAATCAACCGGACCGACCACCCCGTGGACGGGACAAAGCGGCCAGCAACGCCGTACACAAACCCGCACCTCCTCATCGTAAAGGAAATGATACAGCGGCTCTGGGCCATAAGTACAACCTACGCCAGGACCTGAATAAAAAGGCCGGCCAGACCAAATCAATTTACGGACCAAGGGAACGTGCCCACACACGGAACGACGGCTGTCAAGCCAAACAGACCGGTCACATTCTAGTTCGGAGCCTACACCGAACACCAATACTGTCCGAACTACGCCACGACATCGAAAAATACAAGGGTGCTTCACACCCTCTGTGCTCCACCGTTGAGGTGATGGATCATGAATTTCTAGAAGGGTTTAAACCCGTAAACATCGAGGCGTACGATTGAACAACTGACCCCGCTGTATGGATAGAAGACTTTATTCTTCACATCCACATGGCTCGTGGAGATGATCTCCACGCTATCAAATACTTACCCCTCAAGTTGAAAGGACCAGCTCAGCACTAGTTAAACAGCCTCCCGGAGAATTCTATTGGAAGCTGGGACAAACTTGAGGATGCTTTTCGGGCCAACTTTTAAGGGACTTATGTCCAGCCCCCGGATGCTGATGATCTAAGTCATATAATCCAGCAACCCGGGGAGTCAGCCCGTAAGCTTTGGAATCGGTTCTTGACTAAAAAGAACCAAATTGTGGACTGTCCGGACGCCGAGGCCTTAGTGGAATTCAAACACAGTGTCCGGGATGAATGGATGGCTAGACACCTGGGCCAAGAGAAGCCGAGAACAATGGCAGCCCTAACTACACTCATGACCCGCTTTTGCGCGGGCGAAGATAGTTGGCTGGCTCGTAGGAGCAACAGCACCAGTGACCCTGGCACATTTGAAGTTAGGGATGGCAATGGCAAGCCACGACGCAATAAAAACTAGTGTCGAAACAATACTGGAAGCGCAGAGGACACGGCGGTAAACACCGAATTCAGTGGCTCCAGGTCCAGTCAACGGAAGAAGCCATTCAAAGGCAACAGAGATAGTCCATCTAGCTTGGAAAAAAAATACTAGACAGGCCCTGCCAGATCCATGGCACCCCTCATAAACCTGCAAATCATACCAATAGTAACTGTTGGGTCTTTAAGCAGGTCGGCAAGCTAAACACCGAACACAAGGGGAAAGGACCTCAAAGCGAAGACGAGGATGAACCTCACCAGCCAAACACAGGGGGGCAGAAGAAATTTCCACCAAAGGTGAAAACCGTGAACATGATCTACGTCACCCATATCCCCAAGAGGGAGCGCAAGCATGCACTCCGGGACATATATGCCGTCGAGCCTGTCGCCCCCAAGTTCAACCCATGGTCGGCTTGTCCGATCACCTTTGATTGTAGGGATCGTCCAACCAGTATCCGTCACGGAGGTTCGGCGGACTTAGTGCTTGACCCCATCATTGACGGATATCATCTTACTCGAGTCCTTATAGATGGCGGCAACAGTGTCAATCTGATATACCAAAACACTGTCCGCAGGATGGGGATAGACCCATCAAGAATTAAGCCCAGTAGCACTACCTTTAAAGGAGTGATACCAGGTGTGGAAGCCCGCTGCACGGGCTCATTAACATTGGAAGTCATATTCGGCTCTCCTGATAACTTTCGAAGCAAAGAGTTAATCTTTGATATCGCTCCATTCCAAAGTGGCTATCACGCACTACTCGAAAGAACAGACTTCACCCGCTTTAATGCAGTCCCGCATTATGCCTACTTAAAGCTCAAAATGCCTGGACCTTGCGGCATCATCACGGTCAATGGAAACATGGAGCGCTCCCTCCGCACGGAGGAGGACATTGCGGCCCTAGCGGCCGAGGTCCAATGCGGCTTATTCAGGCTGAATAGTTCATCGGTCGTCAAGACCACGGACACAGCTAAACGTGTCCGGTCCACACTACAATGCGGCAGCTCGGAAGAACCTGAGCTCGATTAGCAGTTACGCCCCTACCGACTGCCCCATAAGGTGGTAGCATACGTACCTCGCGTACACAATTATGCCCTTAAAATACCTTGGTTGGTGCTGGGGGTGTTAGTGTTAAAACCGGCAAATGTCGGGTAGGGGGTCCCGAACTATGTGTCTGAGGATCGATGGTAACAGGAGACTAGCGACATGATGTTTTACCCAGGTTCAGGCCCTCTCGATCGAGGTAATACCTTACTTCCTACTTGATTGATCTTGATGAATATGGATTACAAGAATTGATCTACCACGAGATCGTAATGGCTAAACCCTAAAAGTCTAGCCTATATGATTGCTATGATTATGTTGTTGTCCCTACGGACTAAACCCTCCGGTTTATATATGCACCGGAGGGACCAGGGTTTGTACATGATCACCTTGCAGAGGAAGAAAAGTATTATACCTGGAATCTAAACTTGCCATTTTACACATGGGGAGTCCTATCCGGATACAGGAGATAGTCTTCATGGATAATCTTTATGGCCCATCAGTCCGGCCCATAATAAACGATCCGGTCACCTAACGACCCCTTAATCCAGGACTCCCTCAGTAGCACCTGAACCAGTCTTCGATGACGATGAGTTCGGTTGATGCACTGTCTTCGACATTGCAAGGTGGGTTCCTCCTCCCGAACATATTGAAGAAATATTCCCTACAAAAGGTACTGTGTCCGGCTCTGCATGGTTAGTACAACCCTTAGCTTTGAAGACAAGGTATCAAAAGAAAATGGGTATTGTGTCTTTACTGACAGTGAAGCACCACGTTTGTCCCCTTAACATATATTGAACCGTTTTCTTGGCCCTGGTTTCGCGTTTCGAGGTATAGCCTCATTGGCACATCTTGTCAAAGCAGATATCATGCCTGCTTATTACGGGATCCTTATCAATGTGACGTGAGCATCTTAACCGCGCCGTACGCACGACCTCGTTGGGAGCCGGCGAGGTTTACGACTGGTGTGGGGGGCGTTTAGCATTCACCGCTTATAAAAGGACCCAAATCTTTACCCTTTATCCGCATGCTCTCCTCAAGCCCTAGCTCTCCAATCTCCTCAGCCCCCAGCGCTCGCATCTCCTGCACGTTCAATCCTCAACTCCTCCACCACCGCCGCCGTCTCTAGCAATGGCTGGTTCCGGCTCGAAAGGCAAGTGGGAGGCATCTTCGATCACCGAGAGGACCGTGAAGAGCCTCTGGAGCGCGGGCTATCTCGTCGATGATGTGGCGCATCGAGTTCCTGAGAAGGACCAGGTGGTCCCCGTCCCTAAGGCGGGTGAGAGGGTTGTATTCCTCTCGCACTTCATTCGGGGGCTGGGATTTCCTCTCCACCCCTTTGTGCAGGGTCTTCTGTTTTTCTACGGGTTAGATTTCCATGATCTAGCCCCGAATTCAATTCTTCACATATTCGCTTTCATAGTGGTACGTGAAGCATTCCTCCGAGTCCCCCCCTCAAAACCTTCAATTTGAAGCCGAAGTGTAATGCCCAGGATGGAGTTATACCTCCTACGTGTCGAGGCACGACTTAAAGGCATAAGTCCATCCTAGAATGATCTCAAGTTTGGTAATCTTTGCACAACTCATGTAAAAGAGGGATAGTAAACTGAAAATAGTTGGCTTACACTCGCCACGTCACAGAAATTATAGTACAAGTCTCAAACATCATACATTAAGAGCACTACAACCCTCTAAGGGCAAAAGCCAAATGTCAAAGTACCAAACTCAGATAAATAAACCACAGGCAGATCGAATCCTAGTAAGAGACTCCACTACTGATCGTCCGGGTACCGCACATAGTACCGACTACGCTCCTCGTCGTACTCCCAATCCAGCTCGGTGCCATCACCTGGATAGCTCACAGCTGGACCTGCATCTGGTGTGTGAAGTAACTGTGAGCCACAGAGGACTCAGCAATCCCGTTCCCGGGTAACAGAACTATTTAAGCCTTTAGGTGAGGGAAAGGCTGAAGAAAGAACAAGTCTGCAGCAGCAACTAGCATCTAGCTTACGCAAGTGAGAGCGAGAAGAGAAGGCATCGGCGAGAAGTGATCACGAAGTGATCCTAGCTACAAGCTCACAAACATAACCCCTCCGTGTTCAACTCCCGAATCCCTATTCGGAAATTGACAGTCACGGAACACACGCTGGTAGTGTATTAGTAACATTGTGTCAAGTTTTCTACAACCGGAATTAACAAGCTCCCATCTGCCACATAACCGCGGGCACGGCTTTCGAAAGTTCAAACCCTGCAGGGGTGTTCCAACTTGACCCATTACAAGCCCACGATCCGCGGAGTCGCAACTCCAAAGTGGGAAGACCCGAGTATTCTCGGAATCCCGTGCTCAAGATATACCGAGCTAAGGTAAGGCTAATCCAGCAAATCCTCCCGGCGTGTCGACACCCTGATCATAGCCGCGTGTATCTAGGTCTCAGGACACGACCGGATGGGCGATTCTACATGTTTTTACCAAACCTCGAGTTTCCTTGAGGTGGCCCCGCAGACTCCCCGTTTCGGACCAACACTCATGTGGAGCACTGGCCCGGGGTTGTTGATTAAAAAAAAGAGGGTTAATTACTCCCTATGCATGTTTAGATTGTTATTAGGCAAATAGTACCAATGTTGGGACTTGCTGGAAAAGACTTAGCACTTAGCGGTTTATCGAGGGGGTCCCATACACCCCAACCGTGTTAGGAACGCATAATCAAGGAACATAAAACCGGCTTATACGGATCCTAACGGCATGAGTGGAACAAATCACCAAGCAAAAGGCTTAGCCTTCCACCCTTGCCAATATATAGATGATTTCATTTAAAGCATTTATATAGTGTGATATAACCCAACCAAACTTCATCATGAAGCAAGCATCTTCACTTCACCTGCAACTAGCAACGCTATAAGAAGGGTTGAGCGAAGCGTACTTAGCCAAGCAACGGTTTGCATAGGTAGGGTGGTTAAACGTGGCAATTGGTGACAAGTAGGAGGCTGACATGAAGAACATGGGCATCGAGGCAAAACTATAGATCGAGACTACTAGCAATAGGCAAAGATAGTAATGTTATCGGGGTTCGGTCATCTTGCATGAAGAGAAATCGTTCGGATCGTAAGAAGGGTCCTCGTGCTCAACCTCGTTGGAAACCTCGTGCTCAACTTCGTACCCGGTCTCAGCTTCCGGCTCTAAACACAACAAACACACCAAGCACCAATCAACAAAATGCAGTGCGCACTCGAAAAACATGAATGCATGATGGATGCACTAAAGATGCACATGGAGCACGTAAAACATCACTCAAGCAAAACACCTCAAAACAAGATAACAAGCTGATATTATTAATCTACACAGAAAATCAACCAAGTTTGATATAAGATTCGCTGAAATCGGAGTTACGGGCTAAAAATTATGCCCGAAACAAGATTTGAGCGAAAGCTGAAAAATTACAGCAACATGGCATCTTTGGAGCTCAAAATAATTACTCTACAGCACTCAAAAAGCATGGCAAAGGACTTGAACACAAACTAGATATATAGTACAGCAACTAGGTCCAAAGTGCACCCCCATCGGAGTCACGGATCAATAGTAATGATCTTGGACATATTGAACTTTGAAATAAAATTCTGGCAGCAGAATTTTATTGAAACTTTAGAGCAAAAGATAAACATGCTACAGCCACTCAAATGGACATGTGAGGACATGAATGGAAAGACAACAATATATACTACAAGGAACAATCAAAATCCACCCCAAAACTATCATGCTTTGTCCTACAACATCACACGAACATGGCATCAGAACGTTACAGATTTCAGACTTAGTGAAATTTCACTAAGTCCTAAAACAGCAATATCATCATAACAACTAAAAGAGCAAGTTTGAGTCACCTCGAAACTAAACATGGCAAAGGGTAAGCACCTCATCAAAGTGCACATGAAGGTGATCCCGAAACACACAAGCATGCATCATTGAGGTGAACACAACGATTGCAACGAGCTCAACAAGATGGCATTTCATAACAAGTGAAAACACAACATGTGAACATGGCACTTTGCAAAGATGACAACAAGGCAACAATAAATCTAACATGCAACCTATCACATACAACACGTAGTTCGTTGCGAGACGAACACATGGACATGTCATTTGCATCGTTTGGACAAACGAGCTAAAAGTTATCACAAGTCAAAGGTGGCATGAAAATAACACATAACAGCAGTTTATAACATGATGCACTGTTGCAACAGCAAAACAAGTGTCAAGATGACATCTAACATGCATGACAACAATAGGTAAAACGTAGAGGACATCTCCACGAACATCTGGACATGCTACACGCGCAAAACGGAGCAACAGGCACAAAGTTAGAGCAGTTCAAAGTTTGCATTTCAGATTAACAGAACAGAGACTTAGGAGTGGGGAACAACCTTAGCAGTCTCAGATCTGAAAAAAAAAAAAACGGAG
>LR738711.1:523643367-523674712 GCA_902687465.1 Secale cereale | reverse complement strand
GGATCTGGCCCGGCGAGCTGACGAGGCGGCCCGGCGGGAGGCGGCCCACCGAGGCGGAGGTGCGAGGCGGGCCGGTCGGCGCGCCTGGCTGACGCGGCCCGGCGGGAGGCCGGTCGGGCGGCTGGCGGCGGAGGCCCGGGGAGCTGGGCGGCCTGGCGCGGGAGCTCGGCCCAGGCGGAAGGCAGGCCTGGCCTGGGGAGGCGGCCCGCCGGAGGCGCACTGGCGGAGCTGTGCGGGAGCCCGGTCGACGTACGGGCCGGCCTGGCCCGAGGCGCGAGGCGGCTGGCGTCGATCTGGTCCCCCCAGATCGGGAACCGGCGCTGGTCGAGCCCAGCTCGGCGCGGTCCGATCGATCGGCGCGGTTGACTTCGGTAGAACGAAGCGCTGCGGTGCTGGAAGGATCCTTCGGTGGATCCCCTCGGGATCCGGGAAGACTCTTGGATCTGAGGGAAAGAAAAGAAAAAAAAAGGAAGGGGATCTAGAGGAGGAAGAAGAAGGGGATAGGGATGCCCAAAATAGACTAGGGGGGGTCTATATGTAGCAGTTTTTAGGGTTAGGAGGAGTTTTAGGGGCGTTAGGAGCCCTCCGATCGCGATCCGACGGATCCGATCGCGGGGGTTGATTTAAAAGGCCCAGACGGAGATAAAAGAAAGCAGTAGGGGTATTTCCGAGACACGAAGCGAAGACACTTCGGACCCACACGGACAACGGATGGAAAAGTCAATGGAGTCCAAACGAGACGAGATTTGAGAGGCGGGTTGCACACAACAAAACAACAACACACACAACAACCTCGCGGCACACCGGTAACGAAAAACGCCCGAACAACAAAGTAGGCCTACGGGACGTCACGGACACGTGAGGGAGCTCCGGAACGCGAAACGGACAAAGGGGAAGAAACACACGGAACCGGATGCAACCCACAACACAAATGCAATGCAATGCACATGTCTACATGATATGAATGAATGCCACACACTCACACAACAGAACGACGAAAGCCCGAAAGACAAAGAACCCGAAATGGAAATAGATGAAGCCGGAGATTTATTATATACCCAAAAGGGAAAGTATTACATCCGGGGCATTACAAACTCTCCTCTACTACAAAAAGATCTCGTCCCGAGATCTAGGACTGGAAAAAGGAAGGGTACTCGGAACGAAGATGATCGTCTCGTTCCCAGGTAGCTTCTCGGTCGGTGTGATGTGACCACTTGACTTTCAGAAACTTGATGGACTTGTTGCGAGTCTTGCGTTCGGTTTCTTCGAGAATTGCAACTGGATGCTCTCGGTAGGAAAGGTCTTGTTGAAGATCAATCTCCTCAAACGGAATCATGCGCTCAGGTGCCTTGAAGCATTTGCGAAGTTGAGACACATGGAAGACATCATGAACATTTGCAAAGTTGGAAGGGAGCTCGAGCTGATAGGCTAGATCGCCTCTTTTGCCAAGAATCTTGAAAGGCCCGACGTATCTAGGAGCAAGTTTTCCTTTGATACCGAATCTTTGGGTTCCTTTCATCGGAGAAACTCGGAGATAGACATGATCACCGATGTCGAAAACCAAATCACGATGCTTTCCGTCATAGTAGCTCTTCTGACGCGACTGAGCGGCCTTGAGATTCTCACGTATGACTTTGCACATTTCTTCGGCTTCAGAGATCAAATCATTGCCAAGAAGTTGGCGTTCGCCTGTTTCAGACCAGTTGAGAGGGGTACGGCACTTTCTGCCATAGAGAATTTCAAACGGTGCTTTGCCTGCACTTGCTTGAAAGCTGTTGTTGTAAGAGAACTCGGCAAATGGAAGGCAGTCTTCCCATTTCATGCCGAAGGAGATGACACAGGCTCTGAGCATATCTTCTAGGATCTGATTCACACGCTCGACTTGACCACTAGTCTGAGGGTGAAAGGCAGTGCTGAATCTGATCTTCGTGCCCATGGCGGACTGAAAGGAGTCCCAGAACCTTGATGTGAACAAGCTGCCACGGTCTAAGGATATCACTTGAGGAATGCCATGTAGGGACACAATTCTGGAAGTGTACATCTCTGCAAGTTGAGCTGCATTGATTGATTCTTTGACTGGAAGAAAGTGAGCAACTTTGGTAAGCTTGTCAATCACCACAAAAATAGCATCATTGCCTCGCTTGGATTTAGGAAAGCCAGTGACGAAGTCCATTTCAATGTGGTCGAACTTCCACTCGGGAATAGGAAGAGGTTGGAGAAGACCGGCTGGACGTTGATGTTCTGCTTTCACTCTTCTGCATACATCACATTCATTCACGAATTGGGCAATCTCCCTTTTCATGCGTGTCCACCAGTAAGACTGCTTGAGATCTTGATACATCTTGGAACTGCCAGGATGAATGGAAAGGAGAGAGTCATGAGCTTCTTCCATTATGAGCTTCCTGAGATCACCTTTGGGAACAACGAGTCTGTCCTCGAAGAACAAGGTATCTCTCTCATCAACACGGAAGCACTTATATTTTGGAGTGCCCTTTGCAATCCCATGTTTCACCTTCTTCACCATGGTATCACTGAGCTGGGCCTCACGGACTTGATCTTCCAAGGTAGGAGCAATCTGGAGATTTGCAAGAAAACCCTGCGGAACAACTTGAAGGTTGAGCTTCCTGAAAGCTTCACAAAGCTCAGGCTGGTGTGGCTTGATAAGAAGGCTGTTGCAATATGCCTTTCTGCTCAAAGCATCTGCAATCACATTCGCCTTGCCTGGAGTGTACTCAATGCTGGGGTTGTACTCTTGGATCATTTCGACCCAACGAGTCTGGCGGAGGTTCAGATGCGGCTGTGTGAAGATGTACTTCAAGCTCTTGTGATCAGTGAAGATGTCGACCTTTCTGCCCAACAACAGATGTCTCCACGTAATCAGAGCATGTACCACAGCTGCTAGCTCGAGATCATGTGTGGGATAGTTCTTCTCAGCTGGCTTTAGCTGACGAGAAGTGTATGCCACAATTCTCTTATCTTGCATAAGCACACCACCAAGACCTTGAAGAGAAGCGTCACAGAACACTTCATAGGGCTTGGATTCATCTGGAGGAATTAGAACTGGAGCAGAGACAAGCTTCTCTTTGAGGGTTTTGAAAGCCACTTCACACTCGGGAGACCAAAAGTATTTGACATTCTTCTGAAGGAGGTTGGAAAGAGGCTTGGCAATCTTGGAGAAGTTCTCCACAAACCTTCTGCAATAGCTGGCAAGACCCAGAAAACTGCGGAGCTGCTTGACGTTCTGAGGAGCTTCCCAGTTGACAATTGCTTAAACTTTCTCGGGATTAACCGCAATACCGTCAGCTGAGATAATGTGGCCCAGGTACAAAACCTTATCGAGCCAAAACTCGCACTTTGAGAACTTGGCATAGAATTTATGCTCTCTGAGTCGATCAAGAACCAGACGCAAGTGCTTTTCGTGATCTTCTTCATTCTTGGAAAACACCAGAATATCATCCAGATACACAAGCACGAATTCGCCAGTATAGGGGTTGAAGATGTAATGCATCATCCTTGAAAAGGTAGGAGGAGCATTGGCGAGACCGAAGGACATGACGGTATACTCGTATGAACCGTAGCTCGTTCTGAAGGCCGTCTTGGGAATGTCTTCCTCGCGAATGCGAATTTGATGATAGCCCATTCGGAGGTCAAGCTTAGAGAACACTTTAGCTCCTTTGAGCTGCTCAAAGAGTTCGTTGATGTTGGGGAGCGGATACTTGTTCTTAATCGTCTTCTTGTTCAATGGCCGGTAGTCAACACAGAGACGCTCCGTGCCATCTTTCTTCTTGACGAATAAGACACCACAGCCCCACGGAGATGTACTCGGTCTGATGAGACCCATACGCTCCTGTTCATCCAACTGTTTCTTCAATTCCTTCAATTCATCTGAAGAGAGCTTGTATGGACGCCGGCAAACAGGTTCGGTGCCCGGCTCGAGTTCAATGACAAACTCCACCTGACGGTGTGGAGGCATGCCTGGAAGTTCTTCTGGAAAGACGTCTTGATATTCGTTCACCACTGGAATTTGCTCTATGGCATTAATTTCACCCTTATCATTAAGAGAGAAAAGCCGAATAGTATTATCCCTGGAGGCGAAGATAATCACATCTTCATCAGAATGAGTCAATTTGACTTCCTTTTGAGCACAATCAATGTGAGCATCGTGTTGAGAAAGCCAATCCATTCCGAGAATGAGGTCGATGTCAGAATGACCAAGAATCACCGGTTTAGCCAGAAAACGATAATCTCCCATGCGAATAGAAACATCCGGAGCATAAACACTAGAAGTCATAATCTTGCCCGGAGAAACAACTTGCAACTTCTGAGGCAAATTTGAAGTGGCAATATTGTGCTTGGATGCAAAAGGTTGAGACATGAAAGAGCATGATGCACCCGAATCAAATAACACTTTAGCTGGAAAAGAGTTCACTGGAAGGTTACCCAGAATGACATCAGAAGAAGCCTCCGCTTGTGCTGCATTCATCAGATTAACCCTTGCAGCCTTTGGATCATGCTTAACCATAGCGGTACTGACAGGAGGAGGAGGAGGAAGACGCTTCGGATTCGGACATCTGTTGGCATAGTGACCTTTCTGAGTGCATTTGTTGCAAGTCACTTCTGAGAGAGGACAGAACTGAGAGCCACTGGACTTGGAGCCTTGAGACTGAAACTGCTTCTTCGACTGGTTGCTTGGGTTGGGTGGGTGGGAGAAACCACGACCACTAGAGTTCTTGTTGTTGGAGTTGTTGAAGTTGCTGGAGTTGTTGTAAGGAGCTCGAATCACTGGAGGAGGAGGAAGCCAGAATTTCTGTTGTTTCGCAGCCAACTGAGACGATGAGGAAGAGTGAACAGCATCTCGAATTCTCTTCTTAGAATCCTCCATCTTAAGCTGAGCTGCTTCTTGTTTCAAAGCCATGTTATAGAACTTATCGAATTCGTCTGGCTCGAACAAAGTGAGAGCAAGCTGAAGTTCATCTTTGAGACCTCCACGGAACTGATAGATTTTACTCTTAGCATCAGGAATGTCTTGCTTTGCATAGCGAGCGAGGTTTCGGAACTTGACATTATACTGATAGACTGTCATGGAGCCCTGCTTGAGGTTGCGGAATTGCTCACGCATACCCTCGATAACACTTGTAGGAATGTGATGCGAGCGGAAATCCTTGCAGAAATTCTCCCAAGAGATCACTTGACCCGGCCTTGAGTCTTTGTACTGCTGCCACCAATCAGCTGCTTGATCTTTCAGTTGGAAGGCTGCAAACTTCACATAGTCATCTTCTTTCACGTTACTGCACTCAAAATGCTTCTTGATATCGGTCAGCCAATCTTCAGCATCAAGAGGGTCGACACAGTAACTGAAAGCTTTAGGATTGTTGGCCAAGAACTGGTTGAGGGTAGCATGGTGCTGCTGGAAGAAGTTGCCTTGGTTCATTGGAACGCCCTGATTAGCTTGATTAGCTTGCATAGCTTGCATTTGCTGCATCATCTGCATCATCAACTGAGTGTTCTGAGCTGTAGTCTGCATAATTGCTCTCCAAGCCTCAGGCGGAGGAGGAGGGGAAGGAGGATGCTCTGGGACCTCTTCCACCTCTGGGTTGGCATTCGGAACCTTTTTCGGAGCCATCCTGTAAGAGATGACAACGAATCAGCAATTGATTGACAAAAGGAATAAGCTGAATCAATGGAATGAATTGCAACAAGTCTTCACAATAATCATTCGAACAATAAGAACGAATGAAATCATCCGAACAAGAGGAACGAATGAATTTCTTAGTTAATTGATAACATCAGTCTTCACGAGAAGCCACATAGGGATCAAAAGGATAAAAAAAAAACAAGGTACGGAAAGGAACAAACACAAGAGAGGAGTTCCGTTCTAACATCTTTGTGCTGAAAGCATATGAACGCGTTACGAAAAGGTTTTGCAATCCCCGGATCAGCATAGCCAAGGACCCTTTAAGATGCAACTCCTGATAGTAACCTCGGTCATATAACTCCTTCACTCAATGTCGAACCCCGAACTCACTAACCTGCATTCGTTGGAAGAATGCCTACGATCTACTGGATAAAACCCACCTATAGCTTTCCGAAAGATTCCAGTTATGCAATCAGGTGTTGGGGATACACGGGAAGCACCGCGCAATCAACTCTAACCTACATCCAGGTGTATCCATCCTTCAACACATAACCAGTCTTTCTCGGAAACTGTGTACCTCGGACCTTCGAAAAGCATCCACTATAACAAGCTATGGCAATACTCCCGAACTACCTCCCCAGTACTGGGTGATGTCGGGGTTATCTTGCCACTGGCCGTATAGGAGAGATTTTCGATGTCGGCCGTCTTAAGTATTTAGTACTGCCGCGATATGCTTGTTACAATGATACCCCAAAGCTCAACTCCTCGGTAACAGGAGGCATCGGGAACAATATCCTTGTCACAAGAACATCGAAACAATCCCAGAATACTCGCGGGATTCCTAAAAAAAAATTTGTGCAAATTTTGAAGATAGGAGAGACAAGAGTAGACGTCAGGAGTCCTCACCAGAGAGAAAAGGGATGAGAAGCAAAGAAATCCTACTCTCCGATATAATATAGGACTCAAAAAGTTTTCAGTGTGTGCCTAGACTCAACCGTCAACGGTTCGATCAAACAGTGGGGGCTCCTAGGTCGGAGAAGGCTCTGAATACCAACTTGTAATGCCCAGGATGGAGTTATACCTCCTACGTGTCGAGGCACGACTTAAAGGCATAAGTCCATCCTAGAATGATCTCAAGTTTGGTAATCTTTGCACAACTCATGTAAAAGAGGGATAGTAAACTGAAAATAGTTGGCTTACACTCGCCACGTCACAGAAATTACAGTACAAGTCTCAAACATCATACATTAAGAGCACTACAACCCTCTAAGGGCAAAAGCCAAATGTCAAAGTACCAAACTCAGATAAATAAACCACAGGCAGATCGAATCCTAGTAAGAGACTCCACTACTGATCGTCCGGGTACCGCACATAGTACCGACTACGCTCCTCGTCGTACTCCCAATCCAGCTCGGTGCCATCACCTGGATAGCTCACAGCTGGACCTGCATCTGGTGTGTGAAGTAACTGTGAGCCACAGAGGACTCAGCAATCCCGTTCCCGGGTAACAGAACTATTTAAGCCTTTATGTGAGGGAAAGGCTGAAGAAAGAACAAGTCTGCAGCAGCAACTAGCATCTAGCTTACGCAAGTGAGAGCGAGAAGAGAAGGCATCGGCGAGAAGTGATCACGAAGTGATCCTAGCTACAAGCTCACAAACATAACCCCTCCGTGTTCAACTCCCGAATCCCTATTCGGAAATTGACAGTCACGGAACACACGCTGGTAGTGTATTAGTAACATTGTGTCAAGTTTTCTACAACCGGAATTAACAAGCTCCCATCTACCACATAACCGCGGGCACGGCTTTCGAAAGTTCAAACCCTGCAGGGGTGTTCCAACTTGACCCATTACAAGCCCACGATCCGCGGAGTCGAAACTCCAAAGTGGGAAGACCCGAGTATTCTCGGAATCCCGTGCTCAAGATATACCGAGCTAAGGTAAGGCTAATCCAGCAAATCCTCCCGGCGTGTCGACACCCTGATCGTAGCCGCGCGTATCTAGGTCTCAGGACACGACCGGATGGGCGATTCTACATGTTTTTACCAAACCTCGAGTTTCCTTGAGGTGGCCCCGCAGACTCCCCGTTTCGGACCAACACTCATGTGGAGCACTGGCCCGGGGTTGTTGATTAAAAAAAAAGAGGGTTAATTACTCCCTATGCATGTTTAGATTGTTATTAGGCAAATAGTACCAATGTTGGGACTTGCTGGAAAAGACTTAGCACTTAGCGGTTTATCGAGGGGGTCCCATACACCCCAACCGTGTTAGGAACGCATAATCAAGGAACATAAAACCGGCTTATACGGATCCTAACGGCATGAGTGGAACAAATCACCAAGCAAAAGGCTTAGCCTTCCACCCTTGCCAATATATAGATGATTTCATTTAAAGCATTTATATAGTGTGATATAACCCAACCAAACTTCATCATGAAGCAAGCATCTTCACTTCACCTGCAACTAGCAACGCTATAAGAAGGGCTGAGCGAAGCGTACTTAGCCAAGCAACGGTTTGCATAGGTAGGGTGGTTAAACATGGCAATTGGTGACAAGTAGGAGGCTGACATGAAGAACATGGGCATCGAGGCAAAACTATAGATCGAGACTACTAGCAATAGGCAAAGATAGTAATGTTATCGGGGTTCGGTCATCTTGCATGAAGAGAAATCGTTCGGATCGTAAGAAGGGTCCTCGTGCTCAACCTCGTTGGAAACCTCGTGCTCAACTTCGTACCCGGTCTCAGCTTCCGGCTCTAAACACAACAAACACACCAAGCACCAATCAACAAAATGCAGTGCGCACTCGAAAAACATGAATGCATGATGGATGCACTAAAGATGCACATGGAGCACGTAAAACATCACTCAAGCAAAACACCTCAAAACAAGATAACAAGCTGATATTATTAATCTACACAGAAAATCACCCAAGTTTGATATAAGATTCGCTGAAATCGGAGTTACGGGCTAAAAATTATGCCCGAAACAAGATTTGAGCGAAAGCTGAAAAATTACAGCAACATGCCATCTTTGGAGCTCAAAATAATTACTCTACAGCACCCAAAAAGCATGGCAAAGGACTTGAACACAAACTAGATATATAGTACAACAACTAGGTCCAAAGTGCACCCCCATCGGAGTCACGGATCAATAGTAATGATCTTGGACATATTGAACTTTGAAATAAAATTCTGGCAGCATAATTTTATTGAAACTTTAGAGCAAAAGATAAACATGCTACAACCACTCAAATGGACATGTGAGGACATGAATGGAAAGACAACAATATATACTACAAGGAACAATCAAAATCCACCCCAAAACTATCATGCTTTGTCCTACAACATCACACGAACATGGCATCGGAACGTTACAGATTTCAGACTTAGTGAAATTTCACTAAGTCCTAAAACAGCAATATCATCATAACAACTAAAAGAGCAAGTTTGAGTCACCTCGAAACTAAACATGGCAAAGGGTAAGCACCTCATCAAAGTGCACATGAAGGTGATCCCGAAACACACAAGCATGCATCATTGAGGTGAACACAACGATTGCAACGAGCTCAACAAGATGGCATTTCATAACAAGTGAAAACACAACATGTGAACATGGCACTTTGCAAAGATGACAACAAGGCAACAATAAATCTAACATGCAACCTATCACATACAACACGTAGTTCGTGGCGAGACGAACACGTGGACATGTCATTTGCATCGTTTGGACAAACGAGCTAAAAGTTATCACAAGTCAAAGGTGGCATGAAAATAACACATAACAGCAGTTTATAACATGATGCACTATTGCAACAGCAAAACAAGTGTCAAGATGACATCTAACATGCATGACAACAACAGGTAAAACGTAGAGGACATCTCCACGAACATCTGGACATGCTACACGCGCAAAACGGAGCAACAGGCACAAAGTTAGAGCAGTTCAAAGTTTGCATTTCAGATTAACAGAACAGAGACTTAGGAGTGGGGAACAACCTTAGCAGTCTCAGATCTGAAAAAAAAACGGTGGAACGGGCCGGCGGCTGCGGATCTGGCCCGGCGAGCTGACGAGGCGGCCCGGCGGGAGGCGGCCCACCGAGGCGGAGGTGCGAGGCGGGCCGGTCGGCGCGCCTGGCTGACGCGGCCCGGCGGGAGGCCGGTCGGGCGGCTGGCGGCGGAGGCCCGGGGAGCTGGGCGGCCTGGCGCGGGAGCTCGGCCCAGGCGGAAGGCAGGCCTGGCCTGGGGAGGCGGCCCGCCGGAGGCGCACTGGCGGAGCTGTGCGGGAGCCCGGTCGACGTACGGGCCGGCCTGGCCCGAGGCGCGAGGCGGCTGGCGTCGATCTGGTCCCCCCAGATCGGGAACCGGCGCTGGTCGAGCCCAGCTCGGCGCTGTCCGATCGATCGGCGCGGTTGACTTCGGTAGAACGAAGCGCTGCGGTGCTGGAAGGATCCTTCGGTGGATCCCCTCGGGATCCGGGAAGACTCTTGGATCTGAGGGAAAGAAAAGAAAAAAAAGGAAGGGGATCTAGAGGAGGAAGAAGAAGGGGATAGGGATGCCCAAAATAGACTAGGGGGGTCTATATGTAGCAGTTTTTAGGGTTAGGAGGAGTTTTAGGGGCGTTAGGAGCCCTCCGATCGCGATCCGACGGATCCGATCGCGGGGGTTGATTTAAAAGGCCCAGACGGAGATAAAAGAAAGCAGTAGGGGTATTTCCGGGACACGAAGCGAAGGCACTTCGGACCCACACGGACAACGGATGGAAAAGTCAACGGAGTCCAAACGAGACGAGATTTGAGAGGCGGGTTGCACACAACAAAACAACAACACACACAACAACCTCGCGGCACACCGGTAACGAAAAACGCCCGAACAACAAAGTAGGCCTACGGGACGTCACGGACACGTGAGGGAGCTCCGGAACGCGAAACGGACAACGGGAAGAAACACACGGAACCGGATGCAACCCACAACACAAATGCAATGCAATGCACATGTCTACATGATATGAATGAATGCCACACACTCACACAACAGAACGACGAAAGCCCGAAAGACAAAGAACCCGAAATGGAAATAGATGAAGCCGGAGATTTATTATATACCCAAAAGGGAAAGTATTACATCCGGGGCATTACACGAAGGTGGTCAACGGGCAGCACGCTGAGTGCGGGGGTGCTATGATAAGCAAACTCCCAAACGCCACTTGGCCAAGGGGGCGTTCGTGGAGACGAATAAGATTTGGCAGCAGGAGTGGTTTTATATCACCGAGCCCCGCGACACCAAGTGGGCGGCAGCTCCCGCATTCCGATCTGGACCTCCGGAGAGGCTAACCTCCTAGACCGACAAGGCTCCGAATTGGGGGTCTCAGGCAGAGGTACTGGTGCTCCAAAGCCGTATCACCGACATGATCTCCAAGGGCACCCAGCTCGCAAACGTGGTTTAGGTAATGATCGCCTGCCGCGTCCTTCACTGCCAACGTTGGGACTCCTATCTATGGGAGTTCAATCCGGAAGGATCCCGGCCCTTAAAGCACCTCTTCGGCACTACGCACGAAGACATATGGAAGCACCTTTTCAAGGCCCAGAAGGGGTGACCGGCGGATACTAAGGACAGGGGCTTCAGTACTGTGCTCCCCACATCAGAGGTAATTGAGATTTCTGCCGAATATAAATTCCTTCCTACTTTAATTATAACAGGAGTTAGAGTTTTTTCTTTCTATCCAGGCCTGGGCGAAAAAGGCAGAGCGGATCAAGTGTCCGACTCCCCTACCAGAAGACCCAGAGATGCCTTGGGTGACGGCGATGTTGATTTCGGTGCTGTACAAGGCGCCGGAGAAGAAGGGCAAGGAGGTCAGGAGCTACCCCCGCCCTGCTAGCCCTACGGACACAAGGTCCGAGGAAACGGGCTCCCAACTCTCTCCCAAAGAAGAAGAGGAGGAGGAGGAAGAAGAAGACTCCCCCGTCCTGGCCAAGGGCAGAAAAAGAGCGGCCCCTTATGACGCAGGCAAGGCCGTGCCTAGGAAGAAGCCGACTCTTCCTATTAGTTTGGACTCATCGTCCGAACACAACTATCGGGTTCAGTCCAGGATCAAGCCCCTGACCAAATTGTAAGTATTTAAACTGCTTATATTCGGATATTTTCCTTTTTAGCATCTAATATTTGTTCTACCTTTATGTAGCCCTCCTCGCGACATCCCCGTGGCTTCACTGTCCTCGGGGAATTCTCTAGCGTTCGGAGAGACGGAGAGCGGTACACCTCCGCCGGACTCATCGCCCACCGTGGGGGATACTGAGGTATCCTCTGTACAAGCTCCCCATGTTCCAGTAGGTGGGAGTGGGGCGGACGAAAGGGCGGCTGAGGTCAATCCCTCGACAGCGGTTGACCAGGGGGGAGCGATCCCCATGGTGACCGAAGACGGGGGGCCCAAACAATCTGGGGCCCTGCCGAACATTGTCCCGGAGTCCGGTGCGGCTCCGGAATCAAGGGACCAACCCCCCGTAATGGGGGAGGGAGCAACTGCTCTTGGGGGGCCTATCATCAATCCGGAGGCGCTGAACACTCTGTAGGGAGCACTGCAAAGTGCTTCCATCGTAGAAGAACACCGCACTCTGATGAGTGCGGTCATGAAGAAACTTTAGTCCGTCAAAGGCGGACTGAATGAAGCCTTCAACAGCCTACTAACAAGCTTTGAGGTATGCAATGTAATGTTCTTTAAAAAGAACTTTTGTTTTATTTTAGGTATATATATAGACAGTAGCCCCTGATGCTTTGTTTGATTCTGAACAGAATCAGACGAAGCATCCATGTTATAGTATATGATAGAGCTGACTGTATCTTGTGCTTTGAACATGCTTCCTTAGTAACGGCGACTGCCCAAGCCGTAGAAGTTTCCGATTTAAATCGGAGGCTTAAAATAGCCGATGAAGATCTTGACCGTGTCAACAAGCATTTTGATGAAATGCAAGGTATGCGGGTTTAGGAAATCTAAATTGTAACACACTATTCGTCTGAACATGAGCTAATATGTGTTATATGTTTTTGCGAAACAGCTGGCGCAGCTGCGGCCGAGGCTCTAAAGGGCGAACTTGCCACGACCAAGGAAGAGGCTAGAGCAAGCAAGGGAGCTGCAGATAAAGCGGCTGCCAACCTGGAGGCTGAGAAGGCCCAGCATCAACAGCACGAGGATCGGGTGACCAAAGTCAAGGCCGAGCTTCAAGATGCAATTCGCAAATGCGACGCATTGGAGAAGGCAAATTCGTGCCAAGCGTCCGAACTCACTGCGGAGTTAATGATGCCAAGGAGGCGCAGACTGAATCGCGCAGTGCTTAGGAGGAAATAAAACAAGCGCGTCAAATAGCAGCTGGTGAGGTTTTTGTCTTGCAGAGCATCTTCGGAGGTCAGAGGTATCTTAGGCTGACACGATTGCGGAGTTCTCCAGGCGTGTTTGCGGATCTCCCGAGGAGCATCACCGACACCATCCAATACTTCCGAGCTCAAGAGGGGAATAACACAGAGAAGTTGTTTTGGTCGCAGTTTCTTGTGCCCAACCATCGGTGCCCCTCAATGACCAAATGAAGCAGCTGGTCGAGCTGCACAACATGGCGAGTTTGGTCATGAAGGACTTGATAGTCCGGCTATGGCCCGCTGATCCAATCCCGAGTAGTTACTTCGTATTGGTGAAGAGGCTCGTCGATGCGAGTCCGCGGGTCGACGCTATTAAGCGCTCATCCTGCATAGAGGGTGCTCGGATGACCTTTCCCGCATAAAGGTGCATTGGGCGAAGAAGAAGGCCACGGAAATAGCCACTGCTGGCCCTCCAGAAGGCAAGGATCATCGCAAACCGGGAAGGTACTTTGACGACGTCCTAGAAGTAGCCCGCCTTGTAGAGGGCCAATGCTCAAAGGATATAATCTTTGAGTGATTTATATTTGGGTTTGTAAGGACTAAGTCAATGTGCTGATGTGTATAAATTTTGCGCTTTTTATGTTGATGAGCGACTTTTTCCTCCTGTGCGGCTATTTATTTAGATCTGAAAGTTTCCAGTCGTCGGCTTCAGCCCCCATGTAAATTTTACAGGGGTGTTCGGTAATACGCGTGAACACTCTTTATCCAACATCTTGGTCCATATAAGAGGTGTCTGCGTAGCGAACAAGGCAATCAGACTATGCGGCTTTATCGCTTTCACTTAGCCATAGGAGCTTGACTAGTGGAGCTTGACTGGGCTTAATTCTTGACTGGTCGATCCCCATCTTGCGGACAGTGTCCTGGTATATCAGATTGAGACTACTACCGCCATCCATAAGGACTCGAGTAAGATGGTATTCGTCTATTACGAGGTCGAGCACTAAGGCCGCCGAACCTCTCTGACAGATACTTGTTGGGTGATCCCTACGATAAAAAATGATCGGGCAAGCCGACCATGGGTTGAACTTGGGGGCGCCATGCTCGATGGCGTATACCTCCCGGAGTGCGTGCTTGCGCTCCCTCTTGGGGATGTGGGTGACGTAGATCATGTTCATAGTTTTTACCTCCGGTGGAGTTTTTTTGCCCCCCTGTGTTTGGCTGGTGAGGTTCATCCTCGTCTACGCTCTGGGGTCCTTTTCCCTTGTGTTAGGAGTTTCGCTTGCCGGCCTGCTCGAAGACCCAACAACTACGGTTGGTGTGATTTGCAGGTTTGTCAGGGATGCCA
Organism: Secale cereale; assembly: GCA_902687465.1. Lineage (NCBI taxonomy): Eukaryota > Viridiplantae > Streptophyta > Magnoliopsida > Poales > Poaceae > Secale > Secale cereale. Next base: position 523,660,389 of record LR738711.1, on the reverse strand, counting down.
TGGATCTGGCAGGACCTGTCCAGTATCTTGTCCAAGATGGATGGACTATCCTTGTTGCCTTCAAATGGCTTCTTCCGTTGACCGGGTCTGGAGCCACTGAATCCGGCGTTTACCGATGTATCCTCTGTGTTTCCAGTGTTGTTTCAGCGCTCATTTTTATTGCACCGTGGCTTTCCATTGCCGTCCCTGACTTCAGATGTGTCAGGATCGCTGGTACTGTTGCTGCTACGAGCGAGCCAGCTGTCCTCGCCCGTGCAAAAGCGGGTCATGAGTGTGCTTAGGGCTGCCATTGTTCTTGGCTTCACCTGGCCGAGGTGTCTAGCCAGTCATTCGTCTTGGACACTTTGTTTGAATGCCGCTAGGGCTTCGGTGTCCGGATAGTCTACAATCTAGTTCTTTTTAGTTAAGAACCGATTCCAAAGCTTACAGATTGACTCCCCGGGTTGCTGGATTATATGACTTAAATCGTCAGCATCGAGGGCCAGCCATAAGTCCCCTGAAAGTTGACCCAAAAAGCATCCTCAAGTTCTTCCGAGCTTCCTATAGAGTTCTCTGGGAGGCTATTTAGCCAGTGCCGAGCTGGCCCTTTCAGCTTGAGGGGTAAGTATTTAATGGTGAGGAGATCATCTCCCCGAGCCATGTGTATGTGAAGAATAAAGTCTTCTATCCATACAGCTGGATTTGTTGTTCCATCGTACGCCTCGATGTTTACGGGTTTAAACCCTTCTGGAAATTCATGATCCATCACGTCATCTGTGAAGCACAGAGGGTGTGAGGTTATACGTCTCCAACGTATCTATAATTTTTTATTGTTCCATGCTATTATATTATCCTTCTAGGATGTCTTATGGGCTTTATTATACACTTTATATGATTTTTGGGACTAACCTATTAACCTAGAGCCCACTGCCAGTTTCTGTTTTTCTCCTATTTTAGGGTTTTACAGAAAAGGAATATCAAACGAAGTCCAATTGACGAGCCAATTTTTTATGGACCAAAAGAAGCCCCCGAAGCAAAAGAGTTGGGCCAGGAGAGCCACGGGCTCCCCTCGAGGGTGGAGGGCGCACCTTAGGCAGGGGGACGCGCCCCCCTATCTCGAGGACGGCCCGTAGCTCCCCTTTACTTGGCCCCGACTCCAAAAAAATCCTATATATACTAAAACCTTCGGAAATTAACCTAGATCGGGAGTTCCGCCGCCGAAAGCCTCTGTAGCCACTAAAAACCAATCTAGACCCGTTCTGGCACCATGCCGGAGGAGGGAATTCCTCTTCGGTGGCTATCTTCATCATCCCGGCGCTCTCCATGACGAGGAGGGAGTAGTCCACCCTCGGGGCTGAGGGTATGTATCAGTAGCTATGTGTTTGATCTCTCTCTCTCGCGCGTTCTTGAGATGGCACGATCTTGATGTATCGCGAGCTTTGCTATTCTAGTTGGATCTTCTTCTCCCCCTCTACTCTCTTGTAATGGATTGAGTTTTCCTTTTGAAGTTATCTTATCGAATTGAGTCTTTAAGGATTTGAGAACACTTGATGTATGTCTTGCGCGTGTTTATCTATGGTGACAATGGGATATCATGTGATCCACTTGATGTATGTTTTGGTGATCAACTTGCGGGTTCCGTGACCTTGGGAATCTATGCATAGGGGTTGGCACACATTTTCGCCCCGACTCTCCGGTAGAAACTTTGGGGCACTCTTTGAAGTTCTATGTGTTGGTTGAATAGATGTTTCTGACTTGTGTCTTAAGGTGTTATTCTAGTACAAACTCTATGATAGATTGAACGTTACTACGGACTCTTGAATAGATCGATCAGAAAGAATAGCTTTGAGGTGGTTTCGTACCCTACCATAATCTCTTCGTTTGTTCTCCGCTATTAGTTACTTTGGAGTGACTCTTTGTTGCATGTCGAGGGCTAGTAATATGATCGATTTATGTTATCCTTGTTGAGAGAACTTGCACTAGTGAAAGTATGAACCCTAGGACTTGTCTACTATCATTGCAACACCGTTTATGCTCACGTTTACCACTTGCTACCTTGCTGTTTTTATATTTTCTTATTACAAAAACATATATCTACCATCCATATTGCACCTGTATCACCATCTCTTCGCCGAACTAGTGCACCTATACAATTTACCATTGTATTGGGTGTGTTGGGGACACAAGAGACTCTTTGTTATTTGGTTGCAGGGCTGCTTGAGAGAGACCATATTCATCCTACGCCTCGCATGGATTGATAAACCTTAGGTCATCCACTTGAGGGAAATTTGCTACTGTCCTACAAACCTCTGCACTTGGAGGCCCAACAACGTCTACAAGAAGAAGGTTGTGTAGTAGACATCAAGCTCTTTTCTGGCGTCGTTGCCGGGGAGGTTAGTGCTTGAAGATATATCTTTAGATCTTGCAATCTAATCTTTTTGCTTCTTGTTTTATCACTAGTTTCGTTTATAAAAGAAAACTACCAAAAAATGGAATTGAGGGTACCTCATATGCTTCATCTTTTTAATATCTTTCGTGAAAATGATGGGAAGGAAAATTGTGCTCAAGTACTAGAAGAAGAATTACATAGAATTCTTGGCATAAAATATGTGCATGATGAGCATGATTGCAATGTTGTTAGTGTGAATCCCTTGAATATCCATGATGCTAATGATATGCAAAGGCCCAAGCTTGGGGAAGCTATGTTTGATGAAGATGACATTTTTAGTCCCCCAAGTTTTGATGAGCCAATTTATTATGATGAAAGCATGCCTCCTATCTATGATGAATATTGTGATGACACCTATGCCATATAGAATAAAGATAACCATGAAACTTTTCATCATGATTTTAGTTTTCAATTGGGTTATGCTTCACATGATAGTTATTTTGTTGAGTTTTCTCCCACTACTATGAATGACAAGAATTTTGCTTATGTGGAGAGTAGTAAAATTTGTATGCAAGTAGATCATGAAAAGAATGCTTTATGTGCTGGTTATATTGTTGAATTCATTCATGATGCTACTGAAAATTATTATGAGGGAGGAACATATGCTTCTACATATTGCAATAATATCAAGTTTCCTCTCTATATGCTTAAAGTTTTGAAGCTATGCTTGTTTTCCCTTCCTATGCTAGTTGATTATTGCTCCTCTAAGTTGTTTGATTACAAAATCCCTATGCATAGGAAGTGGGTTAGACTTAAATGTGCTATTCATATGCTTCATGATGCTCCCGTTATGTTTCAATTCTTATCTTTTATGTGAGCATCATTATGCCTAGCTAGGGGCGTAAAACGATAGCGCTTGTTGGGAGGCAACCCAATTTTATATTTTTTGTTTTTGTTTCTGTTAGGGAATAAATATTGCATCTAGCCTCTGATTAATGTGGTTTCATGTTTTATTTAGTGTTTGTGCCAAGTAGAACCTTTGGGAAGACTTGTGTGAAGTTTATGTGATCTTGCTGTGAAAAACAGAATCGTTAGCCTACCTAAAGTGGTATTCCGATTTTACTGGAACGTGCTATTTAGTTGATTCTTTTTGCAGATGATTGGTTTATAAATTCTGCAAATTTACCAATTTAGTTTGAATTTTTTGGAGTTCCAGAAGTAGGCGAATCCTGCAGATTACTACAGACTGTTCTGTCTTTGACAGATTTTGTTTTTCGTGTGTTGTTTGCTTATTCCGATGCATCTATGAGTAGTATTGAAGGATATGAACCATAGAGAAGTTTGAGTACAGTAGGTTTAACACTAATATAAACAAAGAATGAATTCATTGCTGTACCTTTGAGTAGTGGTTTGCTTTCTCATACTAACGGAGCTCACGAGAATTTTTGTCTAAGTTTCGTGTTGTGAAGTTTTCAAGTTTTGAGTATTGCTTTGATGGACTATGGAACAAGGAGTAGCAAAGGCCTAAGCTCGGGGATGCCCATGGCACCCCAAGTTAATTCAAGATAATCAAAAGCCTAAGCTTGGGGATGCCCCGAGAAGGCATCCACTCTTTCGTCTTCATCCATCGGTAACTATATTTGGAGCTATATTTTTATTCGCAACATGATATGTGTTTTGCTTGGAGCGTCTTGTAAAATTTGAGTCTTTGCTTGTTAGTTTGCCACAATCATCCTTGCTGGACACACCTATTTGAGAGAGTTAAATATGGCCTAGAAATTGTTAGAACACTTTATGTGCTTCACTTATATCTTTTGAGTTGAATAGTTTTTGCTCTAGCGCTTCACTTATATCTTTTATAGCACGACAGTGGTTTTATTTTGAAAAAGTAGATGAACTCTCATGCTTCACTTATATCCTTTTGAGAGTCTATTAAGACAGCATGGTAATGTGCATAGGCTATAAAACTAGTCTTCACATGATAGACATCCAAGTTCAATGTAGTAAAAACTTTCACACCAAGTGCATTGAATAGAATGAGATGTTGGATGCTTGATAATTGTTTTGAGATATGAGGATAGTGATATCAGAGTCATGCTAGTGGAGTTATTATGAAATTGAGAAATACTTGTGTTAAGGTTAGTGATTCCCGTAGCATGCACGTATGGTGAACCGTTGTGTGACTAAGTTAGAGCATGAGGTATTTGTAGAGTGCCAACCTTTGTGTGGAGGTCGGGGGCGCGCGATGGTTAACTCCTACCAACCTCCCCCCTAGGAGCATGCGTTGATTGCTTTGTTTTGATGACTCGTAGATTTTTGCAATAAGTATATGAGTTCTTATGATTAATGTTGAGTCCATGGATTATACGCACTCTCACCCTTCCACCATTGCTAGCCTCTCTTGTACCGCGCAACTTTCGCCAGTGCCATAAACCCACTATATATCCTTCCTCAAAACAGCCACCATATTATTCCTCAAAACAGCCACCATACCTATCCATCATGGCATTTCCATAGCCATTCCGAGATATATTGCCATGCAACTTTCCATCGTTCCGTTCATATGACACACATCATATTCTCATATTGCCATTGAATGATCATGTAGTTGACATCGTATTTGTGGCAAAGCCACCATGCATAATTTTTATACATGTCACTCTTGTTTCATTGCACATATCGGTACACCCTCGGAGGCATTCATATAGAGTCATACTTTTTTGTTGTAGTATTGAGTTGTAATATCAAGTTGTAATGAAAGTGTGATGATCATAGTTATTAGAGCATTGTCCCATGGGAGGAAAGGCTAAATCTATAAAGCCCCTCCGCAAAAAAAAGAAGAAAAAAAAGAAAAGAAAAAAGAAAGGCCAAAAAAAAATAAAGGCCCAAAAAAAGGAAAAAAAGGAAAAGAAAAGAAAAAGGGATAATTGCTACTATCTTTTTTCCACACTTGTGCTTCAAAGTAGCACCATGTTCTTCATTGTAGAGAGTCTCATGCTTAGTCACTTTCATATACTAGTGGGAATTTTCATTATAGAACTTGGCTTGTATATTCCAACGATGGGCTTCCTCAAATACCCTAGGTCTTCATGAGCAAGCAAGTTGGATGCACACCCACTAGTTTCTTTTGTGAAGCTTTCATTCATATTTAGCTCTAGTGCATATGTTGCATGTCAATCCCTACTCACTCACATTGATATCTATTGATGGGCATCTCCATAGCCCGTTGATACGCCTAGCTGATGTGAGACTATCTCCCTATTTTTTTTTCTCCACAACCACCTCTATTCCACCCATAGTGCTATGTCCATGGCTCACGCTCATGTATTGCGTGAAAGTTGAAAGGTTTGAAAAGATAGAGTATGAAAACAAGTGCTTGGCTGAAACCGCGGTTGTGCATGATATGAATATTTTTGTGTGATAACGAGGGAGCATAGCCAACACTATATGATTTTGTAGGGATAACTTTCTTTAGCCTTAGTATTTTGAGAAGACATGATTGCTTTGTTAGTATGATTGAAGTATTATTGTCTCCTATGTCAATATAGACTTTTATCTTGAATCTTTCAGATCTGAACATTCATGCCACAATTAAGAGAATTACATTGAAAAACTATATTGGTTAGCATTCCACATCAAAAATTCTTTCTTTATCATTTACCTACTCGAGGACGAGCAGGAATTAAGCTTGGGGATGCTGATACGTCTCCAACGTATCTATATTTTTTGATTGTTCCATGCTATTATATTATCCTTCTAGGATGTCTAATGGGCTTTATTATACACTTTTATGTGATTTTTGGGACTAACCTATTAATCCAAAGCCTAGTGCCAGTTTCCGTTTTTCTCCTATTTTAGGGTTTTACATAAAAGGAATATCAAACGGAGTCCAATTGACGAGCCAATTTTTTATGATTTTTTCTGGACCAAAAGAAGCCCCCGAAGCAAAAGAGTTTGGCCAGGAGAGCTACGGGCTGCCCTCGAGGGTGGAGGGCGTGCCGTGGGCAGGGGCGCGCCCCCCTATCTCGAGGACGGCGCGTAGCTCCCCTTTACCTGGCCCCGACTCCAAAAAATCCTATAAATACTGAAACCTTCGAAAATTAACCTAGATCGGGAGTTCCGCCGCCGAAAGCCTCTATAGGCACAAAAAACCAATCTAGACCCGTACTGGCACCCTGCCGGAGGGGGTGAATCCCTCTTCGGTGGCTATCTTCATCATCTCGGCGCTCTCCATGACGAGGAGGGAGTAGTCCACCCTCGGGGCCGAGGGTATGTATCAGTAGCTATGTGTTTGATCTCTCTCTCTCATGTTCTTGAGATGGCACAATCTTGATGTATCGCGAGCTTTGCTATTCTAGTTGGATCTTCTTCTCCCCCTCTACTCTCTTGTAATGGATTGAGTTTTCCCTTTGAAGTTATCTTATCGGATTGAGTCTTTAAGGATTTGAGAACACTTGATGTATGTCTTGTGCGTGTTTATCTGTGGTGACAATGGGATATCATGTGATCCACTTGGTGTATGTTTTGGTGATCAACTTGCGGGTTCCGTGACCTTGGGAATCTATGCATAGGGGTTGGCACACGTTTCCGTCTTGACTCTCCGGTAGAAACTTTGGGGCACTCTTTGAAGTTCTATGTGTTGGTTGAATAGATGTTTCTGAGATTGTGTGATGCATATCGTATAATCATGCCCACGGATACTCGAGGTGACAATGGATTATCTAGGTGACATTAGGGTTTTGATTGATTTGTGTCTTAAGGTGTTATTCTAGTACGAACTCTATGATAGATTGAACGTTACTACGGACTCTTGAATAGATCGATCAGAAAGAATAGCTTTGAGGTGGTTTCGTACCATACCAGAATCTCTTCGTTTGTTCTCCGCTATTAGTTACTTTGGAGTGACTCTTTGTTACATGTCGAGGGCTAGTAATATGATCCAATTATGTTATCCTTGCTGAGAGAACTTGCACTAGTGAAAGTATGAACCCTAGGCCTTGTCTACTATCATTGCAACACCATTTATGATCGCGTTTACCACTTTCTACCTTGCTGTTTTTATATTTTCTTATTACAAAAACCTATATCTACCATCCATATTGCACTTGTATCACCAACTCTTCGCCGAACTAGTGCACCTATACAATTTACCATTGTATTGGGTGTGTTGGGGACACAAGAGACTCTTTTTTATTTGGTTGCAGGGTTGCTTGAGAGAGACCATCTTCATCCTACGCCTCCCACGGATTGATAAACCTTAGTTCATCCACTTGAGGGAAATTTGCTACTGTCCTACAAACCTCTGCACTTGGAGGCCCAACAACGTCTACAAGAAGAAGGTTGTGTAGTAGACATCAAGCTCTTTTTTGGCGCCGTTGCCGGGGAGTTTAGTTCTTGAAGGTATATCTTTAGGTCTTGCAATCGAATCTTTTAGTTTCTTGTTTTATCACTAGTTTCGTTTATAAAAGAAAACTACCAAAAAAATGGAATTGAGGGTACCTAATATGCTTCATCTTTTTAATATCTTTCATGAAAATGATGGGAAGGAAAATTGTGCTCAAGTACTAGAAGAAGAATTACATAGAATGCTTGGCATAAAATATGTGCATGATGAGCATGATTGCAATTTTTTTAGTATGAATCCCTTGAATATCCATGATGCTAATGATATGCAAAGGCCCAAGCTTGGGTAAGCTATGTTTGATGAAGATGATATTTTTAGTCCCCCTAGTTTTGATGAGCCAATTTATTATGATGAAAGCATGCCTCCTATCTATGATGATTATTGTGATACACCTATGCTATAAAGAATAAAGATAACCATGAAACTTTTCATCATGATTTTAGTTTTCAATTGGGTTATGCTTCACATGATAGTTATTTTGTTGAGTTTGCTCCCACTACTATGAATGACAAGAATTTTGCTTATGTGGAGAGTAGTAAAATTTGTATGCAAGTAGATCATGAAAAGAATGCTTTATGTGCTGGTTATATTGTTGAATTCATTCATGATGCTACTGAAAATTATTATGAGGGAGGAACATATGCTTCTACATATTGCAATAATATCAAGTTTCCTCTCTATATGCTTAAAGTTTTGAAGCTATGCTTGTTTTCCCTTCCTATGCTAGTTGATTATTGCTCCTCTAAGTTGTTTTATTACAAAATGCCTATGCATAGGAAGTGGGTTAGACTCAAGTGTGCTATTCATATGCTTCATGATGCTCCCGTTATGTTTCAATTCTTATCTTTTATGTGAGCATCATTATGCCTAGCTAGGGGCGTAAAACGATAACGCTTGTTGGGAGGCAACCCAATTTTATATTTTTTGTTTTTGTTTCTGTTAGGGAATAAATATTGCATCTAGCCTCTGATTAGATGTGGTTTCATGTTTTGTTTAGTGTTTGTGCCAAGTATAACCTTTGGGAAGACTTGTGTGAAGTTTATGTGATCTTGCTGTGAAAAAAAGAATCGTTAGCCTACCTAAAGTGGTATTAAGATTTTACTGGAGTGTGCTATTTAGTTGATTCTTTTTGCAGATGATTGGTATACAAATTCCGCAAATTTACCAATTTAGTTTGAATTTTTTGGAGTTCCAGAAGTAGGCGAATCCTGCAGATTACTACAGACTGTTCTATCTTTGACAGATTCTGATTTTCGTGTGTTGTTTGATTATTCCGATGCATCTATGAGTAGTATTGAAGGATATGAACCATAGAGAAGTTTGAGTACAGTAGATTTAACACTAATAGAAACAAAGAATGAATTCATTGCTGTACCTTTGAGTAGTGGTTTGCTTTCTCATACTAACGGAGCTGACGAGAATTTTTGTGTAAGTTTTGTTTTGTGAAGTTTTCAAGTTTTGAGTATTGCTTTGATGGACTATGGAACAAGGAGTAGCAAAGGCCTAAGCTTGGGGATGCCCATGGCACCCCAAGTAAATTCAAGATAATCAAAAGCCTAAGCTTGGGGATGCCCCGGGAAGGCATCCCCTCTTTCGTCTTCATCCATCGGTAACTATACTTGGAGCTATATTTTTATTCGCAACATGATATGTGTTTTGCTTGGAGCGTCTTATAAAATTTGAGTCTTTGCTTGTTAGTTTGCCACAATCATCCTTGCTGGACACACCTATTTGAGAGAGTTAAATATGGCCTAGAAATTGTTAGAACACTCTATGTGCTTCACTTATATCTTTTGAGTTGAATAGTTTTTGCTCTAGCGCTTCACTTATATCTTTTAGAGCACGACGGTGGTTTTATTTTGAAAAAATAGATGAACTCTCATGCTTCACTTATATCCTTTTGAGAGTCTATTAAAACAGCATGGTAATGTGCATAGGCTATAAAACTAGTCTTCACATGATAGACATCCAAGATCAATGTAGTAAAAACTTTCACACCAAGTGCATTGAATAGAATGAGATGTTGGATGCTTGATAATTGTTTTGAGATATGAGGATAGTGATATTAGAGTCATGCTAGTGGAGTTATTATGAAATTGAGAAATACTTGTGTTAAGGTTAGTGATTCCCGTAGCATGCACGTATGGTGAAACGTTGTGTGACTAAGTTAGAGCATGAGGTATTTGTAGAGTGCCAACCTTTGTGTGGAGCTCGGGGCGCGCGATGGTTAAATCCTACCAACCTCCCCCTGTGACGCCCGAAGACCGACGTCCCAGAAGATTCCAGATGTTCCGGGTTCTCCCGTGTGTTTCATTTGTGCTTGTGTTATTTATTTTGCATTGCATCATGCCATCATGTCTTTAATCTTTCCAACTTAACTAAATAAGTCGTGTGGACCTTCGGTCCATTTAAATCGAGGGAAGGATGACTTCTCTTTATAACATATATATATCCTCCTAATATTTATGGAGCTATTATAAAATATTCCATTGTTGGAAGCAACCATCACACACTTGCATAATATTCCCCATCTCTGTTTCACTCCAAGTTTTGACTCCCACAACCTTGCTTGATTATCTTCTTCTCCTTCTTCGTTAGTCCATTTAAATTGTGGCATTCTTTTTCCTGCACCAATTTAATGTTCCTTCTTTTCCTATCAATTCTCAACCATGCCTTCAACATCCTTTCCATTTTTAGTTCCTTTGGACTTCTTTTGGTTGGGTTCAAAAATGGCTCAAGTTTGAATTTAATTCAAACTTGAATTATTTTTATATCCTTAAAATGCCCAAACTCTACTCCTAACCCCCTCTTTCTTTTCTTTTAATTCTTTGGTTTTTTTTTCCTTTTCTCTCTTATTATTAGGAGAGGCCTAGCCCAACTCCCTCCTAGGCCCAGTCTCTGGCGCCCTTAACCCTAGCCCGAGCCTCTGCCTAACCCGTCGCAACCTGCATCTCCCTCTCGTTCCTAGCCCCGCCGCCACGCACCTCGATCCCCATCTCCCCCTCGTCCTCTCTTCCGATCGCTCAAGCCCCGAACCCCACCACTACCTGGCGCCCTCCTCGGCTCCTCCCCGAGCCGTGCCCGCCAACGACCTCCAGCGCCGCCATCGCGCCTGAGCAGCCCCCTCCTCGTCGCGCAGCCAGTCGCCGCCGCGCCACGGCGCCAGGCGCACTGCACCACCTCCTCGCGCCCTCCTCCTGCGGGATGCCAGAACCATCGCCCCGCCTCCGGCGACGGCTGCTGCCCGCGAGCCTCGTCGCCCTCCGACCTCCTCCGCGCGTCCAGGTCACCGCCGCGTCGCCTCGCCTGCACCTTCCCTTCATCCTCGCGCCTCGCTGCCTCGGCCTCGCCGAGCTCGCCTGTCCCACAGTTGTGTGCCTCCTCCTCAGCCGCGTCCCCGCCGATCTTCCTCGCACCAGTAGGTTGTCGCCTGCAGCTCCCCCCGCATCGAGCCCTGGTGCTCGCTGTTTCCCCTGCACGAGTCCCTCTCGTGATCAGTTCGGGAACGACACTTCGCCCCCAACCATCATCCTGCTGTAGGAACTCTGCCATGAACTTCTGCAGTGCTGGCATTTCGCCAAGTTCCACGACTACACCGCCGGTGACCTAGGTTTTGGACCGCAAGCAGCAAGTACACCAGCGACAAGACCCGTGAACGACTACTACATGAACAAGTTCCACGACGACCCCGTGTACGACTACATGATGTGACGCGTCAAGTACCACTACGTCCGATGCCGCGACAAGTACCTCTACGGAAACATGAACATCTACGGAACGTGTACGACGACCGTCGCCGAAGAACCGTGTACCACTACCGTCGCCCCGAAGATGTTCGATTCGCCAAGTACCTCTACCGTCGACCCCGAACATCTTCGGAAACGAGACCAGCAAGACCCGTGGATGCGCCAAGTACCTCTCCGAAACGAAACGAGTACCTCTACGTCAACGACGACCCCGACGCCTCGCGTACGACTACGAACGGAACGACTACTTCCCTCTACGAACGTGTACCACGACCCGCGAGTACCAATACTTCCCTCGACGTCTCGAACCCCTCCGAAAAAGCACGCGCCGAAGGTATAACCCCGAGACGATGACCCGTGGACGAATGCTTGTGTTGTATGAGATGAATCGAATGTTTGCATCGTGTCCGTTGTGACCCTCGTTTGCCCTATTGTTGTCAAGTGGGAACCAGGTAACCGGGAGCACCCCCACCGTCTTTGCTTTCACGATCACGCCACCTTTCTTTTGCACCGGTCTCTCCACGAGTTGCCTGTACCGATATGTTACGTGGGCATCATTTTCGGATTCATCGCCGTGGCCCCTTTCATTCCACCACGGTGACAAATGCTTCTTATCTCTTCATGTTAACTTTTACTAAAAAATTGCATAAAACTTGATCATGTCATCCGCATCATGATAACAACCTTTGAATGTTTAATTGTTGTTGCTTAAATAATTGCTAAACATGCATATGGGGATTTTCCGGAATTGTTGTTGTAGTTTCCGGCCTCATTTAAACATGTTGCTTGTGTTGTTTTTGCGTGCTTCCTGCCTTGCCATGTTTAGCATCATATATAGACTTGTCTTGCATCCTACATGGTTGAGCATATTGACATGTTGCTTGTGTTGTTTTTCTGTGCTTCCTACCTTGCCATGTATTGCTTCCTGTATAGACTTGTCGTGCATCATACCTTGCCATGTATTGCATCATATATAGACTTGTGTTGTTTTTCTGTGCTTCCTACCTTGCCATGTTTTGCTTCCTATATAGACTTGTGGTGCATCCTATATAGAACTGTCTTGCATCATCCTTGGTTGAGCATATTGTCATGTCTCGTGTTGTGTGTTTACCGTATTGCTTGCTTCTTCTCGTTAGTGCTTGTTCCATTGCGTTCGTGAGGATTCGTTCGTCTACCCATGGTTCTTCTTCAAGGCTTCTTCTTCGTCTTCTTCATGGATCCGTTCTTCTTCCTTGCGGGATCCCAGGCAAGATGACCATACCCTTGGATACCTTTACTATCATTGCCATGCTTAGTGTCTCGATGCTATCGTTATATGTCGCGCTACCCATCTTTATTGTCAGCCTCTCCTTGTTGCCATGAAACCTCTAACCTTTGACACCTTCCTAGCAAAAACCATTGTTTGGCTATGTTACCCGCTTGCTCAGCCCCTCTTATAGCATTGTTAGTTGCAGGTGAAGATGAAGATCGTTCCAGGTGGGAACTTGTTGTTGGAATATCACAATATCTATTATTATTATTAACACACCTATATACTGGGCATGGGTGGAAGGCTTGGCCTTTTGCTCGGTGTTTTGTTCCACTCATGCCACCTTAGGCGCCGATAAACCGGCATTATGTTCCTTGATTTTGCGTTCCTTACACGGTTGGGTATATGGGGACCCCTTGACACTTCATCTTTGAACAAAACTCCTCCAGCAAGGCCCAACATTGGTTTTAATTTGCTCATAATAATAACTTAATTAATTAATTAAATTGCATAAGGGGGACGCTCCTTGGAGATTCTTTTCTACATAGCAGGGGCGCCAGTGCTGATGGTGTTGGTCCCAAACGGGCAACCTGCGGGGCCACCTTGGGGAAACCCGAGGGCTGGTTTTACTCGTAGCTTGTCCCATCCGGACGTGGCCTGAGACGAGATACGCGCGACTACTATCAGGGTGTCGGCATGCCGGGAGGTCTTGCTGGACTTGTTTTACCATTGTCGAAATGTCTTGTGCACCGGGATGCCGAGCCTGATCGGATTTCCCTAAGATAAGGGGTGATGATATTATATTTATCACTTCAGCTGATCGTGAGAGCTTGTGATGGGCTAAGTTGGGACACCCCTGCAGGGTTATGATCTTTCGAAAGCCGTGCCTGCGGTTATGTGGCAGATTGGAATTTGTTAATGTCCGGTTGTAGAAAACTTGACAAAGGATCCGAAGTAAAACACACCACCGCGTGAGTAACCGTGACTGTCTCTTTTCATTTTGAGAAGAGAACACGGTGGGGTTATGTTTGACTCGTAGGTAGTTCAGTATCTTTAGCGATCACTACTAGTTTGCGACCGTTTGCGTAGATGCTCATCTTCTTCTTGTACTCGTAAGCTAGCCACCACATATTTTGCTTAGCCGCTGCTGCAACCTCACCACTACCCTTTTCCATACCCATAAAGCTTTGCTAGTCTTGATACCCATGGTTATGGGATTGCTGAGTCCTCGTGGCTCACAGATACTACAACACCAGATGCAGGTTCTGCCGAGAATGATGCAGGAGCTGGTTCAAATACTTCACCGGGAGTTCGATGAAGAGTTTGGCCGTATGTGTGAGATGTTTTCGACGATCAGTAGTGGTTTCTACTAGGGGCGATTCGGACCCGTGGCTTTATGTTTTGGTATCTTTCTTTTGGATCTTCGCCCGTAGTCGGGTTGTGATGTTCTGAATGATGATTTTCTTATGTAATGTATTGTGTGACGTGGCGACTGTAAGCCAACTATCCTTTTGCAATTTCATCCCTATTTTTACATGAGTCGTGCAAAGATACACTTGAGATCATTCCAGAATGGGCTTATACCTTTAAGTCGTGCCTCGACACGTTGGAGGTATAGTCCCATCCTGGGCATTACAAGTTGGTATTCAGAGCCTTCTCCGACCTAGGAGCCCCCACTGATTGATCGAATCGTTGACGGTTGAGTCTAGGCACACACTTAAAAATTGTTTTGAGTCCTATATATATATATATATATATATATATATATATATATATATATATATATATATATATATATATATATATATATATCGGAGAGTAGGATTTCTTTTTGCTCCTCATCCCTTTTCACTCTGGTGAGGACTCCTGACGATTACTTGTCTCTTATACTCTCAAAATTTCACCAATTTTTTTAGGTTCACGCGAGTATTGTTTGGATTGTTTCGATGTCTTTGTGACGAGAACATTGTTCTCGATGCCTCCTGTCATTTAGGGGTTGTGGCAGTGTCCCGGGGAGTTGAGCTCCGAGGTGTTGTCGTCACAAATATATCGCAGCAGTTCTGGAATACTTAAGACGGCCGACATCGAAAACTCTCCTATGCGGTTAGTGGCAAGATAACCCTGACATCACCCAGTACTGGGGAGGTAGTTCGGGAGTATTGCCATAGCTTGTATAGTAGATGCGTTTCGAAGGTCCGAGGTAAACGGTTTCCGGAAATAACTGGTTATGTGTTGAAGGATGGATACAGCTGGATGTAGGATTAGAGTTGAGTGCGCGATGCTTCCCCTGTATCCCCAACACCTGATTGCATAACTGGAAACTTTCGGAAATTAATAGGTGGGTTCATCTAGTAGCTCGTAGGCATTCTTCCAACGAATGCATGATATGGAGTTCGGGGTTCAACATTGAGTGAAGTAGTTTTATGGGAGTTGTTCCGATCGGGAGTTGCATCTTAAAGGGTCCTTGGCTATGCTGATCCGGGGATTGCAAAACCCTTTTGTAACAAGTTCCATGAGCTTTCAACATGAATATGTGGGACGAAGCTTCTATCTTGTATTTGTTCTATCTGCTCCTTGTTGCTTTTATTTACCTTTTCTTCTCCCAAGTGGCTTCTCGACAAGCTGATGTACCTACGGAATTCATTCGTTCAATTCTCTGTTCAGATGATATTGTGAAGATTATGTTGCAACATATCTATCCGTTGTTTTGATTTGATTCTGGTATTCAAGTTGCTTCGATGTCAAGTGTTGATTCCATACCTTTCCTAATCGGTGTTCTCATATTTCTATGGGAGTGCTAATTCTTCTTGACCATCGAGATTTTCATGTTAATCCTTTTCAACTGGTGTGCCTTCTCTTCAAGTTATTCCATACGGACGCCGTTGAGAAATCTGACGATTTGTCTGTTTCATTCATCCCAAGTTGTCTTTGTTTTCCCCACCCTCCCACCCTTCTTCTTCTCGGAGCCAGAATTCTTAATCAAGTATCCATTTTATTCATGTGATGTTTCTTCATTCATTTCCTTCAATGTTCTTATTCGATGATTTATCATGAAGATGCTCAAGAGTTTCAAGTTCATCATTCTTAATTCCAATATTCTGCTCCGGTGAACTAAATTCAAGCTTCGGTGTTGATCATATCTCTTCCTTTTGTTTCACATGTTTTCACATGTTGTAATTTCTTATCCGAAGTCTCTCTTGCTTATTCAACTCTCTAATTCTTCTTCGGAGTGCTGAAGATTCATAATTCCATTCTTAATCCATTCAAATTATTTTGAGCATTGTCATCTTATTCAAGCCATTTAATTCAACCGGTGCAATATCTCTTAAGCAATCTTTTTCAACGGTGATTTCTTTAGTGGGCCCTAACCCTCAGGTCTTTTTCCAGGATCTTACCTGACTCTTATTTTTCCAGAGTATTCTGAAATTCTTTTCAAAGTGTGACATAAGTATGGATTCCATCAGTCATATGCCTTCTCCTAGATCGTTTTCAAATTCTTTTCATGTTTGGTTAAACCTTCCATCTTTTTATTCTTTCAGAGTATCTCGCAATTCTTCAAGGTGGTTCTCCTTGTCATTCTCAGCATTTGAAGACCCGAAGACGAGTTCCTCTTGAATCCTTATCCGTTCTTCCAAGATTCGTGGTTCTAGCTTCATGCCATCCTCATTATTGTTTTGATTGTGAGGAATTATTTTCGTATCCATCCGAAGCATTTCATGAATTCTTTTCTTTGTGATCCTCCGAAGGCCATCATTTCAGAATATTTCTTCGTTCTCAGTTTTCAACTTTGTCCTCCAAATATTCTTCATCGATGTCTCTTCTTCCGTCTCCATATTCTTACGGTGGTTCTTTCAAGATTACTCTTCTGTTGTTATCATATTAATTCATTTGTTCTTTTCATAATCCTACCGGTTAGTCGTTCAAGATTATTCTCAAGTTTGGCTATATCTCTCTCCAATTCTTTCCAACGAGAATAAGTGATAC
The DNA here is from genome assembly GCA_902687465.1 of Secale cereale. Lineage (NCBI taxonomy): Eukaryota > Viridiplantae > Streptophyta > Magnoliopsida > Poales > Poaceae > Secale > Secale cereale. Next base: position 523,643,638 of record LR738711.1, on the reverse strand, counting down.
GTCCAAAACGTATCTATAATTTCTGCTTGCTCCATGCCACTTTTGGGTGATATTGCTATGATATTTATACACTTCCATACACTTTTGATCATACTTGAACTAACCTATTAACTTAGTGCACCCCAGTGCCAGTTTCTGTTTTCGGCTGTTTTTGTATTTCAGGTTTTCACATTACGAGAACTGCAAGGAAAAATCCAGAAAAATTATATAAAAAATCAGCGTTCCAGAAACTACCGTGCGTTCGAAGGACAGCCGGGGGGGGGGGGGGGGC
>LR738711.1:523620915-523643263 GCA_902687465.1 Secale cereale | reverse complement strand
GGGGGGGGGGGGGGGGGGGGGGGGGGGGGGGGGCACCAGGGCTCCAGGCGCCCTGGCGGCGCCCCCCCTGGGCCGCGCCGGGGGGCGCCTGGGCCCCCCGAGGCTCCTCCGATGCCCCCCTTTGGCATATATTTAAAGCGTCTCGAGAAACCCTCGGGACGGGAACTCTTTTTCGCGATCTCATCTCTGTTCCGCCCCCGGCGCCGCTCCCAAGATCGGGAGCACCAGGAGAACCCTTCCCGGCACCCTGCCGGAGGGGAGGATCACCACCGGGAGCCTCTCCACCACCATGGACGCCTCCCGGATGAGTTGTGAGTAGTCTCCCTTGGACCATGAGTCCATGACCAGTAGCTATGTGATGTTCTCCTCCCGTTCTTGTGCTTCACTAATTAGTCCTCGTGAGCTGCCCTACATGATCGAGGCACATATGTAATCCTTATGCTGTTGCTATGATGAGTTTGCTGGGATCCGATGGATTATGAGATTATGTTTAGATTGTGCTTGAGTAATATATTTGATCTACCTCTTTTATATTTATGTTCATAAGTAATTCTTGCATGTTCTCCGTTATTATTTATTGCTTTGGCCAAGTAATAGGTAGTGACTCCAAGAGGGAACGTTATGCTCGATTGTGGGTTCATGCCCCTCGATGACTAGTTTGAGTGACAGAAACATGAGTCTAGGGGATGTGCTGTTGCCACAAGGGGGAAAACAACGGTGCTTGTGCCCGCGGGTGCAAGGATTGTTTACTTTACGCAAAGTTCTTTTAATGCAGTTGTCTGTTGCTTTGAGTTTACACTATGGGTGGGGCTCGCAACTTAATACCAGCGAGATGTTCTAGATAGATATCTCAAGGTGGATGATTAGTAGTAGATATTGATGGATTTCGGTCTACTTACTTTGGCGTACCGCCCATGCTTTGAACCTCAACCTTTCTTGCAATGTAGTCAGCATTGGTTTGCATTCGTGGTCCTGTCAATTGCCCAGCTGTAATTCGTTTACCTCACATAGCTGTTTTATCGTCTTTTGGGAGAGAGACATCACTAGTGAACATCATGAGACTTCGGTCCATATTACCATCATTGATCACATCCGCTATTTACTTTTCGCTATTATTTACTATTGCAAACATTATCTATCACTACTATCATTTGCGTTTAATCCTTTGTGAACTACAAGGCCGGAGGGATTGACAACCTCTCTGTACTCGTTGGGAGCAAAGTTATTTGTATCTGTGTGCAGGTCCACGTTGATTGCTAATATCTAGCGCCGTAGCAGTTGACACCTTCTTGTTGAACCTAGGAGTCTCTGGGGATTCGATCCTTGGTATCTTTGCCAAGGGAAAAACTTCCGCAACACTACATCTCACACCTTCCACTTGGGGTAACCAACGAGGGGCGAGAAGCCTAGCAAGAGTATTTCTGGCGCCGTTGCCGGGGACTCCACTCTTCAGGATAGGGGAGTTGCACGCTATCTTTTACCTTTGCTTTTTAGTCTTGTTAGTTTACCTTTCAGTTTTCTTTATGTCTTTTCACTAGTTATGCTTATGGACAACCTTGCTATTGGATCGTTGCTTGTGGGAAGACGCCCCACACCTGTGGTGGTTGCTCCTCCCCCTACTGAAATTGTGCCCTATAAAATACCAGCTGGTATTATCGATTATGTTTTGGCTAATCGTTATGCAGGAGACAGACATCCCGGTGAACACTTGCTATATCTGTCATAATTATGTTCATTATTTAAGCTTGCAGGTGTATCAAGGGAGTTTGTCATGAGGACATTGTTCGCCGTATCACTTATAGATAAAGCTTCAGATTGGTATAAGCTTCTCGATAACTCGCACTTGCTTGATTGGAAAGAGCTTATGTCTCTCTTTTATACTAAGTTTTATCCTCTTCATGATGCTTATGTGGAGAGTAAGAGTACCTTTTTGCATGTGGATCATGGTAACAATGCTTTATGTGATGCTTATATTGTTGAGTTTATTCGTGATCCCACTGAAAATTATTATGAGAAGGGAACATATGCTTATAGATATTTCAATAATATTAAGTTCCCTCTCTTTATGTTGAAGGTTTTGAAGTTATGCTTGTTTTGCCTTCCTATGCTAGTTGCTTTATGCTTCAATAATTTATTTTCTTGCAATATTCCTATGCATAGGAAGCATGTTAGGCTTAAATGTGTTTGGTATTTGCTTCTTGATGCTCTCTTTTGTTCTTCAACTCTTATTCCTACGAGAGCATCATTAAAGTCTTAAGCCTATCTTTATGGCTAAAAGAAAGCGCTTTTGGGAGGCAGCCCAATGAATAAATTTATTTTGCTTTTGTTGTGTCTTGATGTTGTTTACTACAGTAGCATCATCATTGTATCTTTGCTTTTCATATTTGTGCCAAGTATAGCCTCTGATTGCTAGAAAGTTCAAAAGTTGTGAGGTGCTGTACAGGAAACAGATTCTGTCCTTGGATAGAAAAATTCATATAAAATCACCAGATCGTCTTTTTGGTCTGAATTTTTCGACAACGTTCTCTATATAATTTTCTTTCGTGCGTCTGTTCTGAGTTTTTTGATTTGAGTTGCAGAAGTACCCCGAACAAATCAATTACTACCTGTTGTTCCGTTTTTCACAGATTCTGTCCTGTTTTGCCTTTCTTTCATTTTGCAAACCAAGAGCTTGTTTTTTTCTTTGCAAAAACCTTTTGGCAATCTTGAGAAACAGTAGAACTTCAAGAATATCTTTATTTCCAGCAAGGTACAATTATTTTATTATGGGTACTAACCTCGCTAATCAGATTATGATGAGTTATGTATGAAGGGAGTTTTCAAGTGTGCGAGGGAAGATGATAAAAAGATTCAGGAGTGTCAAGCGCTCAAGCTTGGGGATGCCCCCGTGCACCCCCAAGAAATATTCAAGGAGACTCAAGTGTCTAAGCTTGGGGATGCCCCCGTGCATCCCCTTCTCCATCAACATTATCAGTTCGTCTTTCGTTCCACTATATTTTAATCACTTCATGTGTTATGTGCTATGCTTGGAGCGTCTTGCTTTTAGTTTCCTTTTTAGTTTTTCATAACGAGTCGGAACTCAGCTTTCTTTATGTGGGAGAGAAACACGCTCCACTTCTACCTAGAACATAACATAGAATTTTCATGACTATCTTTGCCGTGTGTGTTCTTTGTCTTTTAATAGCTACTATTATGTTCAGCTCTTAGTATTCATGCTTATCTTTTCAAAGAGCTTTTGTTTAGTTGGTTGCTTGAACTCTCTTTAATTACCATGCTTATCTTATTAAGAGAGTTTGCTTCCGTTGCATTGGTTGATATGTCTATGATAAAGATGCTACGTGCATAATGGCGCTTAGTAGTTCAGGTTTTCTTATGGTTAGTCTCAAATAGCTGGGGGATTCCCAATGTGTTATTGGAGTACCAACATAATTTGTTTGCCAATGATGTGGTATGGTTTAGTAATATCTTCCCTCAAGAATTTATTTTGATTGACTTAGCGTATGCTTAGGCATATTTAAGACTGTAAAGAAAGTCTGTCAAGCCTTGATGATCTTTTATTTCTGAGTAGTGATATAACTCCCATGCCTTATTCAATGTTGCTTTGTCGCTCTGCATGATTATGACCGTCATTGCTCTCTTAGTTGTTCGCTCCCAGTCTTTTGCTAACCTCCACCTGTACTAAGCGGACTGACTGCTTGTGCATCCACATCCTTTTAAACCAGTTATGCCATACGAGTCCACCATACCTACCTATATGTGGTATTTCATCGCCACTCCAAGTAAATTTACATGTGCTACCTTTAAAACCTTCAGTTTTTGCAATACATAGCTCATGGGAAAGTAGCTTAAAAACTATTGTGGTAAAGAATATGTTGCCTATGTATCTTATTTCTTATAAGTTGCTTGCTGAGCGGTAACCATGTTTTCTGGGGACGCCATCAACTGTTACACTTTTGTTGAATATCATGTGAGTTGCTATGCATGTTCGTCTTGTCTGAAGTAAGGGTGATTTGCCATGGGTTGAATGGTTTGAGTATGCATATTGTTAGAGAAGAACATTGGGCCGCCAACCAAAGCCATGTATCATGGTGGAAGTTTTAGCTTGGACATTAATCCTCCATCTCTTATGAGAATATGCTTAAGCATTAAAGAGGAGTCCATTATCTATTTTCTATGTTGTCCCGGTATGGATGACCTCAAGTTGAGATCTATCAAAAACAAGAAATCAAATGCGATCTATCTCCTTGGACCTTTGTACAGGTGACATAGAGGTACCCCTTTGTGACACTTGGTTGAAACATATGTAATGCAATGATAATCCATGGAAATCCGAGCTAATTAGGACAAGGTGCGAGCACTATTGGTATTCGACGCATGAGGCTTGCAACTTATAGGATGTCTTATGCATAACACATATGAAGTACTACTACCGTTGACAAAATTGTTTCTATGTTTTCAAAATAAAAAGCTCTAGCACATGAGAAATCCCTGCTTCCCTCTACGAAGGGCCATTCTTTTACTTTTATGTTGAGTCTCCACCTACCTTCTTCAAAGCACCAACTACTGAGAGCATGATTGTCATTCTGAGTGTAATGTGCATTGTCCCAAAGTAGCATTGTCTTTTGCATGATTGTGATATCGCTTATTTTGAAATCATTGTATCTAGTCATCACTTAAACCTTCGAGGTGCCCCTGCATTTATGTTTTGCATCACTAAAGGGGGCAAGCTAGATATCACTTTATCATATTTGCACATCATGTTCATTGCAAATCTATTTGATGCTTCAATATCATATTGTAAAACTTTCAGTCTTTTGTGATTTTCTCATGAGGCAACTTAATTACTACAGATTCATTGTCTTAGTAAGCTTTTGTCATATGACTATGAAAAAGTCCTATATGGTTAATAGCATGTCACCACAGAAATTATTCTTGTTATCATTTACCTACTCGAGGACGAGCAGGAATTAAGCTTGGGGATGTTGATACGTCCAAAACGTATCTATAATTTCTACTTGCTCCATGCCACTTTTGGGTGATATTTCTTTGATATTTATACACTTCCATACACTTTTGATCATATTTGGACTAACCTATTAACTCAGTGCACCCCAGTGCCAGTTTCTGTTTTCGGCTGTTTTTGTATTTCAGGTTTTCACATTACGAGAACTGCCAGGAAAAATCCAGAAAAATTATATAAAAATCAGCGTTCCAGAAACTACCGTGCGTCCGAAGGACAGTCGGGGGGGGGGCACCAGGGCTCCAGGCGCCCTGGCGGTGCGCCCCCCCTGGGCCGCGCCGGGGGGGCGCCTGGGCCCCCCGAGGCTCCTCCGATGCCCCCCTTTGGCATATATTTAAAGCGTCTCGGGAAACCCTCGGGACAGGAACTCTTTTTCGCGATCTCATCTCTGTTCCGCCGCCGCCGCCGCTTCCAAGATCGGGAGCACCAGGAGAACCCTTCCCGGCACCCTGCCGGAGGGGAGGATCACCACGGGGAGCCTCTCCACCACCATGGACGCCTCCCGGATGAGTTGTGAGTAGTCTCCCTTGGACCATGAGTCCATGACCAGTAGCTATGTGATGTTCTCCTCTCGTTCTTGTGCTTCACTAATTAGTCCTCGTGAGCTGCCCTACATGATCGAGGCACATATGTAATCCTTATGTTGTTGCTATGATGAGTTTGCTGGGATCCGATGGATTATGAGATTATGTTCAGATTGTGCTTGAGTAATATATTTGATCTACCTCTTTTATATTTATGTTCATAAGTAATTCTTGCATGTTCTCCGTTGTTATTTATTGCTTTGGCCAAGTAATAGGTAGTGACTCCAAGAGGGAACGTTATGCTCGATTGTGGGTTCATGCCCCTCGATGACTAGTTTGAGTGACAGAAACATGAGTCTAGGGGATGTGCTGTTGCCACAAGGGGGAAAACAACGGTGCTTGTGCCCGCGGGTGCAAGGATTGTTTACTTTACGCAAAGTTCTTTTAATGCGGTTGTCTATTGCTTTGAGTTTACACTATGGGTGGGGCTCGCAACTTAATACCAGCGAGATGTTCTGGATAGATATCTCAAGGTGGATGATTAGTAGTAGATATTGATGGATTTCGGTCTACTTACTTTGGCGTACCGCCCATGCTTTGAACCTCAACCTTTCTTGCAATGTAGTCAGCATTGGTTTGCGTTCGTGGTCCTGCCAATTGCCCAGCTGTAATTCGTTTACCCCACATAGTTGTTTTATCGTCTTTTGGGAGAGAGACATCACTAGTGAACATCATGAGACTCCGGTCCATATTACCATCATTGATCACTTCCGCTATTTACTTTTCGCTATTATTTACTATTGCAAACATTATCTATCACTACTATCATTTGCGTTTAATCCTTTGTGAACTACAAGGCCGGAGGGATTGACAACCTCTCTGTACTCGTTGGGAGCAAAGTTATTTGTATCTGTGTGCAGGTCCACGTTGATTGCTAATATCTGGCGCCGTAGCAGTTGACACCTTCTTGTTGAACCTAGGAGTCTCTGGGGATTCGATCCTTGGTATCTTTGCCAAGGGAAAAACTTCTGCAACACTACATCTCACACCTTCCACTTGGGGTAACCAACGAGGGGCGAGAAGCCTAGCAATAAGTAGTATGCCAAATCCTTTGGTTGTCATCAATTTAAATTGGTGAAGGAGATGCATGACATAATTCTTATTCTTATTCCTTCAAGGTGATTTAATTCTTTTGTCTAGAGCTTGTTCATCATATCATATTCTCGGTTCTAAGTTGTTCATCTTGTTTTCCGGAGCTCCAAGTTGTTTCTATTATACCATTCCAAACCTCCATCTAATTCATCACAGGCCTTGAATCTTATCCTTTTCATCTTTCACTTCTCATGCTTTCATTACCGGAGTTTTCATGGTGGTTCATCATGTTTTAATTCATCCTCGAAGTCTTCATCAAGATTCTTGTTGGAGCTCAAGAGTTCTTCATCATGCATTCCAATTGCAATCCTTTCTACCTTATCTTTCAGATGGTGTTATGTCATTCTTGACAATTCCTTCATGAATTATGATTCACGAGTTATCAAGAACAAGATATTTAAAACCATCATTTTCCTTGTTCAGGAGATCTTTTCAACCCTTCAATTATTCGTTGGAGTTATCTTCGGTTATAATTCACCTAAAAGCTTTCCCTAAAGATTGTTGCTATCGCGGTGCTTATAAATGACCCAAATTCTTCATTTATCCACTCGGTGAAAGAAGTTTTTCATATCTTCGTTGATCTCAATCCAATCTATTGTTTCCCGTTAGTGGATGGTTGTCACCTCATAATTTTGAGATGTTTTCCATAAGCCCACATCAAGCTTATTATTTTTGTTGTTGATTATTTTCAACAACTCCGTTCAACCCTTCTTCGTAAGGATGATTTTCATATTCATTTGTCGGAGAAGTTGTCTTTTTCTTCTCCGTTCATTTCTTTCATTGATTTATATGCTATTCTTTCATTCCGGAGGCATTGTGATGTTGCTCTCACCAAACCATCATCTCGTTTTATCGAGATGATGTTCTTTCCTTGCTTGTCCATTTAACCGGAGTATTATGTCCTCTTTTCAAGTTCTCTCATCTTTTCATGTTTTGCCTCTCTTTTCAACTGGAGTGTTGTCTGAAGCCTTTCTTACCTCTTGTGCCATCCTTTCAATTGTTCCGGAGGCAGTGTGTTGTTGATTTCATCAAGTATCTTCCCATCTCCTCAATTTCATGTTCAATTCCTTCCATTTATAGTCGAAATGCTGTCCAAATTCTTTCGTTCTTATTCCTTCTCAAGCCTTATTCAACCGGAGTGGTTTAAATTCTTCCATGATCCACGAGCTCTTGTTTAATGTCTTTCAACCTACAAGGTTCTCGTAATGTTCCTTGTTCCTCATTTTACGGGAGTGCTCTTAACTTCGTTCATCTCCGTTGTATTCTTTCTTTCAAGATTGTTCAACCTCTCAAGTTCATGGTTTCACTCGTTTGTCAAAGAAGCAACTTTGTTTTACCTCTTCTTTTCCGTTTCTATCCGGTGCCATCTCTAGGATCTCGGGTCGAGATCCTCTGTTAGTGTGGGAGAGTTGTGACGCCCGAAGACCGACGTCCCAGAAGATTCCAGATGTTCCGGGTTCTCCCGTGTGTTTCATTTGTGCTTGTGTTATTTATTTTGCATTGCATCATGCCATCATGTCTTTAATCTTTCCAACTTAACTAAATAAGTCGTGTGGACCTTCGGTCCATTTAAATCGACGGAAGGATGACTTCTCTTTATAACATATATATATCCTCCTAATATTTATGGAGCTATTATAAAATATTCCATTGTTGGAAGCAACCATCACACACTTGCATAATATTCCCCATCTCTGTTTCACTCCAAGTTTTGGCTCCCACAACCTTGCTTGATCATCTTCTTCTCCTTCTTCGTTAGTCCATTTAAATTGTGGCATTCTTTTTCCTGCACCAATTTAATGTTCCTTTTTTTCCTATCAATTCTCAACCATGCCTTCAACATCCTTGCCATTTTTTAGTTCCTTTGGACTTGTTTTGGTTGGGTTCAAAAATGGCTCAAGTTTGAATTTAATTCAAACTTGAATTATTTTTATATCCTTAAAATGCCCAAACTCTACTCCTAACCCCCTCTTTCTTTTCTTTTAATTCTCTGGTTTTTTTTCCTTTTCTCTCTTATTATTAGGAGAGGCCCAGCCCAACTCCCTCCTAGGCCCAGTCTCTGGCGCCCTTAACCCTAGCCCGAGCCTCTCCCTAACCGTCGCAACCTGCATCTCCCTCTCGTTCCTAGCCCCGCCGCCATGCACCTCGATCCCCATCTCCCCCTCGTCCTCTCTTCCGATCGCTCAAGCCCCGAACCCCACCACTACCTGGCGCCCTCCTCGGCTCCTCCCCGAGCCGTGCCCGCCGGCGACCTCCAGCGCCGCCATCGCGCCTAAGCAGCCTCCTCCTCGTCGCGCAGCCAGTCACCGCCGCGCCATGGCGCCAGGTGCACTGCACCACCTCCTCGCGCCCTCCTCCTGCGGGATGCCAGAACCATCGCCCCGCCTTCGGCAACGGCTGCTGCCCGCGAGCCTCCTCGCCCTCCGACCTCCTCCGCGCGTCCAGGCCACCGCCGCGTCGCCTCGCCTGCACCTTCCCTTCATCCTCGCGCCTTGCTGCCTCGGCCTCGCCGAGCTCGCCTGTCTCGCAGTTGTGTGCCTCCTCCTCAGCCGCGTCCCCGCCGATCTTCCTCGCACCAGTAGGTTGTCGCCCGCAGCTCCCCCTGCATCGAGCCCTGGTGCTCGCTGTTTCCCCTGCACGAGTCCCTCTCGTGATCAGTTCGGGAACGGCTCTTCGCCCCCCAACCATCATCCTGCTGTAGGAACTCTGCCAGGAACTTCTGCAGTGCTGGCATTTTGCCAAGTTCCACGACTACACCGCCGGTGACCTAGGTTTTGGACCGCAAGCGGCAAGTACACCAGCGACAAGACCCGTGAACGACTACTACATTAACAAGTTCCACGACGACCCCGTGTACGACTACATGATGTGACGCGTCAAGTACCACTACGTTCGATGCCGCGACAAGTACCTCTACGGAAACATGAACATGTACGGAACGTGTACGACGACCGTCGCCGAAGAACCATGTACCACTACCGTCACACCGAAGACGTTCGATTCGCCAAGTACCTCTACCGTCGACCCTGAACATCTTCGGAAACGAGACCGGCAAGACCCGTGGATGCGCCAAGTACCTCTCCGAAACGGAACGAGTACCTCTACGTCAGCGATGACCCCGACGCCCCGTGTACGACTACGAACGGAACAACTACTTCCCTCTACGAACGTGTACCACGACCCGTGAGTACCACTACTTCCCTCGACGTCTCGAACCCCTCCAAAAAAGCACGCGCCGAAGGTATAACCCCGAGACGATGACCCGTGGACGAATGCTTGTGTTGTATGAGATGAATCGGATGTTTGCATCGTGTCCGTTGTGACCCTCGTTTGCCCTATCGTTGTCAAGTGGGAACCGGGTAACCGGGAGCACCCCCCACCGTCTTTGCTTTCACGATAACGCCACCTTTCTTTTGCACCGGTCTCTCCACGAGTTGCCGGTACCGATATGTTGCATGGGCATCATTTTCGGATTCATCGCCGTGGCCCCTTTCATTCCACCACGGTGACAAATGCTTCTTATCTCTTCATGTTAACTTTTACTAAAAAAGATGCATAAAACTTGATCATGTCATCCGCATCATGATAACAACCTTTGAATGTTTAATTGTTGTTGCTTAAATAATTGCTAAACATGCATATGGGGATTTTCCGGAATTGTTGTTGTAGTTTCCGGCCTCATTTAAACATGTTGCTTGTGTTGTTTTTGAGTGCTTCCTGCCTTGCCATGTTTAGCATCATATATAGACTTGTCTTGCATCCTACATGGTTGAGCATATTGACATGTTGCTTGTGTTGTTTTTCTGTGCTTCCTACCTTGCCATGTATTGCTTCCTGTATAGACTTGTCGTGCATCATACCTTGCCATGTATTGCATCATATATAGACTTGTGTTGTTTTTCTGTGCTTCCTACCTTGCCATGTTTTGCTTCCTATATAGACTTGTGGTGCATCCTATATAGAACTGTCTTGCATCATCCTTGGTTGAGCATATTGTCATGTCTCGTGTTGTGTGTTTACCGTATTGCTTGCTTCTTCTCGTTAGTGCTTGTTCCATTGCGTTCGTGAGGATTCGTTCGTCTACCCATGGTTCTTCTTCAAGGCTTCTTCTTCGTCTTCTTCATGGATCCGTTCTTCTTCCTTGCGGGATCCCAGGCAAGATGACCATACCCTTGGATACCTTTACTATCATTGCCATGCTTAGTGTCTCGATGCTATCGTTATATGTCGCGCTACCCATCTTTATTGTCAGCCTCTCCTTGTTGCCATGAAACCTCTAACCTTTGACACCTTCCTAGCAAAAACCATTGTATGTTACCCGCTTGCTCAGCCCCTCTTATAGCATTGTTAGTTGCAGGTGAAGATGAAGATCGTTCCAGGTGGGAACTTGTTGTTGGAATATCACAATATCTATTATTATTATTAACACACCTATATACTGGGCATGGGTGGAAGGCTTGGCCTTTTGCTCGGTGTTTTGTTCCACTCATGGCACCTTAGGCGCCGATAAACCGGCATTATGTTCCTTGATTTTGCGTTCCTTACACGGTTGGGTATATGGGGACCCCTTGACACTTCATCTTTGAACAAAACTCCTCCAGCAAGGCCCAACATTGGTTTTAATTTGCTCATAATAATAACTTAATTAATTAATTAAATTGCATAAGGGGGACGCTCCTTGGAGATTCTTTTCTACATAGCAGGGGGGCCAGTGCTGATGGTGTTGGTCCCAAACGGGCAACCTGCAGGGCCACCTTGGGGAAACCCGAGGGCTGGTTTTACTCGTAGCTTGTCCCATCCGGACGTGGCCTGAGACGAGATACGCGCGGCTACTATCAGGGTGTCGGCACGCCAGGAGGTCTTGCTAGACTTGTTTTACCATTGTCGAAATGTCTTGTGCACCGGGATGCCGAGCCTGATCGGATTTCCCTAAGATAAGGGGTGATGATATTATATTTATCACTTCAGCTGATCGTGAGAGCTTGTGATGGGATAAGTTGGGACACCCCTGCAGGGTTATGATCTTTCGAAAGCCGTGCCCGTGGTTATGTGGCAGATTGGAATTTTTTAATGTCCGGTTGTAGAAAACTTGATAGAGGATCCGAAGTAAAACACACCACCGCGTGAGTAACCATGATTGTCTCTTTTCATTTTGAGAAGAGAACATGGTGGGGGTTATGTTTGACTCGTAGGTAGTTCAGGATCTTTAGCGATCACTACTAGTTTGCGACCGTTTGCGTAGATGCTCATCTTCTTCTTGTACTCGTAAGCTAGCCACCACATATTTTGCTTAGCCACTGCTGCAACCTCACCACTACCCTTTTCCATACCCATAAAGCTTTGCTAGTCTTGATACCCATGGTTATGGGATTGCTGAGTCCTCGTGGCTCACAGATACTACAACACCAGTTGCAGGTTCAACCGAGAATGATGCAGGAGCTGGTTCAAGTTCTTCACCGGGAGTTCGATGAAGGGATTGGCCGTATGTGTGAGATGTTTTCGACGATCAGTAGTGGTTTCTACTAGGGGCGATTCGGACATGTGGCTTTATGTTTTGGTATCTTTCTTTTGGATCTTCGCCCGTAGTCGAGTTGTGATGTTTTGAATGATGATTTGCTTATGTAATGTATTGTGTGACGTGGCGAGTGTAAGCTAACTATCCTTTTGCAATTTCATCCCTATTTTTACATGAGTCGTGCAAAGATACCGAACTTGAGATCATTCCAGAATGGGCTTATACCTTTAAGTCGTGCCTCGACACGTAGGAGGTATAGTCCCATCCTGGGCATTACACCCCCCTAGGAGCATGCGTTGATTGCTTTGTTTTGATGACTCGTAGATTTTTGCAATAAGTATATGAGTTCTTATGACTAATGTCGAGTCCATGGATTACACGCACTCTCACCCTTCCACCATTGCTAGCCTCTCTTGTACCGCGCAACTTTCGCCGGTGCCATAAACCCACTATATATCCTTCCTCAAAATAGCCACCATATTATTCCTCAAAATAGCCACCATACCTACCTATCATGGCATTTCCATAGCCATTCCAAGATATATTGCCATGCAATTTTCCACCGTTCCGTTCATATGACACACATCATATTGTCATATTGCTATTGCATGATCATGTAGTTGACATCGTATTTGTGGCAAAGCCACCATGCATAATTTTTATACATGTCACTCTTGTTTCATTGCACATACCGGTACACCACCGGAGGCATTCATATAGAGTCATACTTTGTTGTTGTAGTATCGAGTTGTAATATCGAGTTGTAATGAAAGTGTGATGATCATCATTATTAGAGCATTGTCCCATGAGAGGAAAGGCTAAATCTATAAAGCCCCTCCGCAAAAAAAAGAAAGAAAGAAAAAAGAAAGGCCAAAGAAAAAAAGGCCCAAAAAAAAGGAAAAGAAAAGAAAAAGGGACAATTGGTACTATCTTTTTTCCACACTTGTGTTTCAAAGTAGCACCATGTTCTTCATTGTAGAGAGTCTCATGCTTAGTCACTTTCATATACTAGTGGGAATTTTCATTATAGAACTTGGCTTGTATATTCCAACGACGGGCTTCCTCAAATGCCCTAGGTCTTCGTGAGCAAGCAAGTTGGATACACACCCACTAGTTTCTTTTGTTGAGCTTTCATTCATATTTAGCTCTAGGGCATCTGTTGCATGGCAATCCCTACTCACTCACATTGATATCTATTGATGGGCATCTCCATAGTCCGTTGATATGCCTAGTTGATGTGATCCTATCTCCCTCTTTTTGTTTTCTCCACAACCACCTCTATTCCACCCATAGTGCTATGTCCATGGCTCACGCTCATGTATTGCGTGAAAGTTGAAAGGTTTGAAAAGATAGAGTATGAAAACAAGTGCTTGGCTGAAACCGGGGTTGTGCATGATATGAATATTTTTTGTGTGATAACGAGGGAGCATAGCCAACACTATATGATTTTGTAGGGATAACTTTCTTTTGCCTTAGTATTTTGAGAAGACATGATTGCTTTGTTAGTATGCTTGAAGTATTATTGTTTCTTATGTCAATATAGACTTTTATCTTGAATCTTTCAGATCTGAACATTCATGCCACAATTAAGAGAATTACATTGAAAAACTATATTGGTTAGAATTCCACATCAAAAATTCTTTCTTTATCATTTACCTACACGAGGACGAGCAGGAATTAAGCTTGGGGATGCTGATACGTCTCCAACGTATCTATAATTTCTGATTGTTCCATGCTATTATATTATCCTTCTAGGATGTCTTATGGGCTTTATTATACACTTTTATTTGATTTTTGGGACTAACCTATTAATCCAGAGCCCAGTGCCAGTTTCTGTTTTTCTCCTATTTTAGGGTTTTACAAAAAAGGAATATCAAACGGAGTCCAATTGACGAGCCAATTTTTTATGATTTTTTTGGACCAGAATAAGCCCCTGAAGCAAATGAGCCAATTTTTTTGGCCAGGAGAGCCACGGGCTACCCTCGAGGGTGGAGGGTGCGCCGTGGGCAGGGGGCGCGCCCCCCTATCTCGAGGACGGCCCGTAGCTCCCCTTTACTTGGCCCCGACTCCAAAAAATCCTATAAATACTGAAACCTTCAAAAATTAACCTAGATCGAGATTCCGCCGCCGAAAGCCTCTATAGGCACCGAAAACCAATCTAGACCCATTTTGGCACCCTACCGGAGGGGGGGGGGAATCCCTCTCCGATGGTTATCGTCATCATCCCGGCGCTCTCCATGACGAGGAGGGAGTAGTCCACCCTCGGGGCTGAGGGTATGTATCATTAGCTATGTGTTTGATCTCTCTCTCTCTCTCTCTCTCTCTCTCTCTCTCTCTCTCTCTTGTTCTTGGGATGGCATGATCTTGATGTATCGCGAGCTTTGCTATTCTAGTTGGATCTTCTTCTCCCCCTCTACTCTCTTGTAATGGATTGAGTTTTCCCTTTGAAGTTATCTTATCGGATTGAGTCTTTAAGGATTTGAGAACACTTGATGTATGTCTTGCGCGTGTTTATCTATGGTGACAATGGGATATCATGTCATCCACTTGATGTATGTTTTGGTGATCAACTTGCGGGTTCTGTGACCTTGGGAATCTATGCATAGGGGTTGGCACACGTTTTCGTCTCGACTCTCCGGTAGAAACTTTGGGGCACTCTTTGAAGTTCTATGTGTTGGTTGAATAGATGTTTCTGAGATTGTGTGATGCATATCGTATAATCATGCCCACGGATACTTGAGGTGACAATGGAGTATCTAGGTGACATTAGGGTTTTGATTGATTTGTGTCTTAAGGTGTTATTCTAGTACGAACTCTATGATAGATTGAACATTACTACAGACTCTTGAATAGATCGATCAGAAAGAATAGCTTTGAGGTGGTTCCGTACCCTACCATAATCTCTTCGTTTGTTCTCTGCTATTAGTTACTTTGGAGTGACTCTTTGTTGAATGTTGAGGGCTAGTAATATGATCCAATTATGTTATCCTTGTTGAGAAAACTTGCACTAGTGAAAGTATGAACCCTACGCCTTGTCTACTATCATTGCAACACCGTTTATGCTCACGTTTACCACTTGCTACCTTGCTGTTTTTATATTTTGTTATTACAAAAACCTATATCTACCATCCATATTGCACTTGTATCACCATCTCTTCGCCGAACTAGTGCACCTATACAATTTACCATTGTATTGGGTGTGTTGGGGACACAAGAGACTCTATGTTATTTGGTTGCAGGGTTGCTTGAGAGAGACCATCTTCATCCTACGCCTCCCACGGATTGATAAACCTTAGGTCATCCACTTGAGAGAAATTTGCTACTGTCCTACAAACCTCTATGCTTTGAGGCCCAACAACGTCTACAAGAAGAAGGTTGTGTAGTAGACATCATGAGGCACCCCTGTATTTTGCGATTTCGTGGCATAGTTCGGATGGTATTGGTGTTCATTGTTGACCCCAAACTGGAATGTGACCAGTCTGTTTGGCTTGATAGCCACTGCCCCGTGTGTGTGTACGTTCCCTTGGTCTGTAGATTGATCTAGTCTGGCCAGCCTTTTTATTCAGGTCCTCGCGTAGGTCATACTTATGGGCCTGAGCTGCTTTATCCTTGACTTTATGGTGAGGAGGTGCGGGCTTGTGAGGCGTACTATTCTTCAACGTCTAGTACATCGTTCCATCTGTGGTTGAGCATATCTTGTTCGGCTCTAAGCCGCTGATGCTGCTTCTTCAGGCTCCTTGTAGTGGCAATGAGTTGTTGTTGGAAACGCTCCGGTTCGAGCGGTTCTTCTGGGATGATGTATTCTTCATCTTCCAGAATGATGTCCTCTTTGGAGATAGGTTGATAGCTACTGTCATCCGCGTCGCTGTGATCGGTCAACGGTTCGTTTGGACTATGTTTGCCATCCTCCCGTTCGTCCTGCTCTATCACCGGCTCCACGGTGTCATAGGCTTGTTTTGAATCGTCATTGTCTTTAGTGACAGTGTTGCTCTCTTTCCCCTTACGGGGTCAAGATCGACGCTTCTGATGCCGGCATTTGGGAGGTTTATTGACGGGCTTGTCCTGCTCCGGATTGATATCACCGTCGCCCTCCTTTTCATTGGGTGCGTACACCATGTATACATCGTATGTAGAAGTAGCTGTCCATCGCCCAGTTGCAGGCGAGTTTGTACTTAGATCGGCTTCGGCATCGTGGTACATCCTGTAGATGTCTTCGGAAGCATAATCTAGTAGATCGGTTAGGTCCTCGACCGTGGCTACCAAGTGGGTGGTGGGTGGGAAGCGAAATTCCCTGTCCTCAGCCCACAATTCGAACTGCGCATAATTCGGCTGGGAATCCTCTGCTAGGGAGAGAGATTTTAGTAAGTCCAACGCTTCGTCTAAAGGCGAGTGCCGGGCATGTGTTCAGATATCTGCAGGACTGAGTTCGGCAACAGCCGCTCGATCGATCCCGAAAGACGCATATCATGGAGCTTGTAGACGGAAATGAGTCCGGAGTTCCTGTGAGGGGAGCCCCGCTCAAGGCTGGGCCTATGTGCGGCTCAGGCGCCGCTGAGTCTGTGATCTCAGTGGCGGGGTTTGATACGTCCATTTTGTATCATGCTTTTATGTTGATATTTATTGCACTATGGGCTGTTATTACACGTTATGTCACAATACTTAAGCCTTCTCTCTCTTATTTTACAAGGTTTTCATGAAGAGGGAGAATGCCGGCAGCTCGAATTCTGGGCTGGAAAAGGAGCAAACATTGGAAACCTATTCTGCACAACTCCAAAAGCTCCAAAACTCCACGAGACACCGTTTCAGAAAATATAAAAAATATCTGGCAAAAGAGATTCACCAGTGGGGCCACCACCTGTCCACGAGGGTGGGGGGCGCGCCCCCCCTCTGGGCGCGCCTCCCTGCCTCGTGGGCCACCCGGTGACCCCCCCGATGCCCATCTTCTCCTATATGGGGTATTTTGACCTGGAAAAAAAAAATCAGAAGGAGGCTTTCGGGACCAGACGCCGCCGTCTTGAGGCGGAACCTTGGCGGAACCAATCTAGGGCTCCGGCGGAGCTGTTCTGCCGTGGATACTTCCCTCCGGGAGGGGGAAATCGTCACCACCGTCATCACCAACAACTCTCCCATCTTGGGGAGGGTTATCTTCATCAACATCTTCACCAACACCATCTCCTCTCAAACCCTAGTTCATCTCTTGTATCCAATCTTTGTACCCAAACCTCAGATTGGTACCCGTGGGTTGCTAGTAGTATTGATTACTCCTTGTAGTTGATGCTAGTTGGTTTACTTGGTGGAAGATCATATGTTCAGATCCATTATGCATATTAATACCCCTTTGATCATGAACAATATTATGTGTTGTGAGTAGTTACTTTTGTTCCTGAGGACATGGGAGAAGTCTTATTATAAGTAATCATGTGAATTTGGTATTTGTTCAATATTTTGATTAGATGTATGTTGTCTCTCCTCTAGTGGTGTCATGTGAATGTCGACTACATGACACTTCACCATTGTTTGGGCCTAGAGGAAGGTATTGGGAAGTAATAAGTAGATGATGGGTTGCTAGAGTGACAGAAGCTTAAACCCTAGTTTATGTGTTGCTTCGTAAGGGGCTGATTTGGATCCACTTGTTTCATGCTATGGTTTGGTTTACCTCAATACTTCTTTTGTAGTTGCGGATGCTTGCAGTAGAGGTTAATCATAAGTGGGATGCTTGTCCAAGTAAGGGCAGAACCCAAAGACCGGTCCACCCACATACCAAATTATCAAAGTAACGAATGCGAATCATATGATTGTGATGAAAACTAGCTTAACGATAATTCCCATGTGTCCTCGGGAGCGTTTTCCTTCATATAAGAGTTTGTCCAGGCTTGTCCTTTGCTACAAAAATGATTGGGCCATCTTGCTGCACCTTATTTACTTTTACTATTTGTCACTTGCTACCAATTACCTTATCACAAAACTATCTGTTACCGATAATTTCAGTGCTTGCAGAAAATACCTTGCTGAAAACTGCCTATCATTTCCTTCTACTCCTCGTTGGGTTCTACACTCTTACTTATCGAAAGGACTATGATAGATCCCCTACACTTGTGGGTCATCAAGACTCTTTTCTGGCGCCATTGCCGGGGAGTGAAGCGCCTTTGGTAAGTGGAATTTGGTAAGGAAAAATTTATATAGGGTGCTGGAATTTACTGTCACTTGTCACTATGGATCATAATACTTTGAGGGGCTTGTTCTGGGTATCTTCACCCCGACCAGAAGAGCAAAGAGTTGCTCCTCAACCTACTGAACCTACTGAAAATGTTTGCTTTGAAATTCCTTCGGGTATGATAGAGAAACTGCTAGATAAACCCTTTACAGGAGATGGAACACTGCATTCCGATTTACACCTAATCTATGTGGATGAAGTTTGTGGATTATTTAAGCTTGCAGGTATGCCCGAGGATGTTATCAAGAAGAAGGTTTTCCCTTTATCTTTGAAGGGAGAAGCATTGACATGGTTTAGGCTATGCGATGATATTGGATCATAGAACTATAATCGATTGGAGTTGGAATTTCATCAGAAGTTCTACCCAATGCATCAGGTTCATCGTGATTGTAATTATGAGCATCCTTACCACTATAGTCTTCAACATTTTTGGCCTCGCGAAGGAGAAAGCATCACTCAAGCTTGGGGGAGGCTTAAGTCAATGTTATATTCATGCCCCAATCGTGAGCTCTCAAGAGAAATGATCATTCGAAATTCTTATGCTCGGCTTTCTCTCAATAATCGCTCCATGCTCGATAATTCTTGTACTGGTTCTTTTATGATGAAGACTATTGAATTCAAATGGGATTTATTGGAAAGAATTAAACGCAACTCTGAAGATTGGGATCTCGATGAAGGTAAGGAGTCAGGTATGACCCCTATGTTTGATTGTGTTAAAGCCTTTATGGATACCTGTTAAAGTTGAACAAAAGACTATCACTTATAATCTTGATCCTATTGTTCCTACTACCTATATTGAGAAATCACCTTTCCATGTTAGAATAAAGGTTCATGCTAAAGCTTCAACTGTGGTTCGTAAGAGTAATACTAGAACACCTACACCCTCTGACCAAATTAAAGTTGAACCTAGTGTTGCTATGGTTAAAGATCTCTTGGTTGAAAATTTAGATGGACATGTTATTTACCTCCAAGAGGAAGCGGCTAGAATAGCCAAACCCGCTACTAGGAATAAACATAGACCTGTTGTAGGCTTGCCTGTTATTTCTGTTAAAATAGGAGATCATTGCTATCATGGTTTATGTGATGTAGGTGCTAGTGCAAGTATAATACCTATTTCCTTATATAAAGAAATTATGCATGATATTGCACCTGCTGAGTTAGAAGGTATTGATGTCACTATTAAGCTTGCCAATAGAGATACTATTTCACCAGTTGGGATTGTTAGAGATGTTGAAGTCTTGTGTGGGAAGGTTAAATACCCTGCTGATTTTCTTATTCTTAGTTCCCCACAAGATGATTTTTGTCCCATTCTATTTGGTAGACCCTTCTTGAATACTGTTAATGCTAAGATAGATTGCGTAAAAGATATTGTTACTGTTGGTTTAGGGGATATGTCTCATGATTTTAACTTTGCTAAATTTCGTAGACAACCCCATGATAAAGAATTACCTAGTAAGGATGAAATTATTGGTCTTGCTTCTATTGATGTGCCTCCTAACGATCCTTTAGAACAATATTTGCTAGACCTTGAAAATGATATGTATATGAATGAGAGAAGGGAAATAGATGAAATATTCTTTAAGCAGGGACCCGTATTGAAAAACAACTTGCCTGTTGAAATTCTAGGGGATCCTCCTCCATCCAAGGGTGATCTCATGTTTGAACTTAAACCATTACCTAATAATCTTAAGTATGTTTATCTCGATGAAAAAAAGATATATCCTGTTATTATCAGTGCTAACCTTTTAGAGCAGGAAGAAGAAAAAATATTGAAAACACCGAAGAAGCACCGTGCTGCTATTGGATATACTCTCGATGATCTTAAGGGCATTAGTCCCACTCTATGCCAACACAAGATAAAATTGGAAGAGGATGCTAAACCGGTTATTGATCATCAACGACGGTTAAATCCTAAGATGAAAGAAGTGGTAAGGAAGGAAATACTAAAGCTTCTATAGGGAGGTATAATCTATCCAGTTGCTGATAGCCAGTGGGTAAGTCCTATCCATTGTGTCCATAAGAAGGGAGGTATGACTGTTGTTCCTAATGATAAAGTTGAATTGATCCCACAAATAATTGTTACAGGTCATAGGATGGTAATTGATTTCCGCAAATTAAATAAAGCCACTAAGAAGGATCATTACCCTTTGCCTTTATTGATCAAATGCTAGAAAGCTTATCCAAACACACTCATTTTTGCTTTATAGATGGTTATTCTGGTTTCTCTCAAATACATGTGCCCAAAGGGGATCTAGAAAAGACCACTTTTACTTGTCCTTTCGGTACCTTTGCTTATAGACGTATGCCTTTTGGTTTATGTAATGCACCTGCTACCTTTCAAAGATGCATGATGGCTATATTCTCTGATTTTTGTGAAAAGATTGTTGAGGTTTTCATGGATGATTTCTCCGTTTACGGAACTTCTTTTGATGATTGCTTGAGCAACCTTGATCGAGTTTTGCAGAGATGTGAAGACACTAATCTTGTCTTGAATTGGGAGAAGTGCCACTTTATGGTTAATGAAGGCACTCCGGATATGAATAACAAGAGGAGAATGATTAATTGGTGCACCGGAATAAGAAAGCATTGTGAAATGAGGAAAAAGGATAAGATCAACACCGAAATCTTGAATTACATCCACCGGAAGAATATGAGAACAAAAGAATGATGAACTTGAAGCTCTTGAGCATCTTCACGATAAATCACCGGATAAGAACATTGAAGGAAAAGAATGAAGAAATATCACATTAATAAAATGGATACTTCATCTGAGAATTTCTGGCTCAATGCAGAAAAGGGTGGGAGGGTGGGGAAAACAAAGACAACTTGGGATGAACAAAAAGGACACCGGTTGAAAAAGAATTAACATGACCATCTTGATGATCAAGAAGAATTAGGACTCCCATAGAAATATGAGAACACCGATAAGGAGGTATGGAATCACCATTTGACATCGAAGCAACTCGAATACCAGAATCAAGACAAGAACAAAGGATAGATATGCAACATGATCTTCACAATATCATTCGAACAGAGGATTGAACGAATGAATCTGCAGGTACATCAACTAGACGAGAAGCCACTTGGAGAATAAAATGAAAATAAAAAGGAACAAGGATCAGATAGAACAAATACAAGATGGAAGCTTCGTTCGACATCTTTGTGCTGAAAGCTCATGGAACATGTTACAAAAGGGTTTTGCAATCCCCGGATCAGCATAGCCAAGGATCCTTTAAGATGCAACTCCCGATCAGAACAAGTCCATAAAACCACTTCACTCAATGTAGAACCCCAAACTTCATATCATGCATCCGTTGGAAGAATGCCTAGAACTACTAGATGAACCCACCTATAGATTTCCGAAAGATTCCAGTTATGCAATCAGGTGTTGGGGATACACGGGAAGCACCGCGCAATCAACTCTAAACCTACATCCAGGTGTATCCATCCTTCAACACATAACCAGTCTTTCTCGGAAACTGTGTACCTCGGACCTTCGAAAAGCATCCACTATAACAAGCTATGGCAATACTCTCGAACTACCTCCCCAGTACTGGGTGATGTCGGGGTTATCTTGCCACTGGCCGTATAGGAGAGATTTTCGATGTCGGCCGTCTTAAGTATTTAGTACTGCCGCGATATGCTTGTGTCAATGATACCCCGAAGCTCAACTCCTCGGTAACAGGAGGCATCGGGAACAATAACCTTGTCACAAGAACATCGAAACAATCCCAGAATACTCGCGGGATCCTAAAAAAAATTTGGTGCAATTTTTGAAAGTAGAAGAGACAAGAGTAATCGTCAGGAGTCCTCACCAGAGAGAAAAAAGATGAGAAGCAAAGAAATCCTACTCTCCGATATATATATAGGACTCAAAAAGTTTTTAGTGTGTGCCTAGACTCAACCGTCAACGATTCGATCAA
>LR738711.1:523541824-523620905 GCA_902687465.1 Secale cereale | reverse complement strand
CCACGGCTGGGAGCCTCGAGGGGGAAACGGGCAGAGCGGAGGGACGCTCGGGGCAGAGGCGAGCTCGCGAGGGAAAACGGGCCCCGGGGAAGAGGGGCGAGCGAGGGAGAGGGTGAGGAGAGGGGAACGAGAAGAGAGCGGCGGCGGTCGGGAGGAAAACGGGGAGAGGAGCGAGGACCGATCGGGGCTAGGGAGAATTAGGGTTCGGTCGGACTGGGCCGAAAGAATGGTCCTAGGAGCAGGAGGCCCAAGAGGGAGGAGAGATGGGCCAGAGAGAGAGGGAAAGGAGGAGGAGGTCTGGGCTGCACTCTTTTAAATAAAACTGCTGTTGTTTTTTTAACAAAAACAGAAAAACAAAAGAGGGAAAAGAAGTAGAGAGGAGTTAGGAAAAGACTTAGGGCAAGGGGATAAAATTCCCGGACTCACAAAAATGTCAGGGATTTAATAAAATTGTTGGAGGGGTTTTTGGAAGAACCTCGAAACACGGGAAAGAATTATTGGCAAGGATTAGAAGTCAAACTTGAAATGGAATAGACATGGGGAAAATTATGCAAGTGTGTTATGTTGATTCCGAAGCAATGGAATATTTAATAAATATAGCTCCCTAAATTATTAGGAGACTTTTATATGTTATAAAGAGAAGACACCTTCCCTCGATTTAAATGGACCGAAGGTCCACACGAATTATTAAGGTTGAGATGCAAAAATAAAATATGACATGATGGCATGATGACATGATGCAATGCAAAAATAAATAACACAAGCACAAAGAACCACACGGGCAACCCGGAACATCTGGAATCTTCGGGAAGCTTCTGGAATCTTCTGGGACGTCAGTCTCGGGCGTCACAGATAGGCTACCAAGGGTAAACAACTAGGTGTCGGATCCCACACATAGCAATACACATTACACGAACGCATAACATGCAAGTATGTGCTGTACAACATGGCATCACAACATAACTCAACAACTCATATAGATAAAGGCCCAGAAGAGCCATCATAGCATTTATTACAAACAGAGGTCACATGACGCAACATACAGAGCATACAGGCAACGGAAGCATAACTTGTCTGAGTACAGACAACTACAAATGGAAAAGGCTGAGAAGCCTGACTATCTACAAGACCCTCCAAAGGGTACAAGATCGTAGCTGAGGTAACAAGCTAAACGTCGAAGTCCACGCGGAACCACTAGCGAGACTGAAGTCTCTCTGCAAAAACATAAATTAAGCAAACGTGAGTACAAAGGTACTCAGCAAGACTTACATCAGAACTAGCTACATATGCATCAGTATCAACAAAGGGGTGGTGGAGTTTGACTGCAGCAAGCCAGCTTTGACTCAATGGCTATCCTGAACTACGACTGCAAGTAACTCTTTGAGGTGGCACACACGAGTCCACATATTCACCAATCAATACACCACTATGGATCCGCTTCCGTCTCCCTACGAGAAGGCCATCCATAGCACTCACGCTTATCTTGCGTGTTTTAGAGTATCCACTTTCACTTGTCTATGAACTGTAGAGGTAACCCAGAAGTCCATTTCCGCGGACACGGCTATTCGAATAGATCATATATAACCCTGCAGGGGTGTACTTCTTCACACACGCTCTCACCACTTACCGCCGTTTACACGACATGTACTCGGCAACCTTCAAGCGGAGGCCCAGCGAGGGTATCGGCCACGACCTGACTAACCACACAAGTCTCTAGTCCTGGTTTATCGCCTATTTGGGTTCCATCCGTGGGGAGATCAGGCCGGGGTGTCGCTCACGGCCCCAAACGATGTGTACAGGGTACCTGCATCACCAAACGGGCGACCGGTACACCGTGCTACGTACCTGCCGCGTCACAGCCCACCCCAAGGGTCAGCGCTGCGCACGACCTCCAGTAAACTACAAACACCAGAAACTAGTTGCAACTCCTGGACAGAGGACAAGGGCAGTTAATAAGTCGAGAAGGTCCATTGGTTTCGGGCCCAATGCAAGGTAGCAACTGGTCATGGATCACAAACACAGGACTCAGTTCCCGAGGACGGCTGCAATGAGACAACCCACCATGTACTCCTACATGGCCTCTCGTCGCTACCTTTACTAAATCGTGTTCACACACTTAGCTCTCAATAGTAGGACATGTTCACCACATTCCAATTCATCTCCGATGAATCAGACCTGACACAACTCTAAGCAGTAGCAGGCATAACCAGAAAGCATGAATGAGTAGGCACAACATGGCTCAAACAACTCCTACTCATGCTAGTGGGTTTCAACTATTTACTGTGGCAATGACGGGTCATGCAGAGGAAAGGGGTTCAATTACCGCAGTAGGTAACAGTTATGGCATTGTTGTCCTAATGCAGTATAAAAGAGCAAGAGCGAGAAAGTGGGATTGTATCGGAATGCTCAATGGGGTTTTGCTTGCCTGGCACTTCTGAAGATATCACTGGGTCTTCATCAGTGTCATCGTTCACATCGTCGGAACAGTGTCTACTGAGAGAGGGCAAACACCAGCAAACAAGGGAGAACACAATCAATGCAATGCGACAATATGATGCATGATCATGACATGGCAATATGCTGTTGATTGGGCTATTGCAACTAGCAACCATATTAAATGAAGTTGGTTTGAACCAAAGGTTCAAATGCAAACTCCATATGTGATTATTTAAATGTCATTTAATTGATTTGACCTGATCAGCAGGTTTAACTTGTTCAAACATGCATGAAAATGCCATAAACAGATTCCTTGAATTTTTCTGATCATTTTTCATATATAAAATATTTTCATTGGAGTTATAGATTATTTTATGTGATTTTTAGAAGTTTTAGCTATTTTCTAAAATAAATAAATCATTTTTGATTTATTTTAAATTACATAAAGTAGTTACTGCGTCAGCACTAGGTCATGCTGACATCAGCAAGTCAACATGCGGGTCCAGGGTCAAACCTGACAATGCGGTCCCACACGTCAGTGTCTAACTAAACTAACCTAATTTAGTTTACACTAATCTAACCTAATTAACCTGGAGGGTCCCACATGTCAGTGACTAATTAAGTTAATGACATCAATTAAAACTTAATTAAAACCCTAACTAAAACTAGTCAAAGGCTTGCCCCACATGTCATTGACTCAGGGTGGTCAAACCCTGGTCAAGTTGGGCAAACCCGCCGGCGACTCGACGCCGGCGAGGCCAGACACGGCGGAGAGGCTCGGGATTCCTCCTCCGGCGATCAAATGGCCGACGGAGGGCATCTATGGAGAGCTGGAGAAGCCACACATCCAACGGAATAGGTCGGAGCAGCTGGGGTGGCCGGAAACGTCGGCGGCGACCTCAATGGCGGAGGCCGGAGCTCGGGCGCCGACGAAAACGACGACACATGGCACGGGAGGGCCAATGGTTGGTTCCTTCGGGTGCTATGTGCGCTCACGAAGACGACGGGCATGTGCACTGGACCAATTGGTCATCGGGGCCTCAGCGACGATGAGCTGGTGCGGCGGTGTGCTACGACGAGCAAGGGGACGGCGTCTACATCGAGTAAACGAAGCGGGGAGGATTGGGGTTCGACGCAGGAGCTCACAGGGAGGCAGACGAGATGCTCAGCGGGCTCGGGGACGCGTCAGAGCGGGCGCACGGTCGCTGGCGTTCTCCGCGGCCGTAGGTTGAAGACGGCGACGGTGAAGATGAAGCGAGGCTTCCCGGTGTCCCGTATCTCGGTGCAGAGGACGAGGGGGATGAGGCGGAGCTCCTGGGCAAAATGGGTGGGCGAGAGGAGCACGGTAGCTACGGCGAACGGCGTCGGTGGCGCTCGGCCACGAGGCGCGGAGCGAGAGAGACGAGGCAGGGAGAGAGGGGAGCGGTCGAGGGGGTCCAGGGGGTCTGCGTGGCGCTCGTGGAGGAGTCCAGGGCGAAGGGGAGGCAGCCAGGCAGGGTGGAGGTGGCCGGCGTGCGGCGACCACACGCCGGGCACGCGCGCTCATCCTCCTGGCAAGGAGGAAGACGATAGTGAGGAGGCGGTGGCGGGCTGGGCCTATGGGCCGCACAGGAGCTAGGCCAGGTGGGCTGCTAGGTGAGCGCCAGGTAGCTCTCTCTCTCTGTTTTCTGTTTTCTATTTCTTGCATTTGTTTTGATTTGATTTACAAACCAAACCATTTTAAAACTTTCTGTAAATTTTTATGTGAGCTCAGGGAGCTAGTCCAAGGTCACATGCAAACTTACAAAAATACTTGAACTTTATTTGTTATATAACAGAAATAAATTCAACTCAAATATGTTATTGATTTAATTCAAAGGCCCAAAATAAATATTTTAAAGCCTCCAAAAATATTGGTTTGAATTTTATTCTTGCCAATATTTTCCAAGGTTTAACAGGAACATTTTCTTGGGCTTCTTTGAGATGATTTTAATGTTGACTATTTTTTTAACTGCTTTCTGAGGGTTTCAACAAACCTCAATTCAACTTTCAGAAATTTTAGACATGATGCATGAGTGCAGTTGCAACTATTTCACTCAGGTATCAAAGGGTTGTGACAACTCACCCCCACTAAACAAGAATCTCGTCCCGAGATTCAAGACGTGAGGTAAGAAGACAGAGGGGACACAAAGCTAACAACACAATTTTCATGATCCAAGTGTCCTTCATATGAGTGTTGATTGCTTGCCTCATGTTGATCCTGGCATCCTTCTTTTCGAGATCTTTGTCCAACACGGTGACGACGAGAGAAACTCTACAAAATTGATCTTCTGAAAGATCGAGCAACTCAAGATCAACTCATGGAGTGAGACGTTGAACCATCTCTTGAGCTGAGACACGGAACACACATCCGGAGGGATGGAGTGAAACAAATGTTGAAGGTTCACTTGATAGGCAATAAATCCACACTTAAAGAAGATAGTGATCGATGTCACCAGACGGGGTACCTTAGAGAAGGTGACTCGTAGAGTTATTCCCTTAAGTGGCAAAGAGAATTACTTTTGATATAGAGATCATTGAAACTCTCTATACCAGCCGGAGGCAAATCACAATCGATCGTTTGACGGAATTCGAAGAATGACATTCTCGGGCCAGAGTGGACGATGTGGACTACCTTGTTGAAGACAACACAAGGGATGATTTTGCTTATCATCGGGAATGGACGGAACCCATGGTAAAATGGCTCATTGGCGGTGCAAGCTGGGAACAAAATGCAAATGCTGGAAATGATTCTGGTAACTGGGAAGAAATCCAACAGTAGAGGGTGAATCTACTCTTTGAGAGGTTATAGCATAACCAAGAACACTGGGAGCAATCCCGGTTAGTGTCGAGGATAACACCTAGTGCTTGTGCGTGCTCTCAAGAACTTGAGCATTCCCATATTCGTCAAGGTTTTACCAATATTCGTGTCAAGGATCTTGGCAACACAACATACGACCATGATGAATAGCGATGGATGATGCAGATGCAAAGGTAGATAACACTTCTCAGATTTCACCTTAGCGGTGTCAAGGGGGCAAAATCTGGATGATCGGCCGAGAGACATTTAGCACTCCGCTTCTAATGTTCTCCTTGATGTGCTGGCGCAACCCATTTATTAAAATGGTTTGGTACCTAGAACGTCAAGTAAAAGGTCAGACTTCAGGAGCACAAAAATCCATAAGGAACAACTAGGGGGTAAATCCTACGAAATCCTTATGGGGAGGTGGCCAACTTCTTCAATCAAGATACCACAACAATAGGTCTTTCGGCTGGGTGTGTTGGCCACAACATCCACTTTACCGGTTATCGAGAGACCAATATTATAGTTCTTGGAAAATGCTCCAACCATCATAACTGCATGAGATTCAGTTCTGGTTGGTGTCATGATATTCCAGACGTCATGTCTGGAAACAAAAGTCTGCAACACAAATCGACGAGATGGCATTACGAGATTCTCGGGGAGTGAACTACGATAGCAAGCTCCAAAACATGAGCTGGCTCTGCTACACAGACGTTAGCATGTTGTCCCAGACAAACATGACCACATGGTAGTCTTACAAAAAAACACTATCGAGTTCTGGTAGGGAACCATCACCGAGGATGTCGAAGTCCTTACATAAGTCCGGATTAGCTCTTAAGAAGGAACCTCTTCTCCTTGAACAAATCAATCAGTGGCTTGGTGTGCTAGGGACGCCTATAGAATGGAGGCGGCCAACCTATCATACCATAGAGTACTTCGCACATGCGTGACTGACTTGGGACGATTCCAGAGGAAGCAAAACAACTTTCTCGAATTCACGACGGCAACTTACATCGAGTGCACATGAATTCGAGGAATTTACTTCTTCCATCCGAACATATGCTTCATGAACGGGTCGTGAAGATAATGCTTATAGAAGTTTCCAACACTAGCTAGATGTTCAACACGAATCATGGAGGAGATAGAAAAATGTTGTTGATGGGCTCAACAACAATTCATCTAGGTTTCCAAAAAAATGGAATTCCATAATTAAGAGAACAAGTGATAGTATTGGTCAGACCGAAGGATATAATGGAGTATGCTCGAGGAGGAACCACGAGTAAGACAACATTACGAACATCGTTGGTTCTGATTTGATTTGAGAATAGCCCACACTCAAATCAAAGTTTTGATAAGATAATAGATCGAACAACTGATCACAAGGATTAATCGATGAAGATATCATCTTTCTCCAACAAACACACAAACACCAGGATATCCCTTTTACAATGAACTATGTTAGATCAAGCTTTTATCTTCCAACTCTCCAAGTTGTTGTTTAGCTTAACCAACTAGTTCAGGGTATCCAACACAGATTCTCGAAGAAGGGGTGGTTTATAAGAAAACCAACTTGATCACGAACTCAACATAGCGGTCAGGGAACAACCTGGTAATACTTCTGAGAAGATATTCGGAAAATCACGAACCTCCGATATGTTACTAAGCTCGAGAACAACCTTGCTTTTCGGGGCAAGATGATATGATCAAATGAGCGAGGACTTAACAAAATCCTAACTCATCAATCAAGGAGTGCACCCGGAAAGTGGACTAGGTAGCAAGATCAACCTTAGGGTGATGATTCAATAATCAACTCGCTAAGGATGAGGTTATTGTCCATTTAACTACCAAGCAACGGAGTTGCTAGGAGTATTGATTTCACACATCACAATTCACTTATCAGTATTCCGGGTACAATAACACAGAGGCCGAGAATGAACGATGATGGCGAGATGTATTACTGTCTCAAGAGTTCATAGGAGGTGGTGCAATCCCCATGATATTCTTGACATAAGGATGGTAATACTCCAGGATAGAACATATTAGAAGCTGGATTAGCATTCTTCATCTACGAAGTACAACTTCTTTGACCCAATCCTGGATATGGATAAGGTACTGGGGTTTGTTTCTCCTAGTCATTCCGAATAGAATGGCTTGACGGACCACAGAAGTAAAAGGCATTGCTGAACACGGATGCACGACTACTCCTGACTATCAATTGATAGACGGAGGTCAGAATACAACTAAAAAGGGGCAACTCAAAGGAACATATAACTTTCTGAGCTGTGGGTGCATAGGTTAGCATGTCGAACGAGTTCAACATATTTCTTCTGGATAACTCATGCAGAAAGGTAGGACTGGCAGAGTCACAATATGAAAGGAGTACTACTCAAGAGCACTCTGGTTGTGATCTTTTGGTTCGGAGAACTTCTGCCAAGGATGGTTCATGGTATTTGGAAGAATGATATACCACGGACCTCGAGGACTATCACAAGGTTACTAATATCCTAAAGGGACAAGCAAATACTACCAACATGAAGTAGGTAGAATGAATCTTGGGTTCAAGAACCCAGAAATAGAAGGCCTACTAACTAAATGGCATCACGGGATGCTTTCGAGAATGATGGCCAGAATCATCACACTGTGAATATAAAGCATTGCTAGCTTACTGGGTGATCTTTTAAGACACCTAGGGTCATAGTAATAACTCCAACATATTTGTCGAGGTAATAGAGTACCTCAACACAACGACTAGTGTGGTTAGTCTGGCCCAAAGGAGCATCAGGAACAGGAGGAAGGGATTTGCAAATGCATCAGACCATTTAGAAACCTGGGATGACTCGGACAGCATAACGACTGTAAATGCTCGAAAATACTTTTGAGATCCAAGCAAAAGGGTAGCATATCCACTTAACATCATAATGTCAAGGTTCTGAGACCAATAGTTGAACAAACGGGAGTAGTAGAAACTGAACCGTGGGTTGAATCTACCATTAACGTGATCCTGATAAATAGAATGAGAATCCTAGTTCTTAATCCCCGTAGAAAGAAGAAGGTGACTCAGATCAGAAGGTCATAGGGTAAAGGAGTAAAAAGAGCCTTACGTTCCCTTCCACAAACAATTCCCTTACATAACTAAAAAGTGTCTAGACACAACTTCCACCAGCTTGGCTTACTAATCCTGCGGACAGTCAGGCTCTGATACCAAAGCTGTCAGGACCCCGATCCTAAGTCACACAGGTCTAGCCTGTAACACATCATATCACTTTGCGGCCTCATGCACGGTATCCCCACGGGTGCCACCTTACCTGGCCCGGGACCGTTTGCGCATTTTGGCACAAGTATATGATCATGTCGCTAGCATCCATATGACAGAGAACCCGGGCCGACATGACTAGTTATAAATCAAAAGTGGCACTAAATTACAGAGACATGCATACATGACCCAGCAACGAACGTGTCGGTCATCAACGTATGAACCCAAGTCGTAGCAAGCTACAAGGACTTAAAGGAACAACGCGTGACATTTCCCATAAGGGACAGACACAGGAACGAAGAAGGACACATGCCGGCCAGCCTAAGTGTTTCAGAGCAGTAGCAAGCTACCAAGGCTCAGTGGAAGCACTAGGAGACATTTCCCTGTAAGATAGGCTACCAAGGGTAAACAACTAGGTGTCGGATCCCACACATAGCAATACACATTACACGTACGCATAACATGCAAGTATGTGTTGTACAACATGGCATCACAACATAACTCAACAACTCATATAGATAAAGGCCTAGAAGAGCCATCATAGCATTTATTACAAACAGAGGTCACATGACCCAACATACAGAGCATACAGGCAACAGAAGCATAACTTGTCTGAGTACAGACAACTACAAATGGAAAAGGCCGAGAAGCCTGACTATCTACAAGACCCTCCAAAGGGTACAAGATCGTAGCTGAGGTAACAAGCTAAACGTCGAAGTCCACGCGGAACCACTAGCGAGACTGAAGTCTCTCTGCAAAAACATAAATTAAGCAAACATGAGTACAAAGGTACTCAGCAAGACTTACATCAGAACTAGCTACATATGCATCAGTATCAACAAAGGTGTGGTGGAGTTTGACTGCAGCAAGCCAGCTTTGACTCAATGGCTATCCTGAACTACGACTGCAAGTAACTCTTTGAGGTGGCACACACGAGTCCACATATTCACCAATCAATACACCACTATGGATCCGCTCCCGTCTCCCTACGAGAAGGCCATCCATAGCACTCACGCTTATCTTGCGTGTTTTAGAGTATCCACTTTCACTTGTCTATGAACTGTAGAGGTAACCCAGAAGTCCATTTCCGCGGACACAGCTATTCGAATAGATCATATATAACCCTGCAGGGGTGTACTTCTTCACACAAGCTCTCACCACTTACCGCCGTTTACACGACATGTACTCGGCAACCTTCAAGCGGAGGCCCAGCGAGGGTGTCGGCCACGACTTGACTAACCACACAAGTCTCTAGTCCAGGTTTATCGCCTATTTGGGTTCCATCCATGGGGAGATCCAGCCGGGGTGTCGCTCACGACCCCAAACGATGTGTACAGGGTTCCCGCATCACCAAACGGGCGACCGGTACACCGTGCCAAGTACCTACCGCGTCACAGCCCACCCCGAGGGTCAGCGCTGCGCACGACCTCCAGTAAACTACAAACACCAGAAACTAGTTGCAACTCCTGGACAGAGGACAAGGGTAGTTAATAAGTCGAGAGGGTCCAATGGTTTCGGGCCCAATGCATGGTAGTAACTGGTCATGGATCACAAACACAGGACTCAGTTCCTGAGGACGGCTGCAATGAGACAACCCACCATGTACTCCTACATGGCCTCTCATCGCTACCTTTACCAAATCGTGTTCACACACTTAGCTCTCAACAGTAGGACATGTTCACCACATTCCAATTCATCCCCGATGAATCAGACCTGACACAACTCTAAGCAGTAGCAGGCATAACCAGAAAGCATGAATGAGTAGGCACAACATGGCTCAAACAACTCCTACTCATGCTAGTGGGTTTCAACTATTTACTGTGGCAATGACGGGTCATGCAGAGGAAAGGGGTTCAACTACCGCAGCAGGTAACAGTTATGGCGTTGTTGTCCTAATGCAGTATAAAAGAGCAAGAGCGAGAAAGTGGGATTGTATCAGAATGCTCAATGGGGTTTTGCTTGCGTGGCCCTTCTGAAGATATCACTGGGTCTTCATCAGTGTCATCGATCACATCGTCGGAACAACGTCTACTGAGAGAGGGCAAACAACGGCAAACAAGGGAGAACACAATCAATGCAATGCGACAATATGATGCATGATCATGACATGGCAATATGCTGTTGATTGGGCTATTGCAACTAGCAACCATATTAAATGAAGTTGGTTTGAACCAAAGGTTCAAATGCAAACTCCATATGTGATTATTTAAATGTCATTTAATTGATTTGACCTGATAAGCAGGTTTAACTTGTTCAAACATGCATGAAAATCCCATAAACAGATTCCTTGAATTTTTCTGATCATTTTTCATATATAAAATATTTTCATTGGAGTTATATATTATTTTCTGTGATTTTTAGAAGTTTTAGCTATTTTCTTAAATAAATAAATCATTTCTGAATTATTTTAAATTACAGAAAATAGTTACTGCGTCAGCACTAGGTCATGCTGACATCAGCAAGTCAACAGGCGGGTCCAGGGTCAAACCTGACAATGCGGTTCCACACGTCAGTGTCTAACTAAACTAACCTGATTTAGTTAACACTAAACTAACCTCAACGGCGGTGGCCGGGGCTCGGGCACCGACGAAACGATGACACAAGGCACGGGAGGGCCAACGGTTGGTTCCTTCGGGTGCTATGTGCGCTCACGAAGACGACGGGCATGTGCACGGGACCAATTGGTCACTGGGGCCTCGTCGGCGACGAGCTGGTGCGGCGGCGTGCTACGGCGAGCAAGGGGGCGGCGTCTACAGCGAGTAAACGAAGCGGGGAGGAGGGGGGTTCGATGCAGGAGCTCACAGGGAGGCGGACGAGATGCTCAGCGGGCTCGGGGACACGTCGGAGCGGGCGCACGGTCGCCGGCGATCTCCGCGGCCGTAGGTTGAAGACGGCGACGGTGAAGACGAAGCGGGGCTTCCCGGCGTCCCTTAGCTCGGTGCAGAGGACGAGGGGGACGAGGCGGAGCTCCTTGGCAAAACGGGTGGGCGAGAGGAGCACGGTGGCTACAGCGAATGGTGTCAGTGGTGACGGTGGCGCTCGGCCACGAGGCGCGGAGCGAGAGAGACGAGGCAGGGAGAGAGGGGAGCGGTTGAGGGGGTCCAGGGGGTCTGCGTGGCGCTCGTGGAGGAGTCCAGGGCGAAGGGGAGGCAGCCAGGCAGGGTGGAGGTGGCCGGCGTGCGGCGACCACGTGCCGGGCACGCGCGCTCATCCTCCTGGCAAGGAGGAAGACGACATGGAGGAGGCGGTGGCGGGCTGGGCTTGTGGGCCGCACAGGAGCTGGGCCAGGTGGGTTGCTAGGTGAGCGCCAGGTAGCTCTCTCTCTCTCTCTCTGTTTTCTGTTTTCTGTTTCTTGCATTTGTTTTGATTTGATTTACAAACTAAACCA
The DNA here is from genome assembly GCA_902687465.1 of Secale cereale. Taxonomy (NCBI): domain Eukaryota; kingdom Viridiplantae; phylum Streptophyta; class Magnoliopsida; order Poales; family Poaceae; genus Secale; species Secale cereale. The sequence goes on along the minus strand of LR738711.1, from coordinate 523,609,007 downwards.
TTTTAAAACTTTCTGTAAATTTTTATGTGAGCTCAGGGAGCTAGTCCAAGGTCACATGCAAACTTACAAAAATACTTGAACTTTATTTCTTATATAATAGAAATAAATTCAACTCAAATATGTTATTGATTTAATTCAAAGGCCCAAAATAAATATTTTAAAGCCTCCAAAAATATTGGTTTGAATTTTATTCTTGCCAATATTTTCCAAGGTTTTACAAGAACATTTTCTTGGGCTTCTTTGAGAAGATTTTAATTTTGACTATTTTTTTAACTGCTTTATGAGGGTTTCAACAAACCTCAATTCAACTTTCAGAAATTTTAGACATGATGCATGAGTGCAGTTGCAACTATTTCACTCAGGTATCCTAGGGCTGTGACACTGTCATAAATACTTCTCGTACTATTCCATGGTATGTTGATTATGCTATTTACATTGTTGCTAAGTTTATACCACCTAGCTTCACATACCAGCAAAAGAAAAAGTTCTTCTATGATTTGAGACATTACTTCTGGGATGATCCACACCTTTATAAAGAAGGAGAAGATGGTATTATTAGACCTTGTGTACCTGAGCATGAACAGGAACAAATCCTATGCAAGTGTCCGAAGCTTATGGAGGACACCATGCTGGAGATAGAACTACACATAAGGTATTGCAATCTGGTTTCTATTGGCCTACTCTCTTCAAGGATGCTCATAAGTTTGTCTTATCTTGTGATGAATGTCAAAGAGTTGGTAATATCAGTAGACGTCAAGAAATGCCTATGAATTATTCACTTGTTATTGAACCGTTTGATGTGTGGGGATTTGATTATATGGGACCGTTTCCTTCCTCTAATGGGTACACACATATTTTAGTTGCTGTTGATTGCGTTACTAAGTGGGTAGATGCTATTCCAACTAGTAGTGATGATCACAACACTTCTATTAAGATGCTTAAAGAAGTTATTTTTCCGAGGTTTGGAGTCCCTAGATACTTAATGACTGATGGTGGTTCACACTTTATTCATGGTGCTTTCCATAAAATGCTTGCTAAGTATGATGTTAGTCATAGAATTGCATCCCCTTATCACCCACAGACTAGTGGTCAAGTAGAATTAAGTAATAGAGAGCTGAAATTAATTTTGCAAAAGACAGTTAATAGGTCCAGAAAGAATTGGTCCAAAAAACTTGATGATGCATTATGGGCCTATAGAACTGCCTACAAAAATCCTATGGGTATGTCTCCATATAAGATGATTTATGGAAAAGCATGTCACTTACCTCTCGAGCTAGAACATAAGGCATATTGGGCCATTAAAGAGCTCAATTATGATTTCAAACATGCCGATGAGAAGAGGCTATTTGACATTAGCTCTCTTGATGAATGGAGAACCCAAGCTTATGAGAATGCCAAGCTGTTTAAAGAAAAAGTTAAAAGATGGCATGACAAAAGGATACAAAAGCGTGAGTTTAACGTAGGTGATTATGTCTTGCTATAGAACTCTCGTTTAAGATTTTTTTGCAGGAAAACTTCTCTCTAAATGGGAAGGTCCTTATGTTATCGAGGAGTTCTATTGTTTGGGTGCCATAAAAATGAACAACTTCAAAGGCACGAATCCGAAGGTGGTGAACGGTAAAAAAAATCAAACATTATATCTCATGTAACCTTATAAATGATGAAACCAATGTTATTGAAATCGCAACCCCGGAGGAATACATAAGAGACACTTTCCAGAACGATTCAGACTCCGAAAAGGAAGAGGTATGTGGTACGGTAAGTAGACCGACTCCAAAACAGTTCTAATGGCAATTTTTCACCGTTTTGGAATATTTAGAAAAATAGAAAAATAAGAGGAAGTCCGGAAGAGACACGAGCCGTCCACGAGGGTGGAGGGCGCGCCCCCTTCCCCTAGGTGCGTCCCCCTGCCTCGTGGGCACCTCGTGTGCCTCCCGATCTCCGTTTTCTTGTACATTACTCCTTTTGGTATGTAAAAATTCATTATATATTCTCCCGAAGGTTTTGACCACTGTATCACGCAAAAATCCTCTGTTTTCGTTTCGAGCTGTTGTTTCTGATAGATCTACATCATCATGGCGTCTTCCAGCACCCCCAAGGACAAGTTCTTCGAGAGGGTCATCAACCCCTACCTCGCGGAGGTGCTGCACATCCACGATGTTGAGGGGCCAAGGAGGACCGGAAGCATGGAGACGAGACTCGAAGCAACAGAGCATCAAGTTTTCAAGTGCCAAGGTATGGTGGAACGAGGACTCAACGCCAACCACATGATGATCACGGAGCTCACCAACAACCACAAGCTGGATGCAAGGATCTTTGAGGAAGCCATCTCCAATCTCCAAGAGAAAATCGAACACCTCCAGGCCTAGATCTATGACTTGCAAAACCAAAACTGTGAGTATTAATATAGATTCAAGAAGATGAGTTTGGCTACAGATTTGAGTATCCCGGAGATTCGATCATCCTTCTACGATGGTGAGCCCATGCCTTGGAAGATGGACGACAAGCCTACATCATCAACAACTCCATCATCACCAACTTCGAAGAAGGGGACATAATCATATGGGTATGGGCACTCCCCTTGGCAACTGCCAAGCTTGGGGGAGGTGTCCCGGTATTGTATCACCATCACACTCCTATCTTTACCGTTTTTCTTAGTTTGATCCTTTTGGTAATGTCTTGATCTAGTAGAATAAAGTTAGCATGATCTAGTTGTGAGATTTTGCTTTATGATCTTTACAATTGTAATTGAGTCAGTGAGCTATATAATAAAGATTAGTGTTGAGTCAAGGGCTTGATTTCCTCACTTTGGTCATGAGAGAATAAAAGAAAATATAAAAAGTATCAAAGAGATCATATTGATCTTATGGGAAGTAATGACTTCACATATAAAGAGTATGACGAATAAAAGTTGTTGAGAGTTGACAAACATAGTTTTGGTGATCGTTGCAATTAATAGGAAGTAATAAAGAAAGAGAGGTTTCACATACAAATATACTATCTTGGATATCTTTTATGATTGTGAGCACTCATTAAAATATGACATGCTAAAGAGTTGATGTTGGACAAGGAAGACAACATAATGGGTTATGTTTTCTTATATTTGAAATAAAGTATATTGTCATGGATCATCCAACATGTTGAGCTTGCCTTTCCCCCTCATGCTAGCCAAAACTCCTTGCACCAAGTAGAGATACATCCTTAAACCCAGTTTTTCCATGAAAGTCCACCATACCTACCTATGAATTGAGTAAGATCCTTCAAGTAAGTTGTCATGTTTGCAAACTCTCTAAAATATGTATGATTTATTAGTGTAGAGGAAATAAGCTTTATACGATCTTGTGGTATGGAAGTAATAAAAGCGACGGACTGCATAATAAAGGTCCCTATCGCAAGTGGCAATATAAAGTGACGTTCTTTTGCGCTAAGACTTTGTGCATCCAACCATAAAAGCACATGACAACCTCTGCTTCCCTCTGCGAAGGGCCTATCTATTATTCTTGCCTTAAAAGAGTCAAGGTGAAAATCACCTTTCCTTTTTACATTTTATCCTTTGGCAAGCACATTGTGTTGGAAAGATCCTGACATATATACCCACTTGGATGTAAGTTATCATGGTCTATTACTGTTGACATTACCCTTGAGGTAAAAGGTTTGGAGGCAATATCATAAGCCCCTATCTTTCTCTGTGTCCAATTAAAACTCCATACCCACAAGTATTGCATGAGTGTGAGCAATTGTGAAAGACTATATGATAATTGAGTATGTGGGCTTGCTGAAAAGCTCTTACATTGACTCTTTCCGATGTTATGATAAATTGCAATTGCTTCAATGACTGAGATCATGGTTTTTTGGTTTTCAATGAAGTTTCTGATTCATACATGACATTGTGAATGAATTGTTACTTTAGCATAAGAATCACATGACAATATATGTGTGTTGTTGCTATAAGAATGATCATGATGCCATCATGTCCGTATTTTATTTTTATCGACACCTCTATCTTTAAACATGTGGACATATTTTTCGATATCGACTTTTGTCTGATGCTTTTCCTGCGTTAGCAGGGGCTGCTATTTTCCTCCCCTTTGTCAGGACGGGGGAGTCGTCATCTTCTTCCTCCTCTTCTTCTTCTTTGAGAGAGGTGGGAGCTGGTTTCCTCAGACCTTGTGTCTGCGGGGCCTGCAGGGCGGGGGTCCCTCTTGACCTCCTTGCCCGTCTTCTTGGACTTCTTCTCCGGCGCCTTGTACGGCGCCAGGACCAACATTGCCGTCAGCCGAGGCGTCTGTGGGTCCTCTAGTAGGGGAGCCGGACACTTGATCCACTCTACCTTTTTCGTACAGGCCTAGATAGAACGCAGAAACTATAACTCATGTTATAATTAAAGCATGGAAGGTGTATATATTCGGTAGAAATTTTAATTACCTCTCATGCAGTGATGCGGTACTGAAGCCCTTGTCTTTAGTCTCCGCCGGCCACCCCTTCTGAGCCTTGAAGAGATGCTTCCATATGTCTTTGTGCGTAGTGCCGAAGAGATGCTTCAAGGGCCAGGACCCTTCCGGATTGAACTCCCATAGATAGGAGTCCTGGCGTTGGCAGGCAAGGATGAGACTGACGAGCATTACCTGAGTCACATTTTTGAGTTGGGTGCCCTTGGAGATCATGCCAGAGATGCGGCTTTGGAGCGCCAGTACCTCTGCCTCAGACCCCCAATCGGGACTCTTGTCGGTCCAAGAGGTTAGCCTCTCAGGGGGTCCGGATCTAAATGCGGAGCTGCCGCCCACTTGGTGTCGCGGGGCTCAGTGATGTAAAACCACTCCTGCTGCCAGACCTTGTTCGTCTCCACGAATGCCCTGATGACCCACAAGTGTCGGGGATCTATCATAGTCCTTTCAATAAGTAAGAGTGTCGAACCCAATGAGGAGCAGAAGGAAATGATAGGCAGTTTTCAGTAAGGTATTTTCTGCAAGCACTGAAATTATCGGTGACAGATAGTTTTGTGATAAGATAATTGGTAACAAGTAAATAATAATAAAGTAAATAAGGTTCAGCAAGATGGCCCAATCCTTTTTGTAGCAAATGACAAGCCTGGACAAACTCTTATATGAAGGAAAACGCTCCCGAGGACACATGGTAATTATCGTCAAGCTAGTTTCCATCACGCTCATATGATTCACGTTCGTTACTTTGATAATTTGGTATGTGGGTGGACTGGTGCTTGTGTGCTTCCCTTACTTGGACAAGCACCCCACTTATGGTTAACCTCTATTGCAAGCATCCGCAACTACAAAAGAAGTATTAAGGTAAACCTAACCATAGCATGAAACATATGGATCCAAATCAGCCCCTTACGAAGCAACTCATAAACTAGGGTTTAAGCTTCTGTCACTCTAGCAACCCATCATCTAATTATTACTTCCCAATGCCTTCCTCTAGGCCCAAACAATGGTGATGTGTCATGTAATCGACGTTCAGATAACACCACTAGAGGAAAGACAACATACATCTCATCAAAATATCGAACGAATACGAAATTCACATGACTACTTATAGCAAAACTTCTGCCATGTCCTCAGGAACAAACGTAACTACTCACAAAGCATATTCATGTTCATAATCAGAGGGGTATTAATATGCATAATGGATCTGAACATATGATCTTCCACCAAGTAAACCAACTAGAATCAACTATAAGGAGTAATCAACACTACTAGCAACCTACAGGTACCAATATGAGGTTTTGATACAAAGATTGGATACAAGAGATGAACTAGGGTTTGAGAGGGGATGGTTATAGAGAAGATGTTGATGAAGATAACCCTCCCCAAGATGGTAGATTTGTTGGTGATGACGGCGGTGACGATTTCCCCCTCCCAGAGGGAAGTATCCCCGACAGAATAGCTCCGCCGGAGCCCTAGATTGGTTCCGCCAAGGTTCCGCCTCGAGACGGCGGCGCTTCGTCCCAAAAACCTCCTTTTGATTTTTTCTAGGTCAAAACACCTCATATAGGAGAAGATGGGCATCGGGGGGCTACCAGGTGGCCCACGAGGAGGGGGCGCACCCAGGGGGGCGCCCCCACCCTCGTGGACAGTGGGTGGCCCCCCTCTCGTGCCTCTTTCACCAGATATTTTTTATATTTTCTGAAACGGAGTTTCGTGGAGTTTCAGGGATTTTTGAGTTGTGCAGAATAGGCCTCCAATGTTTTGCTCCTTTTCCAGCCCAGAATTCCAGCTCTCGGCATTCTCCCTCTTCATGTAAACCTTGTAAAATAAGAGAGAAAAGGCATAAGTATTGTGACATAATGTGTAATAATGGCCCATAGTGCAATAAATATCAACATAAAAGCATGATGCAAAATGGACGTATCACGCCCCCTTTGGCCAGGTGGCATTGGAGAGTTTGCTTACCATGTCGCCTCCGCACTTCGCGTGCTGCCCGTCGACCACCTTCGGCTTCAAATTGAAGGTTTTGAGCCATAGGCCAAAGTGTGGGGGACGCATAGGAACGCCTCACATACCACTATAAAAGCGGATATGTGGAGAATTGAATTCGGGTCTAGATCATGGAAATCTAGCCCATAGAAAAAAAGAGGCCCCGTACAAAGGGGTGGAGAGGAAATCCCAGTCCCCGAGTAAAGTGCGAGAGGAATACAACCCTCTCATACGCCTTCGGGACGGGAATCACTTGGTCCTTTTCGGGGACTCAATGCGCCACATCGTCGGTGAGATATCCTGCGCTCCGGAGGCTCTTCTCGGTCTTCTTCGTGACCGTGGATGCCTCCCACTTGCCTTTAGAACCGGAGCCAACCATTGCTGGGAAGAGCGGCAGTGGTGGAGGAGTTGAGGACTGAGGGCGCAAGAGATGTGGGCGCTCGGGCTGGGGAAATTGGATAACTAGGGCTTGAGGAAAGCGTGGGGTTAAAGGGAAAGATTTGAGTCCTTTTATAAGCGGTGAATGCTAAACGCCCCCCACTCCAGCCGTAAACCTCGCCGGTTCCCAACGAGGTCGTGCGTAAGTGTCACACCCTCATTTTCATGCCACAACACTTAAGCTAATATTCATGCTAAAATGTGGTTTCGCAAAAACTTTTGTGTGTTTTTGACTTGGCTTGATTGGTTTTCTGTTTGCTGTTTGCAAGTGCTCTAAAAATCAAATAAATCATCCAACTCTTATACTTCATCTCCTTGATCCAAAACCTTTTCCCAATGATCATGTCATGTGTATAGAACAGTATAGTATTTTTCTTATAAAAAATATTTTGGCCAAAACGTATTTTCTAAAATTAGTTTTCCAAAAACCCGTGAATTAGGGTTTGCACTGCAAGTACCTTATTTGGGGTGTAGAAAATCTTTCAAAAAGTATATTTGAATCCTATTAGGTATAGGACTTCCATAAACCACAAAATTATAATTTTAAAAGTTATTTTTATATTTTATTTAAAAGCTTCTTCTTTAGGCCAGAAACAGTCATTAATAGGTTAAAATTATTTAACTATTTCAAAAATATTTGCCAAAATTCAGGGAAACTCATAGGACATATATTGTCCATATATAATAGTTTCAACACATGGTCATGTTCAAAATATTGGGCAAATTCTTCCAAAACCCTTTCTGGATATTTCAAGCTTTTGAAATATTTACAAAGGAAATATTCTCCCAAAATTCCAGGGAAATTCTATCATGTCAGATATGACATATTTGATGATCTTACAAAACCTATTGCCTTGAAGATCAAGAAAACATCATCTAATCCCCTCAAAACCATTTCTGTCCATTTTGAAGTTTGAGCAACTTTACATTGCCAAACTTGTCCAAATGCTCTCAAACTTGGTACACATGCTAGAATGGTCTAATTATGCATCTAGACCAAATGGCACAAGTATTGGAGAAGCATAACTTGATCTAAGTGCCCCAAAACCCTTTCTGACCAGATCCAAATTTGAACAACTCTACATTGCCAACTTTTTACTTGGGGCCTCAAATTTTGTGGGCATGCTCAAAACCCCAAATGATGACACTAAACCAAGTGGTGCATCAAGGAGGGATGATTTGCTTAACTTAATCTTGGAAGATCCATGTCTGTTGATTTCTAGGGTTTACTAAAGTTGCATTGGCAACTTTGCCCAAATGAGCTCAAATTTGGTGGAAGGGCCTAAATGTATGTGCCATTTCATCCTGTTAAGTCTCATGTCAATTGGACTCCATTTGCTTGCCCAAAACATCATCAAACACTGTCTCGCACTTTGCCAAAATAACCTTTTGATCCACTTCCACCACTCCCCCTTGCCTCAAGTTTTGACCACAACTGCTCCTAGTCACCCTCTACCTCCAGCAACTCCTTCCCCTCCTTAGATCAATGATTGAGGGGTGAAAACCCTCATCTTACCTCCCTGGACAACCCCTCTCTCCCTCTTCTTCTGCCTCTCTCCTCTCCTACTGGCTCCCCACAGCATCCAAGACCACCTCCCTCTATTTTACTACTTCCTCTACCTCCTAGACATTAGTGGCCACGCGCGGGATGCCAGATGCATGCCATGTCATGCAATGGTCGCACTCTGGAGCGCGCTACAGTGCTCTGGCGCACTGTAGCCGCCCCACATCTCGATGCCCCGACCACCTCGGCTGTCCCCCGCACGCCAGCAGGACCACCTCGACGTCCGGGACACGCCTAGCTGGTCGCCCCCTCCTCCATCTCCCTCCTGCTGCTACACTCGCACGCGCGCCGGCCACCCGCAAGCTCCAGTGGCCGGCTTCACATGCGCGGCCCCTCTGGCACCTCCCCGCTCCTTCTCTCCCTTCCCCTGGGCGTAGACCACCCCTACAAACACCCCGGACACACCCACACGCTCCCCCGTGGCTGGCAGCGACGACAACTAGCTCGCCGGCGCACGAGTCCTCGGTGGACCATCGCCCGCGTATTTAAAGGCCACCCCCCGAGCCCCTCGCTGCTCCTTTGGCTCTCTCTCTCCCGTACGCCCCCCAGGCCAACCCAGTACTCCTCCCGTGCCCCCATTCAACTCCATGGCCGGGAACCTTGCCGCCGACCACCGCTCAAATTCGAGCTCTCCCTAGCCTCTCCTTCGCCCCTACCTACTACAGAGCCCCCTCACCACCACCGCCGACTCGCCTCACACTCCACTACGTCCTTCCCCCGCCTGTGTCGCCGTGCCTAACACCGCCGACGCCATCCTCCGCCGTGGCCGATGGGGCGCTCGCTTCTAGCCGTCCCCATGGTTATGGCGCACCTCGACGGATGCAGCAGATCCCCCAGAGCGCGTCGGTGGCCAGAACACCAGAAACGGTGGCCTGTGGCGCTGGCCAGCCGCCGTCGAAGCCGCCCCTGCCTCTGCTCTGTTCGAGCTGGAGGTGGGGGATGAACCCGACAGCCGGGCCCCACCTTTCGGCCGGCTAGAGTGCCTGAGCCACTGACGGGAGGGCCCCGCCCCGTTTAAGTGGAGACGGACTCCGCCGCTGCCACCTTCACCGCGGGGAAGCGTATTCCCTGGAGTACGCCTCCTGCATCGTCAGCCCGAGCACAGCCGAGCCACTGGGCCGGCCCACGATCTATCTGTCGCCGTGTGCGCAGCATAAGGGTATAAACCCTTTTTCCTTTTCTTTTCCTTTTCCAGTCAACTTAAAAAATCCATATATAATTCAAATAAACTCCAAATTTGATGATTAAAATTTCTGGTAGTTTCTAAAATCATGATCTACCTGTTAATGCAACATGCACATTTTTTCAGAGACTCTTTCTTCACAGATATTTATCAAATGCCATTTTTCTATTTCTGTGATAAACTTTAGAAAATCACAGAGAGCTCAAATTTGATCCGAATGCAATGGTTCAAACTCCTAGATACTTGTAATATCAAAACTTAGTTTTGGAACATTTTTCCTAACACTTTCAGCACCCCATAAAATAATGGCCTATTTCTTCATATTTGTCAACTTTGCAAAATCCTAGGAAATTCATTTGAACTCCAACTCCAGTGAAACCAACTCCTAGATGCTTCTAAAATCATGAATTGTTAAATGGGTGCCTTTGCTCATTTTTCAAAAATATATTTCTGTACACTTCTTTCAAATCCATAAACCCCTTGATTCCATCATATTGAAATGTTCCAAACTATCCATTGATCCAATACCTATGAAAACACCTTGGTCATTTCTCATATGACCAGAGGTATCCTAGAAAAGTCCAACTCCTATTTTTAGAGCACTTTTATTTTTGCCTTGTTGTGTTGCTTATTATGATTGTTTCCATCGTTAGTTGACGAAATAAACGGAGTACTCGGAGATGGACCAGAAGGTTTGAAGACTCGGAAGGACAAGGCAAGCAGCCCTTTGACCATGTTCGAGAAACCTTTTTATGCATGTCTCATAGCACCTTATTATCAATGCATCGGAATCATGTTAAGGTGGTGACCACTTTGGTTGGTACCTTTGTTACTTTACCATTGGAACTTGCATCAAGCATGACCCTACCTTCCTATGAGGGTTATGTGGGTGGGAGTAGATAGATGTGTGCTATAGTAGTTGGCTACACAAAATGGGTCAAGGTTATGCATTGAGAGAAACAAGTGTGGTTTGACATACTTGCAAATAACACAGTGGGTGCCACTAATGCCCCTGGGAGACGATGAGGAACTAGGGCACTACTTGGTGAAGAAGTAGTGTACCGAGGCTTGATGAAAGTGTTGTTTACAGAGATGGATTAGATTTATGTGTGATTACCGTCCCAACCAAACATGCGCAACCACTCTACACTTATATGGGAGAGGGCATTATTGATTACCTAGGTCGATACTAGCATGGTGCCCGCATTATTAGTGACATGGGTGACATGAGGTCACTCTCGGGACGGGGTCGTGCTTGGATAGGCGGCCATGACTGTTTTTACAGGGCACCGAACACACCGTTGGTACCCCGTGTCAGTGGTATGTGATGAATATGGGAGCGAGTCTCCACAATTTTTAAGATGTGAAATGTTGGGCACGGGGTTACTACCAATCGAGTGGACTCTATGTTAGTGTCGACTAGGGAAAGGTAGTGATCGGGTGCTTACCCCGGGAACTTGAGGTACTTCGGGTCGTGGATGACACGGAAGTTCCCTGGATCTTGTGGGTAAAGTGTGCAACCTCTGCAGAGTGTCAAACTATTCGAATAGCCGTGTCCACGGTCAAGGACAGTTGGGTGGTGCTACTTAGACTATGTCCATAAGTTTCTGTAAAACAACATGGTTTGGTAAATATGTTGATGTGATTGTGAGAAAGTCACAATGAGCATGAGCAAGAGTTGTTCATGACTCTTTCACAATGTTGATTTCTGTAACCTCCTGATACTTGTTGCAGACGCACGCATGCCCTTGTTATATGTTGATCATACTTGCATATGAAAAACTAGCTTTCCGCAAAACTGCCAATTTAGCAGTAGAGCCTTGCATAATTATTCAGTCATCACACTTGGGTTGCTTGCGAGTACATTCAAAGTACTCATTTGCTTGCCACTGGTTATTTTATTGGCCAGGCATGAAAGAACAGGATGCGATGAAGATTTCTTGGTGACGATCATGCGAGCTAGGATGCTTCCCAGTCAGAATGCCTGTAGGGTTAAGGCAGATGGTATGGGTCCAAGTTGTTATTGAAGATTTCGGCTGCAATGATATACTCAAGACTTGACCATAATGGTCCTATTTGTGTAATACGGTATGCATGGATGTAAGACTCTTGTTATTCAGCTTCTGTGTGTTCAGTGAGCATTGATCTCTGGGATCACTGTACACGTGCATTCGGTGATCATGACTTATGAGTCGGGGTCCCCACAGAGCTGGTATGAGAGCCATCCTGACTGTAGGAAGCCTTAGTTAGCATGGTCGTTAGTTCGGGTAAAACTATTTTCAAAACTATTACTAGTTTTCAAAACTATCCATACTTCTCTTCCCTTCTCAGATTTTTGGAAACTAGGCTATACTTTCCTTATTGAACTCTTCCCCTTCAAAACTTTTGGTCGCTAGAACCCTTATGCCCCTGACCACTGGATCTCCTGAAATCCTCATGGGTAATCTAGAAGGAAGATGCCTTGCCAAACACTCACCCACCTCTTCTGAACACAAGGTTGGCGACACCATAACAAGACGATGCCAACAGAAGATACATCCTCGAGGAATGAGGACCTGAAGACACAGAAGATGGTGACACCCTTGACAGTGCCCCAAGATGATGCAACCTTGGCCTACGATGACCAGGGTATAGGTTATGCAAGATCATGAGATACATCGCTAATAGAGTAACCTTGTCACTACCGTTGTTGTGTCGGCAACCACTGGTGGATGAGAACCTCGCCATTTGGTCCGCCTCACTATAGTGAGCAGGAAAACGGTTCTCTTCGCTCCCCGCTCTTAGTATTGATGTTGTCATCAACGTAACCGACATGTTGAACCTCTACTATGCCTTGTAAATATCATTGCATAAAGGATTGCCTACCTGGTACCCTCGACGCCCCAGAACGCACAAGGGATCGTTATGATTAAGATTACAAGAAGGGACCAAGTCAACGCCAGCTACGAGGAGACACCTTCACCACATCACCTCATCAGGCGAGAAGTTGTTGAAGATTCTTCAGGCTTAACCCGGATCGTTCGTCAAACAACTACAAGGGACATAGCAACACCTGAGGAAAACTCAGAAGACAGCACGAGGCACAAGTCACGACTGCTGAGTCCGAGAACCCCTAGGGTAGGATGAGTCGTGTACCCCCTATGCGCAGTCGAGTCCGTGTGATGGTTCGAATAGAACCATGGTTGTGTGTTGCTTGTTTTTATTGTTGTGTTTTGATGTAAGTCGCACTGTTGCCCTAGGCAACAAGTACATGGCTATATCATTTTCCTTGCCTTGTTTCCTTTGTTTTGCCCTTTTTGCACCTGTTTGTTTGCACTTGCACTATAGCACCCCCTTTTAGGCATTACCCTCCTCTATGCTACTTTCTCCCTCTCTTCTCTCTCCTCAACTGAAGACCAGCAAGACAAGAAGTACCAAGGATTCCAACTCGGCAAACGACTAACAATGAAGACTTCTGCTACAACCTCCATGACCAAGTGCAACCCCGTGAAGTTATGTTTAACCCTCGAGACTAGAAACCTATTCCTAGACCCTTTGAGACATCACGAGATACTCCAGCACGAATCCTTAACCATGTGCTTAACCCATAGAGTTGCGAGAGAACCAGTTAAGCCTTTGTAACCTTGCACAACACTGGGTTCGTAATGGAACTAGTGGACACAGTGAGTGAGCAAATTTTCACCCTAATATAGCACAAGAACTGACGATGCCATAGATAGACCAGTTTGAGGATATAAGACAGATGACTGGGTGGCTTTATATCAGTGACTTCGAGGAATTATCTGAGACCTTGATGAGTTGTGAGGTTTTCATGTTGGTGGGATCATGATTAATAAAGTAGCATAACTTTCATCACCCTAGAGTAACTTGGATTTGGAGGGAAATGGTGATCGAAAATTGAAATTCTTGGAAGTATAAGGTTTTGACTTCGTCGGAGGATATTGATTGGAGATAGTTGACATTTTAAGAATAACTTGGGGGAAGTGTAGGAATTCTTGTTGGACATGAGATTTGGATTTATGTAGGTGATTCTAGTTGGGTATAGATGCTAGATATGTCTGCATGGTTTGGAGTAAATTTGGATTCAGACTGATGATCCCGATCATGACTCCATGTTTCTCGGTGGACAATAAACTGGGAGATTGGATTATTCATCGGAGTTGATTTAGGGATCTATATAAGCATGACCTTGGAGGTTACTTGACCCGGATGCTGGGAATTTGGTGAACTTACTATCGTAATGCATAACCCTTCCAAGTATTTGGGAATTATAGGGACTTGAGATCTTGTGGAACACCGTAGACATCAGGTTTGTAGAATTGTTGGATTATGTGGTGATTGATGGGAGTTACCAGGCTATTGGAGATGATCTATAGGAAGGAAACTAGATCTTGGAGTGGCATATGACGTGTTTCCTTAGAATAGAGATGCATTATCTTGAACCTTGCAAGAATAGGCTGAGCACTTGGATTGTCGTGTTTAATTCAAGCTTAGGATCTTGTATGCCTTACCCATGGATTCTTAGGGGTAGCCATACATATGATTTTTCGCGGACCTTAGACATGTATAATTTTGTTAGACCTCCTTTTGGAGTCATGAGGATATGTATGGCATGAGTGGTGATTGGAGTTGATCTATGCGAGAGGATGCTCTCGGTGGTAAGGTTATTTGTTTAAGAACTAGAGAGAACTACTAGCATCTCAGAAATTGTGCTCAAGGATAAGATGATAAAACGTTCACCCACACACTAGAATCCTTGAAACCCTTAAGCCCCACCAAGCCACAACATGGTCAGATCCCGACCACGGGCCTTGACTCTAAGTCAGACCTTTGCAAATACTCAATGGATACCACCACCAATACCCCAGCCTACCTTGCGTACCCCGTAGACTTCATGGAGTATTTGGACAAGTTGGGTAACATCATTATTTGATGGCCTACTTGTCTGCCCGAAGACAAAAGAAGAGACAGAAAGCTGGATAGAAGACATTTGAAGACCGCCATGTCAAGAAGGAAGAACTACACCAACCACCATCATCAAGAAATAAACTTCCGCGTCGAAGACCGGGCGTATCCGCAAACCACTCCTCTCGAAGGAACCAAGCATTTCCATGTCGAAGGGACGCTCACACCAAGATCTATCGGCCTTCTTCAAGATCTTTTCAAGACAAATAGTAGACGGCTACCAGCTAGATTTACAACCTGAGTTACCCACCGTGCACCAAATTTTCCACAAGACACAACCCTGGAAATACTTTTGATTTCCTAACTAGCCCGGTCCCTGCAAGGACATCGATCACCAAACCTTTGACGTCTAGCTCAACCTAACCTATGCAAGAGACCCCTCAGCAACCTGCGTCAAAAAGGGCAACAAGCGAGAAGCCACACCACCAAGTACTTCAAGATTCCATGGAGCACCACTCGGAAGCAGAACCAACAAGAAGAAGTGAAGACTACCCCATATCCAAGACTCCGTATTCCTTTCCACACCTAGTCTGGGAATCTCGGGGACGAGATTCTTGTAAGGGGGTAGGTCTGTCACACCCTGATTTTCATGCCACAACACTTAAGCTAATATTCATGCTAAAATGTGGTTTGGCAAAAACTTTTGTGTGTTTTTGACTTGGCTTGATTGGTTTTCTGTTTGCTGTTTGCAAGTGCTCTAAAAATCAAATAAATCATCCAACTCTTATACTTCATCTCCTTGATCCAAAACCTTTCCCCAATGATCATGTCATGTGTATAGAATAGTATAGTATTTTCTTATAAAAATATTTTGGCCAAAACGCATTTTCTAAAATTAGTTTTCCAAAAACCCCTGAATTAGGGTTTGCACTGCAAGTACCTTATTTGGGGTGTGAAAAATCTTTCAAAAAGTATATTTGAATCCTATTAGGTATAGGACTCCCATAAACCACAAAATTATAATTTTAAAAGTTATTTTTCTATTTTATTTAAAAGCTTCTTCTTTAGGCCAGAAATGGTCTTTAATAGGTTAAAATTATTTAACTATTTCAAAAATATTTGCCAAAATTCAGGGAAACTCATAGGACATATATTGTCCATATATAAGAGTTTCAACACATGGTCATGTTCAAAATATTGGGCAAATCCTTCCAAAACCCTTTCTGGATATTTCAAGCTTTTGAAATATTTACAAAGGAAATATTCTCCGAAAATTCTAGGGAAATTCTATCATGTCAGATATGACATATTTGATGATCTTACAAAACCTAATGCCCTGAAGATCAAGAAAACATCATCTAATCCCCTCAAAACCATTTCTGTCCATTTTAAAGTTTGAGCAACTTTACATTGCCAAACTTGTCCAAATGCTCTCAAACTTGGTACACATGCTATAATGGTCTAATTATGCATCTAGACCAAATGGCACAAGTATTGGAGAAGCATAACTTGATCTAAGTGCCCCAAAACCCTTTCTGACCAGATCCAAATTTGAACAACTCTACATTGCCAACTTTTTACTTGGGGCCTCAAATTTTGTGGGCATGCTCAAAACCCCAAATGACGACACTACACCAAGTGGTGCATCAAGGAGGGATGATTTGCTTAACTTAATCTTGGAAAATCCATTTCTGTTGATTTCTAGGGTTTACTAAAGTTGCATTGGCAACTTTGCCCAAATGAGCTCAAATTTGGTGGAAGGGCCTAAATGTATGTGCCATTTCATCCTGTTAAGTCTCATGTCAATTGAACTCCATTTGCTTGCCCAAAACATCATCAAACACCTTCTCGCACTTTGCCAAAATCACCTTTTGATCCACTTCCACCCCTCCCCCTTGCCTCAAGTTTTTACCACAACTGCTCCTAGTCACCCTCTACCTCCAGGAACTCCTTCCCCTCCTCAGATCAATGATTGAGGGGTGAAAACCCTCATTTTACCTCCCTGGACAGCCCCTCTCTCCCTCTTCTTCTGCCTCTCTCCTCTCCTACTGGCTCCCCAGAGCATCCAAGACCACCTCCCTATATTTTACTACTTTCTCTACCTCCTAGACATTAGTGGCCACGCGCGTGACGCCAGATGCATGCCATGGCATGCAATGGTCGCGCTCTGGAGCGTCCTACAGTGCTCTGGCGCACTGTAGCCGCCCCCCATCCCGATGCCCCGACCACCTCGGCTGTCCCCCGCACGCCAGCAGGACCACCTCGACGTCCGGGACACGCCTAGCTGGTTGCCCCCTCCTCCTTCTCCCTCCTGCTGCTGCACTCGCACGCTCGCCGGCCGCCCGCAAGCTCCAGTGGCTGGCTTCACATGCGCGGCCCCTCTGGCACCTCCCCGCTCCTTCTCTCCCTTCCCCTAGGCGTAGACCACCCCTACAAACACCCCGGACACACCCACGCGCTCCGCCGTGGCTGGCAGCGATGACAACTAGCTCGCCGGCGCACGAGTCCTCGATGGACCGTCTCCCGCGTATTTAAAGGCCACCCCCGAGCCCCTCGCTGCTCCTTTGGCTCTCTCTCTCCCGTACGCCCCCAGGCCAACCCAGTGCTCCTCCCGTGCCCCCATTCAACTCCACGGCCGGGAACCTTGCCGCCGACCACCGCTCAAATTCGAGCTCTCCCTAGCCTCTCCTTCGCCCCTACCTACTCCAGAGCCCCCTCACCACCACCGCCGACTCGCCTCACACTCCACTACGTCCTTCCCCCACCTGTGTCGCCGTGCCCAACACCGCTGACGCCATCCTCCACCGTGGCCGATGGGGCGCTCGCTTCTGGCCGTCCCCATGGTCATGGCGCACCTCGACGGATGCGGCAGATCCCCCAGAGCGCGCCGGTGGCCCGAACACCAGAAACGGCGGCCTGTGGCACCGGCCAGCCGCCGTCGAAGCCGCCCCTACCTCTGCTCTGTTCGAGCGGGAGGTGGGGGATGAACCCGATAGCCGGGCCCCACCTGTCGGCCGGCCAGAGTGCTTGAGCCACTGACGGGAGGCCCCCGCCCCATTTAAGTGGAGACGGACTCCGCCGCTGCCACCTTCACCGTGGGGAAGCGTATTCCCTGGAGTACGCCTCCTGCGTCGTCAGCCCGAGCACAGCCGAGCCACTGGGCCGGCCCATGATCTATCTGTCACCGTGTGCGCAGTATACGGGTATAAACCCTTTTTCCTTTTCTTTTTCTTTTCCAGTCAACTTAATAAATCCATATATAATTCAAATAAACTCCAAATTTGATGATTCAAATTTCTGGTAGTTTCTAAAATCATGATCTACTTGTTAATGCAACATGCACATTTTTCCAGAGACTCTTTCTTCACAAATATTTATCAAATGCCATTTTTCTATTTTTGTGATAAACTTTAGAAAATCACAGAGAGCTCAAATTTGATCCAAATGCAGTGGTTCAAACTCCTAGATACTTGTAATATCGAAACTTAGTTTTGGAACATTTTTCCTAACACTTTTAGTACCCCAAAAAATAATGGCCTATTTCTTCATATTTGTCAACTTTGCAAAATCCTAGGAAATTGGTTTGAGCTCCAAATCCAGTGAAACCAACTCCTAGATGCTTCTAAAATCATGAATTGTTAAATGGGTGCCTTTGCTCATTTTTCAAAAATATATTTCTGTACACTTCTTTCAAATCCATAAACCCCTTGATTCCATCATATTGAAATGTTCCAAACTATCCATTGATCCAATACCTATGGAAACACCTTAATCATTTCTCATATGACCAGAGGTATCCTAGAAAAGTCCAACTCCTATTTTTAGAGCACTTCTATTTTTGCCTTGTTGTGTTGCTTATTATGATTGTTTCCATCGTTAGTTGACGAAATAAACGGAGTACTCGGAGATGGACCAGTAGGTTTGAAGACTCGGAAGGACAAGGCAAGCGGCCCTTTAACCATGTTCAAGAAACCTTTTTATGCATGTCTCATAGCACCTTATTATCAATGCATCGGAATCATGTTAAGGTGGTGACCACTTTGGTTGGTACCTTTGTTACTTTACCATTGGAACTTGCATCAAGCATGACCCTACCTTCCTATGAGGGTTATGTGGGTGGGATTAGATAGATGTGTGCTATAGTAGTTGGCTACACAAAATGGGTCAAGGTTATGCATTGAGAGAAACAAGTGTGGTTTGACATACTTGCAAATAACACAGTGGGTGCCACTAATGCCCCTGGGTGATGATGAGGAACTAGGGCACTACTTGGTGAAGAAGTAGTGTACCGAGGCTTGATGAAAGTGTTGTTTACAGAGATGGATTAGATTTATGTGTGATTACCGTCCCAACCAAACATGCGCAACCACTCTACACTTATATGGGAGAGGGCATTATTGATTACCTAGGTCGATACTAGCATGGTGCCCGCATTATTAGTGACATGGGTGACATGAGGTCACTCTCGGGAGGGGTTCGTGCTTGGATAGGCGGCCATGACTGTTTTTACAGGGCACCGAACACACCGTTGGTACCCCGTGTCAGCGGTATGTGATGAATATGGGAGCGAGTCTCCACAATTTTTAAGATGTGAAATGTTGGGCACGGGGTTACTGCCAATCGAGTGGACTCCGTGTTAGTGTCGACTACGGAAAGGTAGTGATCGGGTGCTTACCCCGGGAACTTGAGGTACTTCGGGTCGTGGATGACACAGAAGTTCCCTGGATCTTGTGGGTAAAGTGTGCAACCTCTGCAGAGTGTCAAACTATTCGAATAGCCGTGTCCACGGTCAAGGACAGTTGGGTGGTGCTACTTAGACTATGTCCATAAGATTCTGGAAAACAACACGGTTTGGTAAATTTTTTGATGTGATTGTGAGAAAGTCACGATGAGCATGAGCAAGAGTTGTTCATGAGTCTTTCACGATGTTGATGTCTGTAACCTCCTGATACTTGTTGCAGACGCACGCATGCCCTTGTTATATGTTGATCATACTTGCATATGAAAAACTAGCTTTCCGCAAAACTGCTAATTTAGCAGTAGAGCCTTGCATAATTATTCAGTCATCACACTTGGGTTGCTTGCGAGTACATTCAAAGTACTCATTGTCTTGCCACTGGTTATTTTATTGGCCAGGCATGAAAGAATAGGATGCGATGAAGATTTCTTGGTGACGATCTTGCAAGCTAGGACGCTTCCCAGTCAGAATGCCTGTAGGGTTATGGCAGATGGCATGGGTCCAAGTTGTTATTGAAGATTTCCGCTACAATGATATACTCAAGACTTGACCATAATGGTCCTATTTGTGTAATACGGTATGAATGGATGTAAGACTCTTGTTATTCAGCTTCTGTGTGTTCAGTGAGCATTGATCTCTGGGATCACTGTACACGTGCATTCGGTGATCACGACTTATTAGTCGGGGTCCCCACAGTAAGCCGCGGTTAAGATGGTCACGTCACGTTGATAAGGATCCCGTAATAAGCGTGCACGATCTCTATTTTTACAAGACGTGCCAATGGGGCTATATCTCGAAATGCGAAACTAGAGCCAAGAAAACAGTTTGATATATTAAAGGGACAGACGTGATGCTTCGCTGAAGAGTTGTCAGTAAAGACACAGTATCCGGTTTTTTCGATACCTTGACTTCGAGGCTAAGGGTTGTACTAACCATGCAGAGCCGGACACAGTACCTTTTTGTAGGGAATATTGCTTCAATATGTTCGGGAGGAGGAACCCGCCTTGCAATGCAGAAGACAATATGCAAGCCGAACTCATCGTCATCGAAGACTGATTCAGGGGCTACTGAGGGAGTCCTGGATTAAGGGGTCCTCAGGTGGCCGGATCATTCATTATGGGCCGGACTAGTGGGCCGTGAATATTATCGATGAAGACTATCTCCCGTATTTGGATAGGACTCCCATATGTGTAAAATAGCAAGTTTAGAGTCCGGGTGTAATACTTTCCTTCCTCTACAAGGTGATCATGTACAAACCCTAGGTCCCTATGGTGCATATATAAACCAGAGGGTTTAGTCCATAGAGACAACAAAATAATAACAATCAAATAGGCTAGACTTTTAGGGTTTAGCCATTACGGTCGAGGTAGATCAACTCTTGTAACCCATATTCATCAAGATCAATAAAGTAGGAAGTAGGGTATTACCTCGATCGAGAGGGCCCAAACTTGGGTAAACATCGTGTCCCCAGTCTCCTGCTACCATCGATCCTTAGACGCATAGTTCGGGACCCCCTACCCGAGATCTGCCGGTTTTGACACCGACATCCGTGATCTGAGGATTATCCTCATTGCTGCACAGAAGAATATGTCCTTATGCACCGCTAGGTGACAGACATGTTGCATAAGCTAATGCACACGTTATGAACGTTTGGCAAGCACGATTTGATGACTACTTGTAGGATCAAAAGTATGTCTAGAGGGGGGTGATTAGACAACTTGACCAATAAAAACTCAGCCTTTTCCTAATTTTAAGTTTTGGCAGATTTTAGCAACTTAGCACAAGTCAACCAATCTTCCTACAAATGCAATTCTAGAGTTGTGGCAGCGGAAACTAAAGCATTGCATATGAAGGTAAAGGGAGGGATTGGAGAGTGCAAACGTAAATGGAGATACAGATGTTTTGGCGTGGTTCCAATAGGTGGTGCTATCGTACATCCATGTTGATGGAGACTTCAACCCACAAAGGGTAATGACTGCGCGACTCCACGGAGGGCTCCACCCACAAAGGGTCCACGAAGAAGCAACCTTGTCTATCCCACCATGGCCATCGCTCACAAAGGACTTGCCTCACTAGGGTATATCTTCACGAAGTAGGCGATTTCCTTGCCCTTACAAACTCCTTGGTTCAACTCCACAATCTTGTCGGAGGCTCCCAAGTGACAACTAACCAATCTAGGAGACACCACTCTCCAAAAGGTAATAAATGGTGTGTTGATGCTGAACTCTTTGCTCTTGTGCTTCAAGTGATAGTCTCCCCAACACTCAACTCTCTCTTTCACAGATTTGGATATGGTGGAAAGAAGATTTGAGTGGAAAGCAACTTGGGGAAGGCTAGAGATCAAGATTCTTGTGGTTGGATTGGAATATCTTGGTCTCAACACATGAGCACATGTTCTCTCTCTGAAAATGTATAGTGGAAGTTTAGGAACGTTCTGATGGCTCTCTCACTGATGGAGAAGGGGTGGAGGGGTATATATTGCCTCCCCACAAAATCTAGCCGTTACACACATTTGACCCAAGTCGGTTAGACCGAATAAACGAACTTGGTTAGACTGAAGCAGTTCAAAATGTGAACGTTAGACATTTCGGTGGGACCGACAATATCAACTCCGTGAGACCGATGCGTTAGGGTTAGGGCAAACCTCATCTCAGTGAGACCAATCACATGAACTCGGTGGGACCAATTTCAGTAATAGGCTAACAAAGACTTGGCCAGGAAAACTCGGTGGGACCGATTCGCTCATCTCGGTGAGACCGAAACATTACAAAGAGGAAACAGAGAGTTTGCATTGCCAGCTCCGTGGGACCAATTCGCTCATCTCGGTTAGACAGAAACATTACGATGGGAAAGAGAGTTTGCAATCCCATCTCGGTGAGATTGGACTGATTAGGGTTTGTGACAGTGGCTATGTCAAGTGAACTCGGTGGCGCCAGATAGATCAAATTGGTGGGGCCGAGTTTGACTTGTAGGTTTGGGACATATGTGGAAATGAGAAAGTGGTTGAGGGATTTGGAGCATATCACTAAGCATTTTGAGCAAGTAAGCCATTAAGCAACACCTCATCCCCTTTTAATAGTATTGGCTTTTCCTATGGACTCAATGTGATCTTGGATCATTAAAATGAAAATGTAGAGTCTTGAGCTTTTGCCAATCTTTGTCCTTAGCATTTTGAGGGGTCCACATTTCTAATCCATGCCATGCCAACCATTGAACTTCCTGAAATATTTATCTTGAAAGGATATTAGTTCAATGAGCTATATGTTGTTATTAATTACCAAAACCACCCGGGGATTAGCTGCACTTTTAATCTACCCCTTTTTGGTAATTGATGACAACATATAGATCAAAGCTTCGACAAATGATAATAGGAGTGAAATATATCGTCGCTTTGAGATGTATGTGATATGCAAGAGCACCCCCCTAAATTTGTGCATTATTTTAAGATTTGCTTTTGAATGCAAATGCACAATCAATTAGGATCATGGGTTACTCTTCCATGTCACATACATCTTGGTGGAGCGCTCAAAATGATAAAGATTTAAGCAATAAGCACTCATCACCAAAATAACCAAGTGAATGATCATACACAATCAAATAAGCAGACGTTAAATACAATATGATATGATTAAGCACAAAAAGTATCACACACACATAAGCAAATTGTAGCAATAACCAAATGATCAAACAAAGTAGCAAGCAAAAACCAACAAAGAGAAGCAAGACACACTCTCTCGAAGCCTAATGATGTATACACTTTGTCCCCCTTTGGCAACAAGTTACCAAAAAGAATGAAAATGCATAGTGCTATATGACACTCTAGGCACGATTTCTAGGAGCTGCTGAAGAAGTCTTCTCGCTGGTGGCTCCGGTGTACGTAGATGGCGTGGAGATAATAGCATCTGCAAACGCTTTCGACGAAGTCTGTGGAACCGGAGGAGTTGATACTGGAGAACAACTTTGGCAGTAGCTGCAAGAGCTAAAAGTGTAGGCCTGGGCTCGACAACTGGCACAGCTGAAGATCTTGGTCCTCTTGGGACTCTCTGGAAAGCATTGGTTGCATCTCTGTCAGGACCCCGATCCTAAGTCACACCGATCTAGCTGTAACACGTCATATCACTTTGCGGCCTCACGCACGGTAACCCCACGGGTGCCACCTTACCTGGCCCGGGACCGTTTGCGCATTTTGGCACACGTATATGACAGTGTCGCTAGCATCCATATGACAGAGAACCCGGGCCGACATGGCTAGTTATAAACCAAAAGTGGCACTAAATTACAGAGACAGGCATCCATGACCCAGCAACGAACATGTCGGTCATCAACGTATGAACCCAAGTCGTAGCAAGCTACGTGGACTTAAAGGAACAATGCGTGACATTTCCCCTAAGAGACAGACACAGGAACAAAGAAGGACACATGCCAGCCAGCCTACGTGTTCCGAGCAGTAGCAAGCTACCAAGGCTCATTGGAGACACTAGGAGGCATTTCCCTGTAAGATAGGCTACCAAAGGAAAACAACTAGGTGTCGGATCCCACACATACCAAGCATTTCAATCATACACACAATATGCTCAATATGTGCAAATACAACATTGCATCACAACAGAACTCTATGACTCAAAGTACTTTATTTAAACGGCTCCAAGAGCCATACATAACATATCCATACAGGTAGGGGTCACATGACCCAACACTCAAGTCATACAGTCATACAAGCACAAGCGGAAGCTACATGTGTGAGTACAGACAACTTAGAAAATAAAACAGGCTTGGTGTAGCCTGACTATCTACAAGGCCCTTCACAAGCTCCAGATCTCCGTCTGGGTGTCAAGCTACTCGTCGACGTCAACGTCTATGTAGAACCCATCAGCAGGGGCAGGGTTCTCCTCTGCAACAGTTATTAAGCAAACATGAGTACAAAGGTACTCAGCAAGTCTTACCACATAACCTATCATACATGCAACATTATCAATGGGGGGTAGTGGAGATCATAGAAGAATGCCAGCTTTGACCTTGGCTAACCTATACTACAACTCTCAACAGATTGCAAGATGTTATTACGAACACGAGTCCTCTACTCACCACATCAATACACTACCGAGGATCCTCTTCTGTCATCCCACGGAAGGGCCATCCGCGGCACTCACGCTTATCTTGAGGCTTTTAGTAGTATCCATCAACTTGTCTATGAACTGTAAGAGTAACCAAGTAGTCCGTACCGCGAACAACGGCTATTCGAATAGATTGATAACCCTGTAGGGGTGTACTTCTTCACACATGTTTTCACCACTTAGCGTCTGCACACGACATGTGCTCGGCAGACTTCAAGCGAAAGCCGACGTGGGTGTAGACCACGACCTAACCAACCACTCAAGTCTCTCGTCCAGGTTTATCGCCTATTTGGGTTCCATCCGTGGGGAGATCCGGCCGGGGTGTCGCTCACGGCCCCAAACGATGTGTACAGGGTTCCCGAGTCACCAAACGGGCAACCGGTACACCGTGCCACGTACCTGTCGCATCACAGCCCACCCCGAGGGTCAGCGCTGTGCACGACCTCCAGTAAGCTATAAACACCAGAAACTAGTTGCAACTCCTGGACAGAGTACAAGGGTAGTCAATAAGTCGAGCGAGGTCATATTTCAGGGCCCAATGTGTGGTAGTAACTGTAACTTGAATCACACACACAGATCTCGGGTCCTATGGACGATTCCAACGAAACAACCCACCATGTACTCCTACATGGCCTTTCATCGATACCTTTACCAAGTGTGTTCCACACTTCCCTCTGTTTATCGGTATGATCATTTCACTCTGATCCATCACCCAGATGAACCAGACCTGACACAACTCTAAGCATAGCAGGCAACATAAACAATTAGCATGGTGGATCACACATCACATGGCTCAATCAACTCCTACACATGCTAGTGGGTTTCAACTATTTACTGTGGCAATGACAGGTCATGCAAGGGATAGGGTTCAACTACCGCAGCAAGTAGCAGTTCACACGCTGTTGCCTTAATGCAGTAAAAGAGAGCAGGAGCGAGAAGATTGGGTTTGTATCGGAATGATCAATGATTGCTTTCCTGACAAAGTGGTTGTCGGGTACTGCTCTTCAACTGGATACGCAGCAGTATCCTCGGGAGCAGGACCTAACACAGAGAATACCGGCGATACAATCATTAACAACCAAATGCAACAATATGATGCATGCTCATGACATGGCAAGATGCATGTGTGTTTGCTAATGCAACTAAAACCAGAAGGGTTTGGGCCTATTTGAATCAAAGATTCAAATTGGCATATTAACTATTATTTAAATAAGTGCATTATCATGTTTTTGATGTATACAGCAAGTTAACTTGTTCAAACATGCATGAAACCAGTGCCATTGGAAAGATTGGATTTTTCTGATCATTTTTCATATATAAATCTTTTCCATCTGAGCTACTGTTGAATTTATATGATTTTTTGAAGTTTAGGCATTTTCTGGAATTTCCTGAATTATTTTTAAATCTAAAATCCCAGAAAATCCTTTACTGCGTCAGCATGACATCATGCTGACGTCAGGCAGTCAACAGGGCCAGTCCAAGTCAAACCTGACCAGTGGGACCCACTGGTCAGTGTCACAGTTAACTAATTAACTAATTAGAATTAAATTAACACCTAAACTAGGTTTGACTTGCGGGCAGGGCCCACATGTCAGTGACCCAGGGGGGGTCAAACCCGTGGTCAAACATGTCCATCTCGCCGGCGTTTAGCCGCCGGCGAGGCCAAACACGGCGGTGGGGTGCGGGTTTCGTGCTCCGGCTGCCAAATCGACGGCGGAGCACATCTACGGGTAGCTGGAGGCAAACCGCATCGAGTGGAGGTGGTGGCTGGCCTCGGGGTCGCCGGAGATGACGCCGGCGACGAGTCCAGCGGCGGCCGGAGTTTGTCGAAGTCGAAAACGACGGTGCGGTGCTCGTTGAGGAGCGTGAAGTAGTCCTACAGCATCTACGTGTGATGGTGAAGCTGATAGGCACGGTGGCTGGACCAATGGATGGCCGGAGCCTCGTCGGCGACGAGCTCCACGGCAGTACGTGCAGGTGAGCTTCGTGCGGTGCATTCCAGGGCAGAAGAGAGCCAACGGAGAGGGGGAGGACGAAGCTGGGCTCACAGGGGTTGCAGCAGGCGCCGGAGCGAGCTCGGGGGTGGTCGGAGCTGAGCGGAACGGCGAGGGGGATCTCCGCGGCCGGAGTTGGGGAAGAAGAGGTCGGGGGCGTCTCCAGGGCGGGCGAGCGCTCAGGGCTCGGCCTGTTCGAAGTAGTCGAGGACGGCGGAGACGACGGACACCAAGGCGGGGCTCAGGGACGACGATGGGCGCGGCTTCTACGACGGTGCGAGCACGACGGCGTCGGCCATGGCGCGGGAAGAGCGAGGGAGAGGAGTCGGGGAGAGGGGGAGGTGTCAGCGAGGTTGGGGACGACGTGTACGACCGCTCCAGGCTTCCAGGGCGGCGAGGGGAGGAAGCAGGGCGGCGGGCAGCTGCGTGGCGCGCAGTGCGGTTGCCGTCGAGCACCTGCCTACCTGCCTGGCCGAGCCAAGCAGCTCGCTGGAGCGGCAACTGGGCTGGGCCGGCAGGTGGGCCGGGTGGGGCGCCAGGTAAACTTTCTCTCTCCCTTTTTTTCTATTTTTTTCTGTTTCATTTGTTTTGCAACTTTGTTTAATTAAATAAAATGCTAGAGCATTTTTATAACTCATAACACTTGTCATACCTACTGTATATAATATGAACTGTAGGAAACATTATAGTTTATGATTATTTGAGCATTTAAAATATTTTATAGCATTTAAATGCCCAAATTCAAATACCATATGATTTAATCCAGTGACCTTGGATGTCCTAGAAAATTGTGCACCATTTTTAGCAAAGGTTTGAGACCAAGGCAGAAATGATGAACATTTTTGAAGGGCATTTTGGGTACATTGGAAAATATTTTATCAAACCCTAGTTGTTAGAAGAGGGGTGCTGGGGTTTCTGTCATTCCCATTTCAAATTTCTTTGAAAAGTAAACATGATGCACACACCAACTAACCCTAATGCAAGTGCTAACTAGGGATGTGACAATCTCTATCCTCAGCATCTTCCTTGAGCTTCTCCACAGCAGTCTGGATCGTTGTGACCTTCACATCTAGATCATAGAACTTAGCTTCCACTATCCTCTCAAGACTCTCTTGATTCAGAGTCAAGCTGGCCAAACTCTTCTTAGTCCTCAGAGTGGCCTCAAGCAGATGGCTAAGCTGATCTTGCTTGGTCTTGGGAACTCCAGAAGCACTTGCTAGCTTTGCTGCCTTTGCTTGTGCAATCTTCGCTTGGCCTTCAACAGGTGTAGGATGGGATGCATCCATGACAACTTCATTGTCCTCAAATTCTGGCCTAAGAGGTAGATGCCTTTTGTCAAGCAGATATGTCCCTTTCTCCAACCTGGAGTTGATCAACATCGGAATGTGAGGGGCATATCCACAAGACCTCTTCTAGTCTAATGATGTCCTTCTGATTGTCTCCACAATTAGGCTCATGGCCTTGAACTTCTCTGGAACATCAAACATGTGGAGCAAGTTAATGGAGTGACCTTGGATCATCCTATGATCTCCTGAATTGGGCAACAAAGTGTGCCTCAATATGGTGTTGATGGTGGTAAGTCCAGACATCAGATGATATATATAACCAAGCTTGTGAGTCTTCAAGTCTTTGTCAGGAATTGGCTTGTACATGTTTGCCATAGAGTCATGATCCTTCCCGGGCTTGGCATACACATCTGTGTCATCGTCATCCTCCTTGGGGGAATTGATCAAACTTGTCCATTCAACAACTATTGATTGGTATCTGGTTCCTTCAGTCATCCATACAATTCTCCAATCTGGATAGAAATGAGTAGTGGAGTAGAATTGCATGATCATCTCATTGTTCCATCTAGTCAGTTTCGTTCCAACAAACTTGTTAACCTTATTCTGCCTGAAGCTTTCATGCACACCTGGAAAGAAATCAACATGCTTGTTGTTAGTGGAAACGACACCTATGGGATCACTCGAATCCCTTCTACGGTTGGTGGGCGCGAGGTTTTGCAAAGAGCGGGTCTAAGAGTCAGCACAAGGATCGTTTACCCAGGTTCGGGCCGCTCGAGTGAGTAATACCGTAGTCCTGCTTTGGTGTGTATTTGAGTGTTCTTGAGTTCTTGAACTAGCTACGGTGCATGTCTAGCTCAAAAGATCCGAATCCCCCTCCAGTATGCCTCGGGCCTCCTTTTATAGTCAAAAGGGGCTGCGATAGTGCCACACAGGAGGTGGAAAGGTGTACAATGCATAGGCTTATCTCATGCCATTACGGGACAAGACGCATTAAATGCGCTACTTAGGTGTCCACTCGCTTTATCGGGGACGGAAATGAGGCCAGTCTCGTCCGTGGCTGCTCCGTCTGGTTGCAACGTGCGTCCAGACCAGCGGGGCAGGCAGGTGCTTGACTAGCTGGACCAGGAACCACGTATCGCCACGTGGGTACCTGCCTAGGCTAGTGGGTTGGTCGCCGAGCTGGGGCGACGATGGGGAGGCAAGGGCTTGCCGCGATCATGCGTCTGTTCCCGGCAAGGGTCTTGCCGGGGCCTCTGGGAGCGTCCTTGGCAAGAGGCTTGCCGGGGCTTCTGCAAGCGTCCTCGGCAAGAGGCTTGCCGGGGCCTCGGGGTGTTTTCGGCGAGGAGCCTTGTCGGGACCTCGTGGGCATTCTCGGCAAGGAGCCTTGTGATTGCCTTGTCTTCTGGTTCTCATCTTGGGAGTCATAGACCCTTGTCTTTACAAAGATCTGCATGCCATCACATGGGCGCTTCCCGAGCCTTGGTTCCAACGCTGCTGATGATGTTGGAGATCCTAGGCTCAAGGGTGGCTGCAACGGAGGCATTTGGGTGAGTTGCCCCCGCAAGGGTTCTTGCCGGGGGTGTGCAGGCTGCCCCAGCAAGAGGCTTGTCAGGGGATAGCTTGTCTTCTTGCTTGGCCTTCTTGTGCCACTGTCTTGGCGTTGCTCTGGCAACTTTTGTGTCTCTGGCTTCCCTTCTCGGCCTTGTTATGTGTGGTCTCTGACTGCCCGTGCACAAGTAAGGGGTATAAAGGAGCGCCCTACCTTTGTACACCGATAGGAGCCCCCGGGCCTGGGCCATACATAAGCGCGACGCATTGTTGGGACGGCCCAGAACGGTGCGCGGGTAGTGGGGTTGGATCTCTTTGTACTGAAGTAACTCCTCTGGTGGTTGCGCTTCCCCACAATCTGTGCTGACGTGGGGGTCGTGCGTGGGGTGATCGCAACATGCTTGCGTCATCTCGTGGTTTCCGTATAGTAAAGAGGCGGTTCGCGTTCTCCCCATAAAAGATAGGGGAAGTTGCGGGGGCGCGGCTCATTTACCAAGTGGACTCGGGTCACCCCATGATCACGGGGTGCAAAAAATGGTCATACCACATGCCATCCGAACCCCGATCTGCCCGCCATGTGCCCTTCATGCATAGGAGAGGGCAGGCGGCAGACACAGAGGGTGCGGGCTTTAACGCCGGGGAGGTAGCCGGGCGCCGTTGATTGGAGCAGCGGGTCGGTCTTGTTTTCTTGTGCCTCCGACGCTTGGACTGGTTGATCTAGACGGTTTCCCTTCTATAAAGAGGAGAGGGACGGTGTTCCCTTCCTCTCCACTCATCCACTTCCAGTTCGAGTCCTTCTCTTCCCAAGTCATCCCGAGAGGGCGTGCCCGTGGCCGTGCCCCTGTGGAGGCGACCAGGTCATCCTCTCGTCAGAGGGCGGCGGTGGTTAAAGAAGAGTCGGATGCCCAAGATGAGGGTCATGCTGGAGGTCGAGGCGCCAGCCGGGGTCGTAGCTCGCGAGGCGGTCGAGGCAGAGGCGGGTGAGGCAGAGGCGGGCGAGGTCGGGGGACACCCGTGCCATCATCTTCTCCATCTCCATCTCCTTCGCCATCTCCTCCTGCCTCCCCACGTGGCCATGTCAGGGACACGGCGCTGGAGTTCATCTTGCAACTGCGCGAGCCGCCGCGCAGTCGCCTCCGTCTTCTTGAAGCGTTCGCGAGGGTGTTGGAGGTAGACCAGCCGTCGAGGTTGAGGCTTCACATGGAGGGGTGTTGCCTTGGTGCCATGTGGGTGAACACCAAGTTCCCCACTCTTCATGTAATGCTCCTCCGCCGGGAGTGGAAGACCTTTGCACGTGCCCACTGCTTGATGAAGGGGCATGTCCTCTGCTTCAGGTTAGCGGAGAGCGATCTTCTCTCTGTCAACTTCTTCGGGCGCTCAGGACACAGGCTAGGGTGCTGTGCGGAGAGCTCGACCGATGACGAAAACTCCTCCCCGAGCGAGAGTGATGGGGCGGACAGCGACAACGATGACGAGGACAGCGGGCGGGAGGATGACGGGTCCAACTAGGCGGCGGACACGCTGTCCCTGAGTGACGCCGGCAGCACCATCATCTCCATCACCAGCCCCTCGAACTTCTCGGGGTCGCCTCCTTGGGCGGCTGGCGTTGGGAGGCCGGAGAAGACGAAGAAGGTGGGCGGCGACCGTCATGTCGGAGTACACGGGCATCAACTCGCGCATTGCCGGCCAGTTGCACCATCTTTCGACTCTTCTCCCGGCGCCATCATCACCAGCCTTCTTCGGGACGGCCACCGGGATGTTCTCTTGGTTCTTTCTGCTGCTCGCGCTTTGCCTAGGCGCTCCCTTTTCCCTTTTCCATCTTGTTCCATTTTCTGAGGAGAGGGATAAGAAAGGGATTACGGGCATCTTATCTCTTTTTAGTTTTTAAACCTATGGGCCTTTGTAAGATTTAAATCCTATAACCCCCTCACCCATGCACGCATTCTGTACGAATTGTACTTGTTTACAATGTATTAATGGAGAGAAGGGTGTTTGTTAGGTTTCTTTTGTGCGCGGGCAGGAGCCACACCAAGGAACGGATCCTTGTTATCTTAAGATAAACATCATACCCCGGCAGCAGGCCTTGCCGCCCCCCCCCCCCGCTCCATAGCTCGACCGTATTCACGCCCTTGGCAGAAGTAGGATTAGACCCCTCGTCTGCTCCCTTCCCATCACACTACTACCGAGTTCCGGTCCAAAACACAGTTTGTTGGACACAGGAAAAAATGGAGCATCATTGCATAAGAGCGAACGAAGTCTCGTATGTTCAAGTTTCATACAGAAGTAAGGAGTGGGGGATGAAAGACTTATCTGGTCTTGTAGCTCCTGGCAACCTTGTCTTGCCGTCGCCTGGCCCTTGGACCTGCAGCCCCCGGCAACCTTGGCTTTTCCGGGGTCGGAGCATCGTCTCGTCCTCTTTCTTCCAAACAGCTCAGGAGAAATGTCCACGCATCGTGTGAACAAGAGGACGAAAAGGAAACAGAGAGACACATACTCGACCTCTATGCTAGGGGTTAGCCGCCGCCAAGCACTATGAACCCTAACAGAGAAAGAGACTCCACCTAGCATGCATGCTAAAACTTAGGGCGCCAGCGCTTCATTTATTTATGCTCAGGGTCTGCGCCTGGCTTCATACGAAGGGTTACATGCCTTGACGGCAAGGCTTGTACAAAAGGGTGGCTTGTCGGGAAGCCCGGCAACCGCGCCTTATGGGTAAAACTTGCAAAGATGTTCGATGTTCCAGGAGTTGCTCACTGGAATACCATCTTCGGTCTCCAGGCGGACTGCGCCAGGCCTGGTGACTCGTATTACCTGATAAGGGCCTTCCCACTTTGGCGTCAACTTGTTGGAATTCTTGGCCGATTGAATGTGCCGAAGAGCAAGGTCACCTTCCTCAAAGCTTCAGGCATGAACCTTGCGGCTATGGTAGCGGCGCAAGGCTTGCTGGTAGCGCGCTTCTCGCACAACCACCCGAAAATGATCTTCCTCGAGGAGCGTTGCATCATCTTGCCGCAGCTGCTCTTGCTCAAGCTCATCATAAGCGAGCACTCGGGGTGACCCGCATGTGAGTTTCGTGGGGAGAACTACTTCCGACCCGTAAACGAGGGAGAAAGGTGTCTGGCTGGTGGCTCGATTTGGTGTCGTTCTGATTGACCAAAGAACCGCCGGTAATTCATCAATCCAACGCCTTCCGCACTTGTGCAGTCTGTCAAAAGTTCTTGTCCGGAGGCCTCGCAGTACTTCAGCATTTGCCCTCTTTGCATGGCGTTGCTTTGAGGATGCGCAACAGAAGCAAAACAGACCTTGCTGCCGAGGTCTTGAATATACTGCATGAAGGTGTGGCTTGTGAACTACGTGCCATTGTCAATGATGATTCTGTTTGGTATCCCAAATAGGCAGACTAGGCCCTTGAAGAACTTGATGGCTGATTGTGCTGTCACCTTTCTCACTGCTTCCACCTCTGGCCACTTTGTCAACTTGTCGATTGCAACGTACAAGTACTCAAAGCCCCCGATAGCACGGGGAAAGGGGCCCAGTATGTCGAGCCCCCAGACCAAGAATGGCCAGGAAAGAGGGATTGTTTGGAGAGCTTGAGCTGGTTGATGAAGCTTCTTTGAATGTAACTGACATGCTTCACACCTGGTTACTAGTGCCGTTGCATCCTGGAGGGCAGTGGGCCAGAAGAAACCTTGCCGGAATGCCTTGCCGGCAAGGGCCCTTGACCCTATGTGTGAGCCACATATGCCTCCGTGTATCTCTGCCAACAACTCGAGTCCTTCCTCCTGGGGAATGCACTTCAATTTGACACCGTTCGGCCTTTTTCTGTACAAGACATCGTCGACAAACTGGTACATGGCAGACCGATGGGCTACTTTCTCCGCTTCTTCCTGTTCCTCAGGAAGCTCCCCGGTTTGGAGGAATTGGACGGTCTGCTGTGCCCATGCCGGAGCCTGGGGCTCGACGGCAAGGACCAAAGGCATCTCCTCTGCCACAGGAGCGACTGTCTCCATGGTCAGGGCTTGACGCCCTGCCGGAGACTATTGCCCTATGGCAGGCTCAGCGTCCCCGGCAACATCTTTGCCGGCGACCCCCGGGGGCTCGGCGGGAAAGTACTTGCCGGGGCCTGATTTCTTTCGCTTGTTCTGCTTGGTCGATGGTTCAACGGATGGCTGTGTTAATCATAGCACAAAGGTACCTGGTTCCACATGCAGTTTGAGGGCGGCGCGTTTTGACAAGTAGTCAGCGATGTCGTTTTCCGCTCGAAGAACATGCTCTGCTTGTATACCGTCAAAACGCTCCTCCAGCTTCCTCACTTCATCTACGTAGGCCTCCATCAACGGGCTTTGGTAATCTTTGTTAACTTGCTTGACGACAAGATGCGAATCACCTCTGACGATGAGCTTCTTGATTTCGAGGTCTGCCGCGATCCTAAGACCAGCAAGCAGTCCCTCGTATTCGGCAGTGTTGTTCGTCGACATCTCCCTGGGGAAGTGCATCTAGACCACATACTTGAGGTGCTCTCCGGTGGGCGCAACGAGTAGCACACCAGCACCGGCGCCTTGCAGTGAGAAAGCCCCGTCAATGTACATATTCCAGTTGCGATTCGTTTCCTTGCCGGGGAGAGTAGTCTCTTGGATCTCTTCGTGGGGCGTTGAGGTCCATTCTGCAATGAAATCCTCCAAGACTCTACTCTGAATCGTCGAAGTGCTTTCAAACCTCAAACCAAAGCTCGACAGCTCCAAGGCCCATTCCACAATCCTCCCGGTCATATCTGGGTTATGCAATATCCGTTGCAATGGGAGGCGGGTGACGACAATAATTTCATGTGCTTGGAAGTAATGACATAGCTTCCTCGAGGCCATAAGGAGGCCGAAGAGCAATTTCTACACACCGGAGTACCTCGACCTAGCACCCTGCAAGAGGGAGCTGACAAAGTAAACCGGGTACTGCATCATCTTCTTCTTCTGCACTACTTCATTTGGTTGCGTTGCTTCGGCCCCGGTGGCATCAGGTTTCGTTGTTGCTATTGCTTCCGTATTGACCTCCCTCTGGGCTACTAGCGCAACACTGACCACTTGATTCGTTGCCGCTAGATATAACAGCAACAACTCTTGCGGTTTGGGCGCGACCAGTATCGGCGTAGAGGAGAGGTATTTCTTCAAATCTTGCAGTGCTGCTTCGGCTTCTGGGGTCCACTCCATTGGTCCTGCCTTTTTCAAGATCTTGGAAAGGGAAGGGCGCGTGATACGTCTCCAACGTATCTATAATTTTTGATTGTTCCATGCTATTATATTATCCTTCTAGGATGTCTTATGGGCTTTATTATACACTTTTATATGATTTTTGGGACTAACCTATTAACCCAGAGCCCAGTGACAGTTTCTATTTTCTCCTTGTTTTTGAGTTTCGCAGAAAAGGAATATCAAACAGAGTCCAATTGACGAGCCAATTTTTGACGATTTTTTCTGGACCAAAAGAAGCCCCCGAAGCAAAATAGTTTGGCCAGGAGAGCCACGGGTAGCCCTCGAGGGTGGAGGGCGCACCCTGGGAAGGGGGGCGCGCCCCCCTATCTCGAGGACGGCCCGTAGCTCCCCTTTACTTGGCCCCGACTCCAAAAATTCCTATAAATACCGGAACCTCCAGAAATTAACCTAGATCGGGAGTCCCGCCGCCGAAAGCTTCTATAGCCACCGGAAACCAATCTAAACCCTTTCTGGTACCCTGTCGGAGGGGGTGAATCCCTCTCCGGTGGCTATCTTCATCATCCCGATGCTCTCCATGACAAGGAGGGAGTAGTCCACCCTCGGCGCTGAGGGTATGTATCAGTAGCTATGTGTTTGATCTCTCTCTCGTGTTCTTAAGATGGCACGATCTTAATGTATCGCGAGCTTTGCTATTCTAGTTGGATATTCTTCTCCCCCTCTACTCTCTTGTAATGGATTGAGTTTTCCCTTTGAAGTTATCTTATCGGATTGAGTCTTTAAGGATTTGAGAACACTTGATGTATGTCTTGCACGTGTTTATCTGTGGTGACAATGAGATATCATGTGATCCACTTGATGTATGTTTTGGTGATCAACTTGCGGGTTCCGTGACCTTGGGAATCTACGC
Organism: Secale cereale; assembly: GCA_902687465.1. NCBI lineage: Eukaryota > Viridiplantae > Streptophyta > Magnoliopsida > Poales > Poaceae > Secale > Secale cereale. Next base: position 523,573,695 of record LR738711.1, on the reverse strand, counting down.
ATAGGGGTTGGCACATCTTTTCGTCTTGACTCTCTGGTAGAAACTTCGGGGCACTCTTTGAAGTTCTATGTGTTGGTTGAATAGATGTTTCTGAGATTGTGTGATGCATATCGTATAAGCATACCCACGAATACTTGAGGTGACAATGGAGTATCTAGGTGACATTAGGGTTTTGATTGATTTGTGTCTTAAGGTGTTATTCTAGTACGAACTCTATGATAGATTGAACGTTAATATGGACTCTTGAATAGATCGATCAGAAATAATAGCTTTGAGGTGGTTTCGTACCGTACCATAATCTCTTCATTTGTTCTCCGCTATTAGTTACTTTGGAGTGACTCTTTGTTGCATGTTGAGGGCTAGTAATATGATCCAATTATGTTATCCTTGTTGAGAGAACTTGCACTAGTGAAAGTATGAACCCCAGGCCTTCTCTACTATCATTGCAATACCGTTTATGCTCACGTTTACCACTTGCTACCTTGCTGTTTTTATATTTTCAGTTTACAAAAACCTATATCTACCATCCATATCGCACTTGTATCACCATCTCTTCGCCGAACTAGTGCACCTATACAATTTACCATTGTATTGGGTGTGTTGGGGACACAAGAGACTCTTTGTTATTTGGTTGCAGGGTTGCTTGAGAGAGACCATCTTCATCCTATGCCTCCCATGGATTGATAAAACTTAGGTCATCCACTTGAGGGAAATTTGCAACTGTCCTACAAACCTCTGCACTTGGAGGCCCAACAACGTCTACAAGAAGAAGGGTGCATAGTAGACATCGCCACACTCGGCAGATTTGGAGATGAATCTGCTCATGGTGGCAACGCAGCCAGCAAGACGATGCACATCCTCGATCCGCCTGTGTGCTTCAATCTGCTCGATGGCCTTGATCTTGTCTGGATTCGCCTCAATTCCAGGCTATGACACGAAGAAACCGAGAAGCTTGCCGGACGGAACACCGAAGACACACTTCTCAGGGTTCAGCTTAAGGTTGATCTTGCCCAGATTCACGAACGTCTCTTCCAAATCTTGTACGAGCGTTGCTTTGTCCTTGATTTTGACCACTATATCATCCATATAGGCTTCCATATTTCTACGTAGCTGAGGCTCAAAACCAATTTGGACTGCTCCTGCGAATGTTGAGCCAGCACTCTTCAACCCGAAAGGCATCCGTATGAAACAATACGTACCACATGGGGTGATGAATGTTGTCTTCTCTTCATCTTCTCTTGTCGTGAAGATTTGATGGTAGCCTGAGTAAGCATCGGGGAATGATAACAAGTCACACCCGGCTGTGGAGTCTACCATCTGGTCAATGCGCGGCAACGGGGAAGGGTCCTTTGGACAAGCATTATTGATGTCTGTGTAATCAATACACAGTCTCCACTTCCCATTTGCCTTGCGCACCACCACCAGATTGGCCAACCACGTTGGATGGAGTACTCCTCTCACTAAGCCTACCGCTTCTAACTTCCTGGTTTCCTCTCTTATGAACTCTTGCCGCTCCAGAGCTTGCTTCCCGACCTTCTGCTTGATGGGTCGCGCATGAGGGCAGACAACAAGATGGTGCTCAATCACCTCCCTGGGAATTCCGGGGATGTCGGATGCTTGCCACGCAAACATGTCGACATTTGCCCGTAGGAAGGTGACGAGCGTGTCTTCCTATTTGCTGCGAGGGCGGAGCTTGTGGTGAAAGCCCCTCCCATGCCATCCTCCTTGACAGACACCTTCTTGGTTGATGGTGGTGCAGCTCTGAATTTCTTGCTCTTGCCGGTGGATCTCTCTGGCACGTTCTCGACGGGAGCACTACACTCTGAAGAGGAGCACTTGCCGGAGTGGGTGCGAGAGGTCCTACCGGTCTTGTTCCCTCCCGGGCTTTGGTGGTAGTCAACTGCCTCCCGGTAAACTTGATCAGCGCAGATCAGCACATCCTTGTTGTCGGAGGGGACGGTGATGATGGACATCGGCCCAGGCATCTTCAGTGTGTTGTTGGCATAATGTGATGCCGCCATGAACTTGGCTAACGCTGGGCGGCCGAGGATCCCGTTGTAAGGCAAAGGGATCTCGGCAACATAAAAGACAACTTTCTCCACCCTATAGTTCAGTTCGCCTCTGAATGTCAGGGGCAGTGTGACTTTACCCTTAGGCTAACTCCTTCCTGGGTTGACCCCTTGAAACGTCTCCTCATGGTCTCCATCAGGGATTTGCAGCCTTTTGATCACGACGGGCGAGATCAAGTTCAGTCCGGCCCCGCCATCAACCGGCATTTTCGTCACCTTGAGGTTGTGTATTGTTGGTGAAACCAACAACGGCAAACACCCAACCGCAGTTGTGCAATCAGGGTGGTCCTCGGTGTCGAAGATGATAGGAGTGCTAGACCACTTCAGCAGCTTCTGGGCAGCGAACGATGGTTCCGCTGCTGTGATCTTACGCGCCCAGTGCTTGAGCTGGCGGTGAGAGGTGTGTAGGGAGGCACCACCATCGACGCACATGGCCTCCGTAGCTTTCTGGAACTCTTGCTCGCCGGACTCATCATCCTCATCATGATTATCATCTTCTCGCTTCTTGTCGCAGCCCTGGGCGGGCCTTTCTTGTTGGTTATCTTTGCCACGGTGACCAGGCTAGCCACCACGTTTCTTGCCGGATCCCTCAACACCATCCTGGCCCTTCTCCTTGTCCCACCTTTCATATTCGAGTTTTTGCTTCTCTGCGAGCTGCTCGGCTTGTAGGCAGTTCTGGAGGTCATGGCCTTTGGTGTGGTGGATCTTGCAGTATTGCTTGTTGGAGCTTCCTAGCTTGTCGACAGCCGCCAAGGCCCACCAGGCGACACACCCGATGATTTCCTTGTCGGGGTCATCTGCCTTGGTTTTCTTGGCAGCGCCGGCATCATCGGATCACTCGACGGCAAGCACGGCGTTGCCCTTGCGTTTCCTATTGCGCCGTCGGGCCTTTTTCGCCGGGCCGACGACGTCTTCATCTGAGGAATCGGTTTCCACACTGGCATCTTCGCCGGGGTACTTCCTTCCCTCTTCAGCCTGAGCGCATCTGTCGGCCAGAATGTAGAGTTCGGCCACATCCTTGACTTTATTCATCGCCAGCTCCTCACGCATCTTGAGGTTGTGCACATTCTGATGGAATGCGTTGATGATGGCGGCGGGATGAACGTCTGGGATGTTGTATTGCACTCGGCTGAATCTCTGTATGTACTTGCCTAGGCTTTCACCTTCTTTCTGGGGGATGACATGCAAATTGCTTGCTTGGCCATGGGCTTGGTGGCCTCCTGTAAAGGCGCCAACATACTCATGGCACAAATCCGACCAGGAAGAAATAGAATCTACTGGCAAGTGCATCAACCATGACACGACGTTGGGTTTAAGTGCCAACGGGAAGTAATTGGCAAGCACCTTGTCGTCACGTGCTCCAGCAGCCTGCATCGCGATGGTGTAGATGCTGAGGAATTCTGACGGGTGAGTCTTGCCATTGTACTTCCCGCCGATGTCAGGCTTGAAGGTGCGATAAGTGGGCCATTGGAACTGCCACAGCTCGCGGGTAAAGGCTACACAGCCTACCTCGTAAGGTAAGCCTCCAGAGCCTCTTGGTGTCGGGTGGTCCATAGTGGGACCTGCCCGCCTATCTGACTTGTGGCGTGCCTCGCGCCGGCGCTCGATGGTAGTTCGAGCGTCTTCATGGGCACGCTCCCGAAGAACTTGGCGCTGATCGCGGTGGGTCCGTGGGTCGGACGACGCTATGGATATGTTATCACAAGCGTCGGCCCGACGGACTGGTGCTCGTTGTAGCTGGCGAGGAGGGGGAGAATGCACCATGGCTGCGGCGCCTCCGGTCCTTCCACCACTGGCGTGCGGTGGCTCGACCGAGTGTCGGCCTGAGGGCCCTGCTGGTCGTGGCTCGTCTTTGTTGGCAACAGCGATGAGGCTCCGGATGGTAGCTCTCCACTCGTCAAGCTTCTCCGCAGCAGGAGGGAAGTCGAGGAGCAACTGCGCGCATGCTAAGGCCTCCGCCGGCGTGGGTGGCGGCGAAAGCTGCGTGGACCATGATGCACTCCGACTTCTAACCATGTTAGAAGGAGCTCTATCACGGCCCTGTAGCGGTACGCCGTTTTCGCCAGCGCCTCAGCGAGCATGTTGATCCTCTACATCCCGCGACTGATGCGTAGGGCTCTTTCCGCGGCGGCGCCCGGGGTCCTCAGCGTGGCGACGCTGCTCATCGCGCACGACCTAGGAGGAGCGCGTCGTGGGTGCCGCCGTGGGCGTCTTGGAAGTCACCGCGTCGCACGTACGCGGTACGACGCCGCTCTTGGAGGGCCCCGCGCCACCTGCGGGGGGTCCGGCTCCGCCCTAGGACTTGGTGGCGTGCGGCTTGTCGTCTCGTGCACGAACGACGCTGCTTGCCAGGCTTTGGCTGCCGGAACGACGCTGGTGTTCGCGGGTCGTGCCTCGGCTTCCATCCGCGACCACCCCGTCGCCAGCCTGCGCCGGCACGGGCCGTTCGGCTCCAGACAAACCGATCGCCATGATTGTCTTCTTCTTGGGAGCCATAGCGATGAAGGACTGCTAAACTAACTGCTAGACTAGATTTTCAGAACTGCGCCCCTACCTGGCGCGCCAAAGATGTCGGTGGAAATGACACCTATGGGATAACTCGAATCCCTTCTACGGTTGGCGGGCGCAAGGTTGTGCAAAAAGCGGGTCTAAGAGTCAGCACAAGGATCGTTTACCCAGGTTTGGGCTGCTCAAATGCGTAATATCCTAGTCCTGCTTTGGTGTGTATTTGAGTGTTCTTGAGTTCTTGAACTGGCTACGGTGCATGTCTAGCTCAAAAGATCCAAATCCCCCTCTAGTATGCCTCGGGCCTCCTTCTATAGGCAAAAAGGGGCTGCGCCAGTGGCACACAAGAGGTGGAAAGGTGTACAGTGCACAGGCTTATCTCATGCCATTACGGGAGAAGACGCATTAATTGCGCTACTTAGGTGTCCACTCGCTTTATCGGGGACGAAAACGAAGCCCGTCTCGTCCGTGGCCGCTCCGTCTGGTTGCAACGCGTGTCCAGGCCAGTAGGGCAGGCAGCTGAGATGGCATGGTGGTAGGGTCTTCACGAAGATCTGCATGCCACTACGCACGTGCTTGACTAGCTGGACCAGGAACCACGTACCGCCATGTGGGTACCTGCCTGGGCTAGTGGGTCGGTCGCCAGCTGGGGCGACAATGGGGCGGCAAGGGCTTGCCACGGTCCTAGGTCTATTCCCGGCAAGGGTCTTGCCGGGGCCTCTGGGAGCGTCCTCGGCAAGAGGCTTGCCGGGGCTTCTACGAGCGTCCTCGGTAAGAGGCTTGCCGGGACCTCGGGGTTTTTTCGGCGAGGAGCCTTGTCGGGGCCTCGTGGGCATCCTCGGCAAGGAGCCTTGCGATTGCCTTGTCTTCTGGTTCTCATCTTGGGAGTCATAGACCCTTGTCTTTACAAAGATCTGCATGCCATCACGTGGGCGCTTCCCGAGCCTTGGTTCCAATGCTGCTGATGATGTTGGAGCTCCTAGGATCAAGGGTGGCTGCAACGGAGGCATTTGGGTGAGTTGCCCCGGCAAGGGTTCTTGCCGGGGGTGTGCAGGCCGCCTCGGCAAGAGGCTTGTCGGGGGAGAGCCTGTCTTCTTGCTTGGCCTTCTTGTGCCACTGTCTTGGCATTGCTCTGGTAACTTTTGTGTCTTTGGCTTCCCTCCTCTGCCTTGTTATGTGTGGTCGCAGGCATGGCTTTGACTTCCTGTGCACAAGTAAGGGGGGTATAAAGGAGCGCCCCTACTTTTGTACACCAACACTTGTCAATGTATTTCCAGTCAACCCACTTCATTTCAGAAACAATGGGCTTCTTGTCCAACAATGCTGTCTCATGGAAGTCATGATGTTCCTTGGTGTGAGATCTGTAGTCCATAGCAGTTCTCCTCCTAGTAGCATATGGATCAGTATGTCTCCAACGTCTCAGACCTGCATCATTTCTCAGTTTCATGTTTTCTACAACAAGATGGGCATCATTATGATCTGGAATTTTTGGCTTAAGCTTCCTGAGCATCATGGACTCATCATCATCTGAGGATTCCTCTTCTTGATCTTGCTCTTCTTTTGGAACATCTCGCATTGGGGCCTTGTTCTTCTGAGCTGCAAGAATGTCTCTGGTGGATCTCTTGGGTGCTGAAGCCTTGGGGGCAGCTTTGGGCTTGGATGGAGCAGCCCTGGCTTTGATGGCATCCCCCATCAGCTTCTGAGTCTTTGAAGTAGGTGCAACAGACTCATCTGCATCATCATCATCTCTCATAGATGGCTTGCCAATCACTCTGACAGTAGTCTTCCTACCTCTCTTCTTGGATCCAACTAGCTCATCATCTCTTGTTTCAAGAGTGAACACCACGGTTTCTTTTGTGGAAGCTCTGGCCTTTGACATTGGAGCTCTCTTGGTAGGAGCCTTCTTGTTCAGACCAGACTTGACAACTCTAGCAGTTTCCTCCTTCGTCATGGGTTGTTTCTTTGAAGTGACCTCTTGAGCCACAAAGTCTTCATCCTCACTGCTAGAATTTTTCTTCTTCCTTGTCTTGGTGGCAGCCTTTGGCAGATTGCTTGGAGTGCTTCTGCTGCTCTCATAGTAGCTGCTGTTGGAGGGACTAGAGGCCTCACTCAGATCCGCCTGCTCCACTGACCTGTTCTGGCTGTCACTGCCCTCAGACATGACTGAAACTGCAAGCTGACCCTGTGAATAGATATAGTTGAGGTAGAGTGAATGAGCATCACAAAGTTTAGATATTTTTGCAAAACAATTGAGTCAAAAACTTAGTTTTAGGTTTCTACATAAAGCATTTCGGAGCTACCGATTTGTTAAACTCGCTGACACCGAAGCAACTTTAGAGTCTAAACTAGTGAAGTCGGTCAGACTGAGACACAGTTCGGTGACTCCGAGATTTCTAGGGTTTCATTGAGAGTTGAACTCAGTCACACCAATTTGTAAGTTTCGGTCAGACCGGAAGTCACAAGTGCAATGGCTTAAGCCAAATCGGTGAGACCGATTTCTACAACTTGGTTTGTCCGAGATGAGTTTGGCGGAAACCTAACCCTAAAATTTTGAATCAAATCTAATCTAAAGGGAGTTTTCGCTGGATAGAATAATCTCAAACGTTGCAAGAATCATGGCAATGACTTTGTGCTAAGAATCGGATTCAGAAAGCACAAAGGATCGAACACCTACCCTAACTCGGCGATGATTTGCTACGGCGACAACGGCGGTGGAGATTCCCGTTGATGGCGGTGGAGACCAGCGGCACGGGGTCGCTGGCGACGAGGATATGATCCGAAGACCTCGAGTCGGCAGAGCTAGACATGAGCGGGCGAAAAGATTCGGAAAAATTTCCAAAGTTCGGCCCGTGGGTATTTATATCCAGACCCTGTCGGTGTGACCGAGTGGAACGGCTTGGTGGCACTGAGATGTAGAATCGCAAGCGGCTACTGCAACTCAGTGAGACCGAACTGGTCAAATCAGTTGCACTAAGATTGAAACCTAGATCAACTTAATGGAATCGGTATGACCGAAAGGGATGAATCGGTCAAACCAAAATGCACTAAGAGGTTTCGGAAGTTTAAGTCTATGACAAATCGGTGACTCCGAGTGCTCCTGACCTAGAGGGTTCGAATCTGACTTGATCAAACTTTGTGATGTTGCATGAATAGAGTTTGAGACAAGAAAAACGTAGATAGCTAGAGGGAGTTCTTAGGCATTCTTGTCCATCCATTTGGCAAAAGAATAAATCCAAACAATCAAACAAAAATGGATGTCCTCGAATGAGAAAAATATGCAATCAACATGCTCACGCAATAAGATAGCAAATGAAATATGTGGAAAAGCATGCACGAACACTCTAGCATCTATCAAGCAATTGGCGATAACTAGGTCATCTATATATGAGTACATTGACTTAGGAGTCAAATGAGAACATTTGATCATAGGTCATACTCATCATTTAAGCATAAGTGGGGTTACCACTTTTACATAAATCATTGGTGTGTTCACACCATTAGAGCCGCTTTAGCTCAATTCTTAGAGTAAAGCTCCCCCTAGATGTGATATCCCCCCTAAGAGGGATGAACTAACCTCGGGTTTTGTCGATGATGACTTCATGTAGGTGCTGAAGACGTAGATGCTCAATGTTGGTGTAGATCATTTTGAGCAATCCATTGGAGTGAGTTGCACTTTCAATACCTACATTGGTTAGTTCCACAAGGAACAAACAAGGATATCCATGGACATAGAGTGGATTCCACAAAAGATGATGTCCATGAAAGCATTAGGTTAGATTGTCCCTTGTCTTACCAACAAGAGGGTTGGTGACTCCTTGAACTAGTGCAAGATGTGGAAGTCGATTGCACTTGTCCTTGCCAATACGAACATGAGTGAAGTATGTTGGTGGAGTCACCCTCAAGAACACTCTAGTTCTTATTCTTCGTGATCCACATCATCTTGATGGGAATCCTTGGAGTTGTAGATGTACTTGATGAAGTAGAACTCGACGCAGTCTTGGGAACCCTGTTGACCAAGGCCTTAGGAGCTTCTTCAAATGTATCAATCTCTTCTTGAAGCTTGTCCTTGCCCTTTAGCTTGTGGTCTTGTGGTGGAAGATCATCTTGGGCTTGTGTCCGCTTGAAGGAAGTAGGATCATACTTCTCTTGTTGAAGAACAAACTTTTTCTTGGGGTATTGATCTTCTTCCCACTCAACTCCATTGGCATTGAACTTTCGTTCAAAACCAACACCTTGATTCTTCCGATGCCTTCCTTGCTTGCGTACAATTTCCTCGAATTACTTACTCCCGGCAAGGCTCTTATAAACACCTTTCTCTATAATTCCCTTCAATAAGCTATTTTCTTGCTCAAGTGTAACTTGGCCAAGAGAATCATTAGTGGAATCAAGAGAACTGCTAGAAGCAACAACATGAGATTTATCATGATTATTTTTACTACTAGAGGAAGAATATTTCTTGTTCTTATTGCTAGATTTTACTTGTGGCATGTAGGTAGACAAGAGTAAACACTTGGTAATGTAAGAAGAACTTTTCTTATGAAGATCATCATTGATTGCTTTTAAGAACTCATGCTCTTGCTCTAGATTTAGCTTTTCAAAGCGTAGTTTCTCACGAGTCCTCAAAAGCTCTCGATGATCCTCTACGGTAGTTTCATGAGCTAACTTAAGAATGTTTAATTCTTTAGTTAGACGGTCAATATACTTCTTATCATTTTCATTCATTTTATCTTGATTAGCATGATTAATAGCAATTTCATCATAGTTTTCATCACTATTGCTACCAACAAGTAAATCATCATCCTCTAGGAAGTCATCTTCATCACTATTGAAATAAAGATATTTGGGGTGTGATACCTTAGGGCCTTTAGCCATGAAACATCTTCCAATTCCTTCATTTGGTGAGTCAAATATGTCGCAGGAGTTGGATGACACAAGAGCAATTCTGGCAACACCTTCATCCTGAGTATCTTCGGAGTCGGAGTAATAGCTTCTCTCGGAGTGTTCATCGGAGTCCGAACCGGATACCATTCACCAACATGAGCTTGACGTCTTCGTCTTGTGTAGCTCCTTGATGATTTGTCCTTCCTTTCTGAATCCTTGCTTCTACGAGAGGGTCTTCGTTCATAACGATCATCTCTACTCCTTCTCTCTCTTGGTGGTGAATCTTCTCTTCTACTTCTCCTTTTAGGTGAGTCTTCTCTTCTCTTGTGTGTAGCCGTACACTCATTTGTGTAGTGTCCGGGTCTCCCACAATTGTAGAAATTCCGAACACGACTAGAAGACCTTTTGTCATTGTAGAACCTTAACTTGGAGTTTCTTTCTTTGCTTATATTCTTGTAGAATTTGTTGAAGTTGTTCACCATTAAGCTCAATTCTTTATTGAAGACTTGTTTCTCACTTGATGTTGTAGGAGAATCACATGAAGCTTTGTAGGTGCCACTAGACTTGTCGTGAAGCTTTTCTTTATCCTTAAGTGACATCTCATGAGCAACAATTCTACCAATGACTTCCGTTGGCTTGAGATCTTTGTAATTGGGCATCATTTGGATCAATGTGCACACGGTATCATATTTTCCATCCAAGGCTCTCAGGATCTTCTTGATGATGAATCTATTGGTCATCTCTTCGCTTCCTAAGCCGGCAATCTCATTTGTGATGAGAGCAAGCCTAGAGTACATTTCAGCGACACCTTCACCATCCTTCATTTTGAACTTGTCAAGTTGACTTTGAAGCACATCCAACTTAGATTCCTTGACAGAATCGGTACCTTCGTGCATATCAATCAAAGTATCCCAAATATGCTTTGCATTCTCAAGACGGGTGATTTTGTTGGATTCTTTGGGACACAATCCATTGAAGAGGATATCGCAAGCTTGAGCATTGTATTGCAACATCTTCAATTCTTCAGTGGTAGCTTCACGATTCAGTTCCTTCCCATTGAAGAATTCACCTTGCAAACCAATACCTACAATAGCCCAGACAGCGGGGTTATGTCCAGAAATATGCATTTTTCATCTTATGCTTCCAACTAGCAAAATTAGTACCAACAAAGTAAGGACCTCTACGGTGGTAACTTCCCTTGCTAGACGCCATACTCTCCTTGGTTGTGAAACCAAGGCTATGATCACCAAAGCTATGGAAATCAAGGCAAAAGGAGACCAAAGCTCTGATACCACTTGTAGGATCGAAATTATGTCTAGAGGGGGGGGGGGTGATTAGACTACTTGACCAATAAAAACTTAGCCTTTTCCCAATTTTAAGTTTCGGCAGATTTTAGCAAATTAGCACAAGTCAAGCAATTTTCCTACACATGCAATTCTAGAGTTGTGGCAGCATAAAGAAAATCATTGCTTATGATGGTAAAGGGAGGGGTTGGAGAGTGCAAACGCAATTGGAGACACGGATGTTTTTGGCGTGGTTCCGATAGGTGGTGCTATCGTACATCCACGTTGATGGTGTCGGATTACGGGCTCCGCAAACCCAAGAAGTTCGAACACAGGGGCGTCAACAAAGATCTCTCCCACTCACGTCTACCTAGCGTCTCCCCCTCATCCTGTGAAGAGATTCAAGCGAACAACAAGTGAAGCACGCAAGAGTTTACCCAGGTTCAGGCCACCTTGTGGTGTAAAACCCTACTTCCTGCTTTGATGGATTGGCCTCAGGAGGGCCAGCATATGGACTAGTACAGTGGTTCCTGAGCTCAGGAGGAGAGCTCGGGAGGGTCAGGAGGCAAGAGTTCTTGCTCTGTTGCATGAAGGCAGAGTTTATGGATTTGCCCCGAATTGTCCCCTCATAGTGGGGATCCTAGCTACTTATATAGGCGGCCAGGGACATCTTCCCCCGAAATGTTTAGGCGGGAAGGAATCCCACAACAGCCATTTTTGAGCGGGAACACAAGGATGTTCCTATCCTGACAAAAGCGATCTTCGCTTGCAAAAGGATCAGGCGGTGACGCGGTGGTGGGCTCGGTGGTGACACCCTCCCTGTCGTCCTTGCGGTCTTCGGTCTTGTTGCACCGAAGGGGAAACCTTTCTCCCGCTCCTCAGGAACTTGCGCCTGCGCTGCCTCCGTTGCATCAAAACGGCAACTGCGCCCCTGGCGGACTGATAACCCACAAGTGTAAGGGATCGCAACAGTTTTCGAGGGTAAAGTATTCAACCCAAATTTATTGATTCAACACAAGGGGAGCCAAATAATACTCTTAAGTATTAGCAGCTGTGTTGTCAATTCAACCACACCTGGAAACTTAGTATCTGCAGCAAGATAGTTTAGTAGCAAAGTAATAAGATAGTGGCGGTAGCGGCAATAAAAGTAACGATAGTGTTTTTGTAGTTTTTGTAATAGTAACAACGGAAAAGTAAATAAGCAACAAGCAATATAGGAAAAGCTCGTAGGCATTGGATCAGTGATGAGAAATTATGTCAGATGCAATTCATCATGTAGAAGTTATAACCTAGGGTGACACAGAACTAGCTCCAGTTCATCAATGTAATGTAGGCATGAATTCTGAATATAGTAATACGTGCTTATGGAAAAGAACTTGCATGCCATATTTTGTCCTACCCTTCTGTGGCAGCGGGGTGCTATTGGAAACTAAGGGATATTAAGGCCTCCTTTTAAGAGAGTACCGGACCAAAGCATTAACACATAGTCAATACATGAACTCCTCAAACTATGGTCATCACCGGGAGTGGTCCCGATTATTGGCACTTTGGGGTTGCCGGATCATAACACATAGTAGGTGACTATAGACTTCAATATAGGATCAAGAACACACATATATTCATGAAAATATAATAGGTTCAGATCTGAAATCATGGCACTCGGGTCCTAGTGACAAGCATTAAGCATAGCAAAGTCATAGCAACATCAATCTCAGAACATAGTGGATACTAGGGATCAAACCCTAACAAAACTAACTCGATTACATGATAGATCCCATCCAACCCATCACCGTCCAGCAAGCCTACGATGGAATTACTCACACACGGCGGTGAGCATCATGGAATTGGTGATGGAGGAAGGTTGATGATGATGATCGCGATGATCTCCACTCTCCGGAGCCCCGAACGGACTCCAGATCAACCCTCCCGAGAGAGATTAGGGCTTGGCGGCGGCTCCGTCTTGTGAAACACGATAATTCTTTCTCCCTGATTTTTTTTCTCCCCAAAAGTGAACTTATAGGATCTGGGGGTACGTCTGTGGTGCACCAGGGGGCCCACAAGGCAGGGGGTGCGCCCTGGGCAGCGGGCGCGCCCCCCACCCTCGTGGACGGGGTGTGGGCCCCCTGGTGTGGATCTTCTTGTAGATATTTTTTATATTTTCCAAAATAAATCTCCTTGGAGTTTTAGGTCATCCCGAGAACTTCTTATTTCTGCACAAAAACAACACGATGGCAATTCTGTTGAAAACAGCGTCAGTCCGGGTTAGTTCCATTCAAATCATGCAAGTTAGAGTCCATGATAAGGGCAAAAGGGTTTGGAAAAGTAGATACATTGGAGACGTATCAACTCCCCCAAGCTTAAACCTTTGCTTGTCCTCAAGCAATTCAGTTGATAAACTGAAAGTGATAAATACAAACTTTGACAAACTCTATTTGCTCTTGTTGTTGTAAATATGTAAGCCAACATTCAGGTTTTCAACAAGATCATGAACTAACCACATTCACAATAACTTTTAGGTCTCAACACTACTCACGTCAATGGCATAATCAACTAGCGAGCAATAATAATAACCCTCGGATGATAACACTTTCTCAAAACAATCATGATATGATATAACAAGATGGTATCTCGCTAGCCCTTTCTGAGACCGCAAAACATAAATGCAGAGCACCTTTAAAGATCAAGGACTGACTAGACATTATAATTCATGGTAGAAGAGATCCAGCCATGATCATACTCAATGCAAATTAATAGTAATACATGCAACGACAGAGGTGCTCTCCTACTGGTGCTCTTTGATAAGAGGATGATGACTCTGCATAAAAGTAAATGGATAGGCCCTTCGCAGAGGGAAGCAAGGATTTGTAGAGGTGCCAGAGCTCGATTTTTAAATAGAGATGAATAACATTTTGAGCGGTATACTTTCATTGTCAACATAACAACCAAGAATCTCGATATCTCCCATGCTATGCACATTATAGGCGGTTCCCAAATAGAATGGTAAAGTTTATACTCCCCCAACCACCAACAAGCACACTCCATGGCTAGCCCGAAACAACGGGTACCGTCCAAACCAGCAACATCCCTGGGGAAGTTTTGTTTAATTATTATGATTTTGAGCATGGGACTGGGCATCCCGATTACCAGCCATTTTCTCATGAATAATGAGCGGAGTCCACTCATCGTGAGAATAACCAACCTAGCATGGAAGATATAGACAACCCTAGTTGATACATGAGCTGTTCGAGCATACAAAACAGAATTTCATTTGAAGGTTTAGAGTTTGGCACATACAAATTTACTTCGAACGGCTAATAAATACCGTATATATATAGGAAGGTATGGTGGACTCATATGGAATAACTTTGGGGTTTATGGAAGTGGATGCACAAGCAGTATTCCCGCTTAGTACGGGTGAAGGCTAGAAAGAGACTGGGAAGCGACCAGCTAGAGAGCAACAACGGTCATGAACATGCATTAAAATTAATCAACAATGAATGCAAGGATGAGTAGGATATAAATCACCATGAACATAAATATCGTGGAAGCTATGTTGATTTGTTTCGACTACATGCGTGAACATGTGCCAAGTCAAATCACTTAAATCGTTCAAAGGAGGATACCACCCCTTCATACCACATCACAACCATTTTAATATCATGTTGGCACGCAAGATAAACCATTATAAACTCTCAGCTAATTAAGCATGGCATAAGCAGCTATGATCTCTAATTGTCATTGCAAGCATGTTTCATTCATAACAAGCTGAACCAGGAACGATGAGCCATCATATTTACAAAAACAAGAGAGGTCGAGTTCATACCAGCTTTTCTCATCTCAATTAGTTCATCATATATCATCCTTATTGCCTTTCACTCGCACGACCGAAGGGTGTAGATAATAATAATAGTGCACGTGCATTGGACTAAGCTGGAATCTGCATGCATTTAATACAAGAGAGAAGACACGGTAACATGGCTCAAGGTTAAATCAACAACAAAGCATATGAGAGCCACTAAGCATTTTAATCATGGTCTTCTACTCTTAACCCCTAAAGAAAATAAAAGAAACTATTTACACGGGAAAGCTCCCAACAAGCAAAAGAAGAACGGGAAATCTTTTTTTTTCATTTTAACTACTACTACAAGCGGAGAAAGTAAATTAGCTAGAAGCTACAACTAATTTTTTTCTGGGTTTTTCTAGCACACAAGAAAAATACTAAGAAAAAGAAATTGAAACTAAACATGGATGGTATAGTGAAAGAGTGTGAGCACCGACAACTAGAATATGTGTGTGGACATGAATGTAAAGTCGGTGAGAAACGTGTACTCCCCCAAGCTTAGGCTTTTGGCCTAAGTTGGTCTATGGCCATTATTGGCCTGACGGATATCCAAAGTCGTAGTTGGGGTTGTACTGGGATGCAGCAGATACTGCATGCTAAGCTGCAGCTCGAAGGTGGGCTGCCTCCATCATGTTATAATAAGCATTTGCCTCCTCCATAGTTATAGTGTATCTCCCTTTTGCCTGAAAGTTAAACAAAGTGGGGGCAGGAAGAACAATAGGGATGGCATGCTGCCTGTTAAAGATTAGTCGATATTTGAGGGTTTAATCATCCCACTCTATAAACCGGTGACTAGTCATAGCATGGCAATCTAAATAAGTAGGAGATAAAGGTTCATCATTCTCTTGCACAGGCACACCAAGAAAGCGGGCTATGCGAGTGGCATAGATCCCACCAAATAAATCTCCAGGCAAACCATTAAGATGTAGCGTATGTGCAACAATGGCTCCCAAGTTATATTGTCTATCACCTAGTACAACAGTCCTGAGAACACTAAGATCAGGGACACACATGTGGCAAGCCTCATCCTTACCGTTTATGCATCTACCGATAAAGAGACCAAAGTAATAAATAGCAGGAAAATGGATGCTCCCTATGGTAGCCTGTGTGATCTCCCTAGATTCCCCCACTATGATACTAGCAAGGAACTCTCTAAATTCAAATTTGCGAGGATAACCCATACTGCCCCACTGTGGGAGCTTACAAGCATCATCAAAATCCTCTAAGGCCATGGTATAAGATTTATCATACAGGTCAAACAGTACAGTGTGAGAATTACGTGAAGATGAAAATTTAAACCTTCTCACAAAGCTATCAGTTAAGCCACGTTATTGAGGGCACTTATCTTGTATGAAGCCCTCGAGGTCAGCGTTGCGCACATATGCGTAAAATTCATCCTTGATGCCTGCCTGATCCATAAAGTCATCTGACGGCCATTCACAAGGCCGCACGTCAGCATCCCTCGGTGGCTCATCGTCCGGCTCACGGAACGCGAGGCTCGGTTCTTGCTTCCTTGAAGAACCACCTTGGAAGTTTTTTCTATGCATTTTTCTGAAATTTTCTGAAATTTTTAGTAACTCACAATAAAAGTTAACCAAACTCGACAAGATTGATAACAACAACTCCTATAAGTGCCTAGAGACTATATCATGCATTAGAACTACTTGGGAGCAAGAAAATTTGACATGCAAGCTCAAGAACAAGGTCACCACAACAGCATAAATTTGCAATAAATAGAGCACTATAATAAAAACTAATTGGAACAATGGAGGAGTCACATACCAAGGAACAATCTCCCCAAACAGTTTGGTGAATGGTGCTTTGAGCAAGGAGATCGAAAATGGTAGCAAGATGAGCTAGAAGTCGGGTTTGAGCTGGTTGGTGATTTTTTTGGGAGGAAGAAGAAGAGCATGGGTGCAGGAATAAGTGGAGGGGGGCCATGTTGGGCCCACGAGGCAGGGGCCACGCCCGGGGCAGGGGGCATGCCCTGGACCCTCGTGGCCAGATGCTGGCTCCCCTCGCGGTGTGTTCTGTGCCATATTTTCTCAAATATTCTAGAAAAAAAATCATATTTCATTTTCATGGCATTTGGAGAACTTCTATTTTTGGGATTTTTTTTATTGCTCGGATAAGTCTGGAAACAGACAAAAAATACTATTTTTGCTTTATTTGTCCTAATTAACATAAAGTAAAAAGAGGGTACAGAAGGTTGTGCTATCTAGATTCACCTATCCCATGCTCATCAAAAGGAATCCATTAACAAGGCTGATCAGGTCTTGTTAATAAACTCTTTCCGAGTAACATGAAACTGAAGAATTTTCGAATAACACTAGGTTACCTCAATGGGGATATGTATGTCCCCAACAATAAGGATGTCATATGTCTTCTTGATAGTAGGAAGTGGAAATTCAAAACCTCCAATAGTAATAGTTGAAAATTTTCCAATATAGTTGATACTGTGGACTTGAGGTTGTTTCCCCGGAAAGTGTACCGTATGCTCCTTACCATTGACATGAAAAGTGACATTGCCTTTGTTGCAATCAATAACAGCCCCTACAGTATTCAAAAAGGGTCTTCCTAGAATAATAGACATACTATCGTCCTCGGGAATATCAAGTATAATAAAGTCCATTACAATAGTAACATTTGCAACTACAACATGCACATCCTCACAAATACCGACAGGTATAGCAGTTGATTTATCAGCCATTTGCAAAGATATTTCAGTAGGTGTCAACTTACTCAAGTCAAGTCTACGATATAAAGAGAGATGCATAACACTAACACCGGCTCCAAGATCACACAAAGATGTTTTAATATAGTTTTTCTTAATGGAGCAAGGTATAGTAGGTACTCCTGGATCTCCTAATTTCTTAGGCATTCCACCCTTAAAAGTGTAATTGCCAAGTATGGTGGAAATTTCTACTTCAGGTATCTTTCTTTTGTTGGTAATAATATCTTTCATATACTTGGCATAAGGATTTGTTTTAAGCACATCAGTCAAACGCATATGCAAAAAGATAGGTCTAATCATTTCAGCAAAGCGCTCAAAATCCTCATCATCCTTTTTCTTCGATAGTTTCGGAGCAAAAGGCATGGGTTTCTGAACCCATGGTTCTCTTTCCCTACCGTGCTTCCTAGCCACAAAGTCTCTCTTATCATAACGTTGATTCTTTGATTGTGGGTTATCAAGATCAACATCAGGTTCAATTTCTACAACATTATCATTTCTAGGTTGAGCATCATCATGAGCATCATCATTAATATTATCACTAGGTTCATGTTCATTACCAGATTGTGTCTCAGTATCAGAAACAGATATGTCATTGGGATTCTCAGGTGTGTCAGCTACATGTTTACTAGAAGCATGCAAAGTCCTATCATTTTTCTTTTTCTTCTTCTTAGAAGAACTAGGTGCATCTAAATTAGCTCTCTGAGAATCTTGCTCAATTCTCTTAGGGTGGCCTTCAGGGTACAGAGGTTCTTGAGTCATTTTACCACCTCTAGTAGCAACTCTAACAGCATAGTCATTATTCTTACTATTTAATTCATTGAGAAAATCATTCTGAGCCTTAAGTAGTTGTTCTACTTGGGTGGTGACCATAGAAGCATGTATACTAATGAGTTTCAGTTCACGTCTAGCTCTAGACACATAATCGCTCAAGCGTTCAATCATATAAGCATTGTGTTGTAATTGTCTACCAACATAAGCATTGAAGTTTTCTTGTTTCACAATAAAATTGTCAAACTCATCTAATCATTGGCTAGCAGACTTATAGCGAGGAATATCACCTTCATCAAATCTATAAAGAGAATTTACCTTTATTACCTGTGTCGGGTTATCAAGACCATGTATTTCTTCAATGGCGGTAAATTCTTAACATCTTCAGCTTTAATACCTTTTTCTTTATAGATTTCTTTGCCTCTTGCATATCTTCAGGACTGAGAAATAGAACACCTCTTTTCTTCGGAGTTGGCTTAGGGGATAGTTCAGGAAGTGTCCAATTATTTTCATTGGCCAGCATATTATTCAATAGTAGTTCAGCTTGTTCAACTATTCTTTCCCTAAAAACATAACCAACACAACTATCCAGGTGGTCTCTGGAAGCATCGGTTAGTCCATTACAAAAGACATCAAGTATATCATGCATCTTAAGAGGATGATCATGCAAAGCATTAAGTAACTGGAGAAGCCTTCCCCAAGCTTGTGGGAGACTCACTTTTTCAGTTTGCACAAAGTTATATATTTCACATAAGGCAGCTTGTTTCTTATGAGCGGGAAAATATTTAGCAGAGAAGTAATACATCATATCGTGGGGACTACGCACACAACCAGGATCAAGAGAATTAAACCAAGTCTTAGCATCACCCTTTAGCGAGAACGGAAATAGCTTAAGGATATAGTAGTAACGAATCTTTTCATCATTGGTAAACCGGGTGGCTATATCATTCAACTTAGTAAGATGTGCCACAACAGTTTCAGACTCATAGCCATGGAAAGGATCAGATTCAACCAAAATAATTAACTCGGGATCAACAGAGAATTCATAATCCTTATCAGTAACGCAGATAGGTGAAGTAGGAAAAGCAAGATCATGTTTCATTCTAGCATTCAAGGACTTTTCTTCCATCTGAGCTAATAATTTCTTAAGATCATATCTATCATTGCAAGCAAGAAAGTCTCTAGCAGTTTCTTCATCCATAACATAACCCTCAGGAACAACAGGCAATTCATATATATTGGGAGTAGCCTCATCATCACTTTCATAAATATCACCAGTTCCAATATTTGCATTCTCCCTAACCTTAGCAATTTGTTCATCTCGAAATTCACCTAGTGGCACAGTATCAGGCATAGAAGTAGTTTCATCATACATAGCAGAAGTAGCATCATCAAGAACATACGACATATCATATTTAATAGCAGGAGTAGGTGTCGCAAGTTTACTCATAACAGAAGGAGAATCAAGTGCAGAGCTAGATGGCAGTTCCTTACCTCCCCTCGTAGTTGAGGGTAAGTTCTTGGTTTTTGAGTCCTTCAAATTCTTCATAGTGATCAACAGATATAAATCCCAAGAGACTTAAAGAATAGAGCTATGCTCCCCGGCAACGGCGCCAGAAAATAGTCTTGATAACCCACAAGTGTAGGGGATCGCAACAGTTTTCGAGGGTAAAGTATTCAATCCAAATTTATTGATTTGACACAAGGGGAGCCAAAGAATACTCTTAAGTATTAGCAGTTGAGTTGTCAATTCAACCACACTTGGAAACTTAGTATCTGCAGCAAGATAGTTTAGTAGCAAAGTAATATGATAGTGGCGGTAGCAGCAATAAAAGTAACGAAAGTGTTTTTGTAGTTTTTGTAATAGTAGCAACGAAAAAGTAAATAAGCAACAAGCAATATAGGAAAAGCTCGTAGGCATTGGATCGGTGATGGGAAATTATGTCGGATGCAATTCATCATGTAGAAGTTATAACCTAGGGTGACACAGCACTAGCTCCAGTTCATAAATGTAATGTAGGCATGTATTCCGAATATAGTCATACGTGCTTATGGAAAAGAACTTGCATGACATTTTTTGTCCTACCCTCCCGTGGCAGTGGGGTCCTATTCGAAACTAAGGGATATTAAGGCCTCCTTTTAATAGAGTACCATACCAAAGCATTAACACATAGTGAATACGGGAACTCCTCAAACTATGGTCATCACCGGGAGTGGTCCCGATTATTGTCACTTCGGGGTTGCCGGATCATAATACATAGTAGGTGAGTATAGACTTGCAAGAGAGGATCAAGAACACACATATATTCATGAAAACATAATAGGTTCAGATCTGAAATCATGTCACTCGGGCCCTAGTGACAAGCATTAAGCATAGCAATGTCATAGCAACATCAATCTCAGAACATAGTGGATACTAGGGATCAAACCCTAACAAAACTAACTCGATTACATGATAGATCCCATCCAACCCATCACCGTCCAGCAAGCCTACGATGGAATTACTCACGCACGGCGGTGAGCATCATGGAATTGGTGATGGAGGAAGGTTGATGATGACGATGGCGATGATCTCCACTCTCCGGAGCCCCGAACGGACTCCAGATCAGCCCTCCCGAGAGAGATTCGGGCTTGGCGGCAACTCCGTGTCGTGAAATGTGATAATTCTTTCTCCCTGATTTTTTTCTCCCCGAAAGTGAACTTATAGGATCTGGGGGTACGTCGGCGGAGCACCAAGGGGCCCACGAGGCAGGGGCGCGCCCTGGGCAGGGCGCGCGCCCCCCACCCTCGTGGACGAGGTGTGGGCCCCCTGGTGTGGATCTTCTTGCAGATATTTTTTATATTTTCCAAAATAAATCTTCGTGGAGTTTCAGGTCATTCTGAGAACTTTTATTTCTGCACAAAAACCACACCATGGCAATTCTGCTGAAAACAACGTCAGTCCGGGTTAGTTCCATTCAAATCATGCAAGTTAGAGTCTATAACAAGGGCAAACGGGTTTGGAAAAGTAGATACGTTAGAGACGTACCACGAGCGCTGGCACTCGCGGGCGCGGTGCGTCACTGCTTACGTCACTGCCTGCTCCTGAGGTAGGCTTGGACTTGGATTCTCCGCCCCTCCGGAGCAACCTTGGTGAGGCCGCTCCTGAGGGGGTCTTGACGTCATTCTCCTCGCGAGGTCTAGCCCCCTTGCGAGGGCCTTGGGCAGCTGGTCGATTAGCTGGGCCGTACCAGGCCGTGGTAGGAGCGCATCGCGGCCCGCAGACAGGCAAGTCTGGGTACCCTGGTTCCCAGGACGCCGACAGATGGAGACTTCAACCCACGAAGGGTAACGGCTGCGCGAGTCCACAAAGGGCTCCACCCACGTAGGGTCCACTAAGAAGCAACCTTGTCTATCCCACCATGGTCGTCGCCCACGAAGGACTTGCCTCACTAGGGTGGAACTTCACGAAGTATGCGATCTCCTTGCCCTTACAAACTCCTTAGATCAACTCCACAATCTTGTTGGAGGTTCCCAAGTGACACCTAACTAATCTAGGAGACACCACTCTCCAAAAGGTAATAAATGGTGTGTTGATGATGAACTCCTTGCTGTTGTGCTTCAAGTGATAGTCTCCCCAACACTCAACTCTCTCACACTGACCACGCGAGCCTGGAGAAGCTGAAGGCCAAGCTGAGCAGGCCAAGGTGACTCAAGCTGCGCGCGACATGGAAGACGCCCTTGCGGCCTCGGCAACGGTGAGTTGCGAGGCCCTCGTCACCTTTGAGCTCGAGGCCCGTATGGTGATGCGGGCCGCTTACGGGGAAGGGTTCAAGAAGCCATTGGACGCCCCGGAGGAAGGCCCCGCCGGGCTCCTCGCCGTGCTTGTGAAGCCACTGCGCGAGGTTGCGGTCGCAATTGGCCAGTTAGCAGACGTCGAAAGCCGCACACTCCTTACCTTGGTCCTGACGCAGGTGTGCGGCCACCTAAGTCTTCTGGATGCCGTTCTTGACCTGGCCTCGCTGTCCGAGCCCATGACCACGAGCATAGAGGGCGCGGCTACTGAGGCCCTGGAGGCGAAGGTCACGGAACTGGTGGAGGCGTTCCTCCAGGCTACTTCTACCGCAGCCGAAGAGGCGGAGACCGGTGATGATGCGCTTGGTGATGCCTGATCTGCTCTTGTACATCTGAGAGAAGTGAGAGTGCCTTGGGGAGGTGTAAGAACTTGTTTGAATTTGAAAAACTTGGTATTATTGTGACAACTTGATGATTTCCGTGCTTGCTTCCTTTCATGTTTGCTTAGTTGCTTTGCGTCGGCAGGGCCCAACCCCGCGCATACCTCGATCGCCATTGAGCCCTCCGGGTGACCGGAGTTATCATAATAACTAGACTCAAGGGATGAGGGGCTACACGGCTAGTGAGGCCCCTGGGTCGCGATGCCCAGGGGTCCCCCTTGACATTTGAGCGATCCGTTTGCGTTCTGCGTCGGCAGGGCCCAGCCCCGCGCATACCTCGACCGCCGTTGAGCGCTGGGCTCAAGGAGTGAGGGGCTACGTGACTAGTGAGGCCCCTGGGTCGTGATGCCCAGGGGTCCCCCTTGACGTACGAACGGCTCTCATGTGGGAGAACGAGCACCATACCTTGCTCACGAGCCCTCGCCTAGGATGGGGGCGCGAGAAGGCCAAGTGTCTGGGCACCTGGTAGGGTGGCGTCTGCCAGGCATGACCTGAGCATAGCCCTCGTGCCTAGCCCCCCTCGCGACACCCATCCAAGGAGAAGTTGTGAGCGTCATGAGCTGAAAAGCTCCCTGAGCTTAGTGCGACCACTGGGGGCCGCCCTCGGTTGTTTATAACTAGCGCGGAGCATAGATCTACCACACTTGCGCGGAGTGTGGGCATAACCGCGCCTCGGTCGTCGTGGCCAGTGCGGAGCTTGGTGCTTCCACTGGTTCATGGGCATAACCGCTCCTCGGTTGGTTCTGCCAGCGCGGAGCATGGCACTTCCACCGGACTGTGGGAGGGAGCCTCCCACCGGGAGAGACTCCGGGGCGTGTACAGCCCCGTCCTGACACGTGGCTTGCACGGCAGGACATCCAAGGTGTATATGAGCCCTCCTCAGGACGAGCTGAACGACTCTGAGGAAGTTCTCGTGAGCTTACATATCACTCACGAGACCCTACCATGAGGCGGGTTGCGCCTGAGTCTTCTTTTGCAAAATGTGAAAAGAGAGGTGTTGTGTCGACCTGCGCCGAGTGCATCTCTAGAGGGCATTGCATGAGAAGGCCGCGGCACCAACGACCCCGGGAGGTGACGTCATGGGAATGGCTCGCGAGACAGAGCTCAGCCGCTGGATTTATCAACGCTGCAGGGACGTACCCGAGCACAAACACCGTGCCCAGTCTTCTCATGCAACAATCCAAAAGAAAAACAATCGGCGCGCGGTTCCCGCATGAGCGAGGCACCTGCCACGGGCCCCTACTTACCCATCCACGATTAGCCCATGCGAGAACAAGGCACCAAGGGCCACGGGAGGTGACATCACGGGAATGGCTCGCGAGACAGAGCTCAGCCCTTGGGTTTAGCGATGCTGCAGGGACGGACCCGAGCACAGACGCCGTGCCAGTCCTTAATCATGGGTCAGTCGCGAGTGGGCTCGCAAGGGCTCATGACCTTACATCGTGTTTGGTTAGGGGGAATTAGAGATGAGGAATGGGAGTTGAGGGGTGAGGATATTGGAAGTCCACTGTTTGATTAGAGGGAAGAGGAGTTTAAGTGGGAAGGGGAATGGGAGTTGAGAAAGGCAATTCCCACCGATTTCTTCCCAGGGGTACCCTGTTAATTCGTGAGCAGTGTTTTATCCCACGCCAATTCCCATCGAATGCCAAACAAGGGAATGGGCGTAAAACTCTACTTCTCGTGCCTAATCCCCCATAAGCACCCTTGTGTAAACTCCCATTCTCCTATCCGAGTGTTTACCAAACATGATGTTAGTGCCGGTGAGAATGCCAAGCATATAGATAATGCGAATAGGAAGGAGAAACTAGCCTTGATTCATGCGCAAAAAGAGACAGCTGCGGGGGGATAGCCCCCAGCAGCTCGAGGATGATGCAACCCCGGGGCACCCTCGGTTGAATACCTGAAACGTCACCTGACACTTGTCGAAGAAGAGTTGGGGTAGCTGTAGACGCAAGCCGTGCGGGTTGCTCCTGAGGACCGTCGGGCTCCTGAGGCCCAGGGGCTCCGGAGGCCCACAGCGGTCGCGTGGGTCCGGTTCTCGCTCCATCCGAACCGCCTGCCACTGAGCCTCCCGAGCCCCCAAAGCCCGCCGCGCGAGGTGCTGGAACATGGCCGCCACGTTGTGGAAGCCGAAGAGTGTGCAGACGTAGCCGCTAGGGAGGGCCCTCCTCCTGCCGACCGCCGTCGGCCAGAAGGGCTCCAAAGAGGCGGCTCGGTTGAGACCCATGATGTCGATGCCAATGCGGAAGTGGTCGCTCGGGTTGTGAGTAGGTGAGCTCGGCATTGTGCGGTTACGCCCACCGCGCATGGTCCTTGCATATTGAAGCTCCTCGGTAGCCTGGTCGATGAAGTCCTGAGCCCCCAGTGTTGTGCGGCTCACGCTGGGCTCACAAAAACGCGCGTCGAGACACGTCTGCAAGTGGTGCCCGAACAGCTCCCTCGAGACGCTGGTCAGGCCGGAGACACTCCAGAGGAGAGCCCCCGAGCCCATCCTGAGAGGGGCGTCGAGCGTGCCTCCCTATGCGAGGGTGAAGGGCGCCTCGTCGGCAGACACGAGTCCTGAGGCGGAACCGTCAGGAGCCCCTGCGTCCTGAGGTCCGTTGGCGGGCAGGTTCTTCTTGTTCTTGGGGGCGGTCTGCAGGGCGAGGACAGCCCATCCTCATCGGAGATTTCGACCGCCGCAGTCTGGTAGGCGTGCTCCGGGGAACGCACCGCTTCCTTCTCGTTGGAGGCAATCGTGATGACTCCGCCACTCCCGGGCATCTTGAGGACGTTGTAGCCGTGATTGGTCACTGCCATGAACTTGACGAGGGCAGGATACCCAAGGATGGCATTGTACGCGAGGTGGATGTTGGCGACGTCGAAGTCGATGAGCTCGGTGTGATAGTTGTCGCGATCACCAAATGTGACGGGGAGAAGGACCTGCCCCATCGGGAGCGTGGAGCCATCCGTGACTCTGTAGAATTGCTTGGTCGGCTGGAGCTGATCGTAGGGGATCTGGAGTGTCTCGAAGGTCTGGACGGAGAGGACGTTGAGCCCTGCTCCGCCGTCGATGAGGGTCTTGGTCACGAGGATGTTGCTGATGGTCGGGGTGCAGAGCATTGGGAGAGCACCTGAGGCTGCGGTGCACTTGAGCTGGTCCTTGGGGTCGGAGGCGATGACCTGCTGGGTCCACCTGAGGTTGAGCGCAGCGTCAGGCCTGGGGAGCGCCGCGTTCACCTCATAGGAGAACTGCTTGAAGATGCGATGGGAAGCGAGAGCATGGGCTCCTCCCAAGATGCATGCAATCGCACGTGGCTCCTGGAAGCCCCTACTCCATCTCCCTGGCGGTCGTCGTCATTCCTTCTTGGCGGTGGTGGCAGCAGAGGCAGGCCTCCGTTGCCCTGAGGGCGACCCTCACCAGGCTGGTCACACTAGTGGGCGCCACGAGGCTGCTCCTGCTAGTGGTCTTCACGAGGCTGCTCACGCCACCCTTGGCGCGAGTTCCTGGCGTCCCAACGTCCTCCACCTCGGCCTCCTCCACGGCCGTAGTCGCGGTTGTCGTGCTCAGGGCGCTGCCCGACGCGCCCGCCGCACATCGCCCTGAGCTGTTGATAGTCGTTAGTGTTATGGCTGTCGACATTGTGGAAGACGCAGTACGGACGGTTGTCTCTGGGGGGGTCGTCGTAGCCGCAGCCACGCTTCACATCTGGCTCCGCAACCAGCACGACGGGCCCCTTGCGCTTTGCTTCTTTGGCCTTGGTCTTCTTGTCGTCCGCCTCCGCCTCAGGCAGCTCCCGGATGGAGAGGTGTCCTTCTTCCGCCCTGGCGCACTTTGCAGCAAGCTTGAACATCTCGAGGGCCGTGCACAGGTCCTCGTGGATGGCGAGCTCCTCCCTCATCCTGACATAGCAGACGCCGAGATGATGGCCTCGTCCGACACCCTAGGGATCCGGAGGCGCGTGGTGTTGAAGCGTTGGATGTACTTTTGATGGGTCTCTCCCGGCTGCTGCCTCACGTGGCACAGATCCGCGGCCGCCGGGGCTCGGTCGCGTGTGCCTTGGAAGTTGGCGACGAAACGCTCACGAAGCTCCCGCTTGGAGGAGATGGATCCCTCGGGGAGGTTCAGGAGCCAGGAGCGTGCGCCATCCTTGAGAGCCATGGGGAACTAGTTCGCCATGACCTGCTCAGTGCCGTTGGACGCCTCGATGCTCAGCTCGTAGAATTGAAGGAACTCCGTGGGGTTGGTGGTGCTGTCGTAGCACGGAGGCAGGTCCGGCTTGAACTTGCCGGGCCAGACGGGGTGCCGTAGCTCAGGAGCTAAGGCACGACATCTAGCCACGCTCATGATTGCAGGCGCCCCCTGCGCTTGTGGTGCTGGTTCTTGGGGCGCTGGCGCCGCCACCTCCTGTGGCACGCGGTCTTGGCGCTGCGGGCCAGGGGGCCCGCGAGCCCCTGCCTGGGGATGCGGAATCACCTGGCAGCTCTCCTCGTCGCGCGCATGGGCCCTGAGTTGGCGACCGGCGAGTTAGGGCGGGACGGCGCACCGTTGCCTGTAGGCGCCGTCTGAGCGACGTTCGCTGTGCGGCAGGCGGCGCATGCTTGACGTGTGTCCACCATGGCTGTGGAGCAAAGTCGACGACGAGGACGGGACGAGGTCGTCGGAGAGGCGAGACCTTGACACGCCCCCTACCTGGCGCACCAAATGTCAGATTACGGGCTCCGCAAACCCAAGAAGTTCGAACACAGGGGCGTGAACTAAGATCTCTCCTAATCACGTCTACCTAGCGTTTCGCCCTCGTCCAGTGAAGAGATTCATGCGAACAACAGGTGAAGCACGCAAGAGTTTACCCAGGTTCATGCCACCTTGTGGTGTAAAACCCTACTTCCTGCTTTGGTGGATTGTCCACAGTAGGGCTAGAATATGGACTAGTACAGTGGTTCCTGAGCTTAGGAGGAGAGCTCAGGAGGGTCAGGAGGCAAGAGTTCTTGCTCCGTTGCGTGAAGGCAGAGTTTATGGATCTGCCCCGAATTGTCCCCTCATAGTGGGGATCCTAGCTACTTATATAGGCGGCCAGGGTCCTCTTCCCTCGAAATGTTTAGGCGCGAAGGGATCCCACAACGTCCATTTTTGAGCGGGAACACAAGGACGTTCCTATCCGGACAAAAGCGGTCTTCGCCAACAAAAGGATCAGGCGGTGACGCGGTGGTGGGCTCGGTGGTAACATCCTCCTTGTCGTCCTTGCGGTCTTTGGTCTTGTTGCACCGAAGGGGAAACCTTTGTCCTGCTCCTTGGGAACCTGCGCCTGCGCTGCCTCTTTTGAACCGAAATGGCAACTGCGCTACTGGCGGGCGCGGGCACCCGCTGGCGCGGTGCGTCACTGCTTATGTCACTACGTCCTCCTGAGGTAGGCTTGGCCTTGGATTCTCCGCCCCTCTGGAGCAACATTGCTGAGGCCGCTCCTGAGGGGGTCTTGACGTCGTTCTCCTCGCGAGGTCTAGCCCCCTCGCGAGGGCCTTCGGCAGCTGGTCGATCAGCTGGGCCGTACCAGGCCGTGGTAGGAGCGCGTCGTGGCCCGCAGACAGGCAAGTCTGGGTACCCTGGTTCCCAGGACGCCGACAGATGGAGACTTCAACCCACGAAGGGTAACGGCTGCGCGAGTCCACAGAGGGCTCCACGCACGTAGGGTCCACGAAGAAGCAACCTTGTCTATCCCACCATGGCCGTCGCCCACGAAGGACTTGCCTCACTAGGGTAGATCTTCACGAAGTATGCGATCTCCTTGCCCTTACAAACTCCTTGGATCAACTCCACAATCTTGTTGGAGGCTCCCAAGTGACACCTAACCAATCTAGGAGACACCACTCTCCAAAAGGTAATAAATGGTGTGTTGATGATGAACTCCTTGCTCTTGTGCTTCAAGTGATAGTCTCCCCAACGCTAAACTCTCTCACACAGATTTGGATATGGTGGAAAGAAGATTTGAGTGGAAAGCAACTTGGGGAAGGCTAGAGATCAAGATTATTGTGGTTGGATTGGAATATCTTGGTCTCAACACATGAGCAGGTGGTTATCTCTTAGAAAATGTATAGTAGAAGTGTTGGCATGTTTTGATGGCTCTCTCACTGATGGAGAAGGGGTGGAGGGGTATATATAGCCTCCATTTAACCCAACTCGGTCAGACCGAATAAACAAACTTGGCCAGACCGAAGCAGTTCAAAATCTGAACATCAGACATTTCGGTGGGACCGACAATATCAACTCAGTGAGACGGATGCGTTAGGGTTAGGGCAAACCTCATCTCGGTGAGACCGGTCACACGAAGTCGGTAAGACCGATTTCAGTAATAGGCTAATAGAGACTTGGCTAGGCAAACTCGGTGGGACCAATTCGCTCATCTCGGTGAGACCGAATCATTACGAAGAGGAAACAGAGAGTTTGCATTGCCAACTCGGTTGGACCAATTCGCACATCTCGGTTAGACCAAAATGTTATGAAGGGAGACAAAGAGTTAGCAATCCTATCTCGATGAGACCAAGATGCCTATCGGTGAGAACGAACTGATTAGGGTTTGCGGTAGTGGCTATGTCAAGTGAACTTAGTGGCACCGGATAGATCAAATCGGTAGGGCCGAGTTTGACTTTTAGGTTTGGGACATATGTGAAAATGAGAAAGTGGTTGAGGGATTTGGAGCATATCACCAAGCATTTTGAGCAAGTAAGCCATTAAGCAACACCTCATCCCCTTTTATTAGTATTGGCTTTTCCTATGGACTCAATGTGATCTTGGATAATTAAAATGAAAATGTAGAGTCTTGAGCTTTTGCCAATCTTTGTCCTTAGCATTTTGAGGGGTCCACATTTCTAATCCATGCCATGCCAACCATTGAACTTCCTGAAATATTTATCTTTAAAGGATATTAGTTCAATGAGCTATATGTTGTTATTAGTTACCAAAACCACCCGGGGATTAGTTGCACTTCAGTACTTAATAGTTTAGTGAGCCATGCTTTACGGCTTAGAATCGGGGCTCAAAAGATGTTTTGAATGTCATAGAACATATGAGAAGTTCCAAGAGCTGAAATTGGTATTTCAGACTCATGCTCGTGTTGAGAGGTATGAGACCAATGACAAGTACTTTGCCTACAAGATGGAGGAGAATGGCTCAGCGAATGAGCATGTGCTCAGAATGTCCGAGTACTACAATCACTTGAATCAAGTGGGGGTTAATCTTCCAGATAAGATAGTGATTGAAAAATTTCTCCGGTCACTATCACCAAGCTACTAGAGCTTCGTGATGAATTATAAGTATGCAAGGGATGACGAAAATGATTCCCAAAGGTCTTCGCAATGTTGAAATCGGTGGAGGTAGAAATCAAGAAGGAGCATTAAGTGTTGATAGTTAACAAGACCACTAGTTTCAAGAAAAGGACAAGGGAAAGAAAGGAAACTTCAATAAGAATGGCAAGCAAGTTGCCACTCCCGAGAAGAAGCCCAAAGCTAGACCCAAGCCTGAATCTTAGTGCTTCCACTACAAAGGAAATGGTCACTCAAAGTGGAACCGCCCCAAATATTTGTCGGTTAAGAAGGATTACAAAGTGAACAAAGGTATATTTGATATACATGTTAATGATGTGTTCCTTACTAGTGCTCGTAGTAGCCCCTGAGTATTTGATACCATTTAGTTGCTAAGATTAGTAACTCGAAACAAGAGTTGTAGAATGAACAGAGACTAGTTAAGGGCAAGGTGACGATGTGTGTTGGAAGTTGTTTCAAGATTGATATGATCACCATCACACACTCCCAATACTTTCGGGCTTAGTGTTGAACCTAAATAAATGTTATTTGGTGTTTGCATTGAGTATAAACAAGATTGGATTGTGTTCATTGCAGTACGATTATTCATTTAAGTAAGAGAATAATTGTTATTCTGTTTACATGAATAAAACCTTGTATGGTTATACACCCAATGTAAATGGTTTATTGAATCTCGATCATAGCGATACACATATTCATAATGTTGATGCCAAAAGATGCAACATTGATAATGATAGTGCAACATACTTGTGGCACTATTGTTTAGGTCATATTGGTGTAAAGCACATGAAGAAACTCCATGTTGATGGACTTTTGGAATCACTTGATTATGAATCATTTGATACATGCGAACCATGCCTCATGGGTAAGATGACTAAAATTCCGTTCTCCAGAACATTGGAGCGAGCTAATTGTCGGTGTCAAAACTGGCGGATCTCGGGTAGAGGGTCCCGAACTTTGCATCCGAGGATCGATGGTAACAAGAGACTAGGGACACGATGTGTACCTAGGTTCGCGCCCTCTCGATCAAGGTAATACCCTACTTCCTGCTTGATTAATCATGATGAATATAGGGTTACAAGAGTTGATCTACCTCAAGATCGTAATGGCTAAACCCTAGAAGTCTAGACTAAGATGTTGTGATTTTGTCTCTACGGACTAAACCCTCCAGTTTATATATGCACCGGAGGGACCTAGGGTTGTACATGATCATCTTGCAGAGGAAGGAAAATATTACACCCGGACTCTAAACTTGTTATTTTACACATATAGGAGTCCTATCCGGATATGGGGGATAGTCTTCAATGATAATCTTCACATGCCACCAGTTCGGCCCATAACGAGTAATCTGGCCAGCCGAGGACCCCTTAATCCAGGACTCCCTCAGTAGCCCCTGAACCAGTCTTCGATGACGATGAGTTCGGCTCATGTACTGTCTTCGGCATTGTAAGGCGGGTTCCTCCTTCCGAACACACTGAAGTATCGTTCCCTGCACCTGGGAACTATGTTCGGCTCTGTATGATTAGTACAAACCTTAGCCTTGAAGGCAAAGTATCGAAAAACAGACACTATGTCTTTACTGACCACTTTTCAGTGAAGCGTTACGTTTGACCCTTTAATATTTTGAACCATTTGCTTGGCTCCAGTTTCGCATTTCGAGGCATTGCCCCATTGGCATGTCTTGTCGAAGCAGAGATCGTGCCCGCTTATTGCTCGATTCTTATCAATATGACGTGGGTAACCCAACTATGCCTTACGCACGATTGTGTTGGGAACCAGCGAGGATTACGGCTGGAGTGGGGGGCGTTTGGGATTCACCATCTATAAAAGGATACAGATCCTTCCCCTTTCACCCCACGCTCTCCTCAAGCCCTAGCTTCCCAATCTCCTCATCCCCAGTGCCCACAGCTCCAATGCCCGCAACTCTCAACTCCTCCACCACTGCCTCCCTCCCCAGCAATGGCTGGAACCGGTTCCAAGGGCAAGTCGGAGGCCTCCTTGGTCATGGAGAAGACCGTGAAGAATATCGGAAGTGTGGGTTACCTCGCCGATGAAATAGCGCACCGGGTCCCCGACAAGAACCAGGTGATCCCCGTCCCTGAGCCGGGTGAAAGGGTGGTTTTCATCCCTCACTTTATTCGGGGGCTGGGGTTTCCGCTTCACCCCTTTGTCCGGGGCCTCCTATTTTTCTACGAGCTGGATGTCCATGATCTAGCCCCAAACTCTATCCTCCACATATCATCTTTCATAGTTGTATGTGAGGCATTCCTCCGCCCCCCC
>LR738711.1:523415401-523541777 GCA_902687465.1 Secale cereale | reverse complement strand
CCCCCCCCCCCCCCCCCCCTCATTTCGGCTTATGGCTTAAGATCTTCAATCTGAAGCCGAAGGTGGTCGATGGGCAACATGCAGATTGCGGGGGAGCCATGGTGAGTAAGCTGCCAAATGCCACTTGTCCAAAGGGGGCCTTTGTGGAGATGAACAAAATATGGCAGCAGGAGTGGCTCTATATCACCGAACCATGCGATGCCAACTGAGCGGCGGCGCCCGCATTCAGATTTGGTCCCCCCAGAGAGGCTAACCTCATGGACCTCCAAGAGCCTGGATTGGGGTTCTCGGACGGAGGTGTAGGCCCTCCAAAACTGCATTTTCAGC
Organism: Secale cereale; assembly: GCA_902687465.1. Classification (NCBI taxonomy): domain Eukaryota; kingdom Viridiplantae; phylum Streptophyta; class Magnoliopsida; order Poales; family Poaceae; genus Secale; species Secale cereale. The sequence goes on along the minus strand of LR738711.1, from coordinate 523,541,450 downwards.
ATGATGGTTGCTACTTCTTGAGCTTGCGTTGTATTCCCTCGAAGAGGAAAGGGGGATGCAGCACAGTAGCGTAAGTAATTCCCTCAGTTTTTGAGAACCAAGGTATCAATCTAGTAGGAGACCACGCGCGAGTCCCTCGCACCTGCACAAACAAATAAGAACTTTGCAGCCAACGCGATAAGGGGTTGTCAATCACTTTACGGTCACTTACGGAAGTGAGATCTGATAGAGATGATAGTTTATATTTATGGTATTTTTAGTTTATAAGAACATCAAATAAAAGCGATAAAAGTAAGGTAGATGTAGATTGATATGTTGAGAATAGACCCGTGGGCCATAGTGTTCTCTAGTGGCTTCTCTCATGATAGCGATATTCTACGGTGGGTAAACAAATTACTGTCGAGCAATTGATAGAAAAGCGAATAATTATGAGACTATCTAGGCATGATCATCGTATATAGGCATCACGTCCGAGACAAGTAGACCTACTCCTGCCTGCATCTACTACTATTACTCCACACATCGACCGCTATCCAGCATGCATCTAGTGTATTGAGTTCATAAGAACAGAGTAACGCCTTAAGCAAGATGACATGATGTAGAGGGATAAACTCAAGCAATATGATATAAACACCATTTTTTATCCTCGATGGCAACAATACAATACGTGCCTTGCTGCCCCTACTGTCACTGGGAAAGGACACCGCAAGATTGAACCCAAAGCCAAGCACTTCTCCCATTGCAAGAACTATAGATCTAGTAGGCCAAACCAAACCAATAATTCGAAGAGACTTGCAAGGATATTATGAGCACACATAAAAAGTTCAGAGAAGTACCAAATATCTTTCATAGATAACCTTGACCATAAACTCACAATTCATCGAATCTCGACACACACCGCAAAAAGAGATTACATCGAATAGATCTCCTCGAAGACCGAGGAGAACTTTGTATTGAGATCCAGAGAGAGAGAAGAAGCCATCTAGATACTAGCTATGGATCCGAAGGTCTGTGGTAAACTACTCACAACTCATGGTGAGGGCGATGATGATGATGATGAAGAACTCCGTGATGGATCCCCCTCCGGTGGAGCTCCGGAATAGGCTCCAAGATGGGATCTTCACGGGAACAGAAGGTACAGCGGTGTAATTAGGGTTTTCTCTCTGTTCACGGATTTTCTGGGGTACGTAGACTTATATAGGAAGAAGGAGGGCACCGGGGGACGCTCGTGGGGGCCACGAGGCAGGGGGCGCACCCTGGGAAGGGGGGCGCGCCCCCCACCCTCGTGGGCCACCTCTTGATCCCCTGACGTGGTTCTCAAGCTCCGCTTGCGTGATTTTCTCCAAAAATATCTCTCGCAAAGGTTTCATTCCATTTGGACTCCGTTTGATATTCTTTTTCTGCAAAACCCTGAAACAGGCAAAAAACTGCAATCTGGACTGGGCCTTTGGGTTAGTAGGTTAGTCCCAAAAATGATATAAAAGTGAATGGTAAAGCCCATTAAACATCCAAGACTTCATAAATAATAGCATGGAACAATAAAAAATTATAGGTACGTTGGAGACGTATCAAGCATCCCCAAGCTTAACTCTTGCTCGTCCTCGAGTAGGTAAATGATAAAGAAAGAATTTTTGATGTGGAATGCTAACCAATATAGTTTTTCAATGTAATTCTCTTAATTGTGGCATGAATGTTCAGATCTGAAAGATTCAAGATAAAAGTCTATATTGACATAAGAAATAACAATACTTCAAGCATACTAACAAAGCAATCATGTCTTCTCAAAATACTGTGGCTAAAGAAAGTTATCCCTACAAAATCATATAGTGTTGGCTATGCTCCCTCGCTATCACACAAAATATTCATATCATGCACAACCCCGATTTCAGCCAAGCACTTGTTTTCATACTCTATCTTTTCAAACCTTTCAACTTTCACGCAATACATGAGCGTTAGCCATGGACATAGCACTATGGGTGGAATAGAGGTGGTTGTGGAGAAATCAAAAAGGAGGGAGATAGTCTCACATCGACTATGCATATCAACGGGCTATGGAGATGCCCATCAATAGATATCAATGTGAGTGAGTAGGGATTGCCTTGCAACGGATGCACTAGAGCTAAATATGAATGAAAGCTCAATAAAAGAAACTAGTGGGTGTGCATCCAACTTGCTTGCTCACGAAGACCTAGAGCATTCGAGGAAGCCCATCATTGGAATATACAAGCCAAGTTATATAATGAAAATTCCCACTAGTATATGAAAGTGACTAAACATGAGACTCTCTACAATGAAGAATATAGTGCTACTTTGAAGCACAAGTGTGGAAAAAAAGATAGTAGCAATTGTCCCTTTTTTCTTTTCTCTTTTTTTGGGCCTTTCTTTTTTTTCTTTGGCCTTTTTTTTGTGGAGGGGCTTTATAGATTTAGCCTTTCCTCCCATGGGACAATGCTCTAATAATGATGATCATCACACTTTCATTACAACTCGATATTACAACTCGATACTACAACAACAAAGTATGACTCTATATGAATGCCTCCGGCGGTGTACCGGTATGTGCAATGAAACAAGAGTGACATGTATAAAAATTATGCATGGTGGCTTTGCCACAAATACGATGTCAACTACATGATCATGCAATGGCAATATGACAATATGATGCGTGTCATATGAACGGAACGGTGCAAAGTTGCATGGCAATATATCTCAGAATCGCTATGGAAATGCCATGATAGGTAGGTATGGTGGCTGTTTTGAGGAACAATATGGTGGCTATTTTGAGGAAGGATATATAGTGGGTTTATGGCAGCGGCGAAAGTTGCGCGGTACAAGAGAGGCTAGCAATGGTGGAAGGGTGAGAGTGCGTATAATCCATGGACTCAACATTAGTCATAAGAACTCATATACTTATTGCAAAAATCTACGAGTCATCAAAACAAAGCAATCAACGCATGCTCCTAGGGGGGAGGTTGGTAGGAGTTAACCATCGCGCGCCCTCGACCTCCACACAAAGGTTGGCACTCTACAAATACCTCATGCTCTAACTACATCACATAACGGTTCACCATACGTGCATGCTATGGGAATCACTAACCTTAACACAAGTATTTCTCAATTTCATAATAACTCCACTAGCATGACTCTAATATCACTATCCTTATATCTCAAAACAATTATCAAGCATCCAACATCTCATCATATTCAATGCACTTAGTGTGATTTTTTTTACTACATTGACATTGGATGTTTATCATGTGAAGAGTAGTTTCTTTAGCCTAAACACATTACCATGCTGTTTTAATAGACTCTCAAAAGAATATAAGTGAAGCATGAGATTTCAACAATTTCTACAAAATATTACCACCACCGTGCTCTAAAATATATAAGTGAAGCACTAGAGCAAAAACTATTCAACTCAAAAGATTTAAGTGAAGCACATAGAGTGTTCTAATAATTTCTAGGACATATTTAACTCTCTCAAATAGGTGTGTCCAGCAAGGATGATTGTGGCAAACTAACAAGAAAAGACTCAAATTATACAAGACGCTCCAAGCAAAACACTTATCATGTTGCGAATAAAAATATAGCTCCAAGTATAGTTACCGATGGATGAAGACGAAAGAGGGGATGCCTTCCCGGGGCATCCCCAAGCTTAGGCTTTTGATTATATTGAATTCCTTGCGGTGCCATGGGCATCCCCAAGCTTAGGCCTTTGCTACTCCTTGTTCCATAGTCCATCAAAGCAATACTCAAAACTTGAAAACTTCACAACACAAAACTTAGACAAAAATTCTCGTGAGCTCCGTTAGTATAAGAAAGCAAACCACTACTCAAAAGTGCATCAATGAATTCATTCTTTGTTTATATTGGTGTTAAACCTACTGTATTACAACTTCTCTATGGTTTGTATCCTCCAATACTACTCATAGATGCATCGGAATAAGCAAACAACACACGAAAAACAGAATCTGTCAAAAACAGAACAGTCTGTAGTAATCTGCAGGTTTCGCCTACTTCTGGAACCCCAAAAAATTCAAACTAAATTGGTAAATTTTTGGACTTTGTCTAAAAATCATCTGCAAAAGGAATCAACTAAAAACCACGCTCCAGTAAAATCTGAAGACCACTTTAGCAAGCGCTAACGATTCTGTTTTTCACAGCAAGATCACATAAACTTCACACAAGTCTTCCCAAAAGTTCTACTTGGCACAAACACTGAACAAAACATGAAAACACATCTAATCAGAGGCTAGATGAAATATTTATTCCCTAACATCAACAAAAACAAAAAACATAAAATTGGGTTGCCTCCCAACAAGCGCTATCGTTTTGCACCGCTAGCCAGGCACGATAGAAGATAAATCTAGGGATAGCCATAGTGGTACGATATGTCGCGAAAGCTCATCTCATATTCCCTACGTTCAGCAGCAAGCTTCCTTTGTGGCAAGAAAAAGTAATCAAAAGGGCTAAATTTAATGGGACAAAAGTCCCCTACATCAATCTCGGGAGGAACAGGTTCCTCCTTTGGCCCTTTGTAGTGGATAACCAATTCATCATTATAGGCATTCTTTTGGCAGAAGATCATAAGCCTTCGCTCAAGGAAGAAGCCTAACCCATTATTTTGAACAGCAAAATCATCGTTTATCTCAGAAATTCTATCAATCAAGATCTCAATAGGAACCTTTTTTTCTAAGGTTTTCATTAAAAGCAACATGATCAGGGGATCGCAACCGCATTAGGTCTTCTTGATTGAACAAGATAGCCTCTATAGGAGGTCGACCGGCATATACTCCATTATGAGCAAAGATTTCTCTGGCCTCTTTCATGATATATCTAAATTCATGAGCCAAAAGGATAGTAGCTGCACGCTTAATAGAAGAATGCTCAATATTGGAAAACTCCAAAAAGATTCTCTGAATACAGGGATGCATATGGATAAATTGCCTTTCAATTTCTATTATAAGCATAGATACAGCTTCTGCAAGGCTACTAGTTCTGTGAAGAATAGAGCCACCCATAGTGGGCAAAGCACCAACACAACTAAAGAAGTCTTGAAGAACTCCTTTTCCAATAATATTACCACTACCAACCCGGAACTTCTTAATATGTAAAGTGGTAGCTTCATCCGGGGGGTCAACATGAACGTTACCCTCGACATTGCTACCCTTCTCGATAAAGTCATCCCCCATCTCAGACATGAGGGCGAGCAAGCAAGCAACACACACAAGCAAACAAGAAGCAAGCGAACGATAAACACACGGCGGAAGAAGGGCAAATAAAACTGCAAGGATGAAGTGGGGGAGAGGAAAACGAAAGGCAAATAACGTAATGCGAAGGATAAGGGTTTGTGATAGGTACTTGGTATATGACTTTTGTGTAAGCCTCCCCGACAACGGCGCCAGAAATTCTTCTTGCTACTTCTTGAGCTTGTGTTGTATTCCCTCGAAGAGGAAAGGGAGATGCAGCACAGTAGCGTAACTATTTTCCTCAGTTTTTGAGAACCAAGGTATTAATCCAGTAGGAGACCACGCGCGAGTCCCTCGCACATGCACAAACAAATAAGAACTTCGCAGCCAATGCGATAAGGGGTTGTCAATCCCTATACGGTCACTTACGGAAGTGAGATCTGATAGAGATGATAGTTTATAGTTTTGGTATTTTTAGTTTATAAGAACAACAAATAAAAGCGATAAAAGTAAGGTAGATGTAGATTGATATGTTGAGAATAGACCCGGGGGCCATAGTGTTCTCTAGTGGCTACTCTCATGATAGCGATATTCTATGGTGGGTAAACAAATTACTGTCGAGCAATTGATAGAAAATCAAATAATTATGAGACTATCTAGGCATGATCATTATAAATAGGCATCACGTCCGAGACAAGTAGACCGACTCCTGCCTGCATCTACTACTATTACTCCACACATTGACCGCTATCCAGCATGCATCTAGTGTATTGAGTTCATAAGAACAGAGTAACGCCTTAAGCAAGATAACATGATGTAGAGAGATAAACTCAAGCAATATGATATAAACCCCATCTTTTTATCCTCGATGGCAACAATACAATACGTGCCTTGCTGCCCCTACTGTCACTGGGAAAGGACACCGCAAGATTGAACCCAAAGCCAAGCACTTCTCCCATTGCAAGAACTATAAATCTGGTAGGCCAAACCAAACCAATAATTCGAAGAGACTTGCAAGGATATTATGAGCACACATAAAAAGTTTAGAGAAGAACCGAATATCTTTCAAAGATAACCTTGATCATAAACTCACAATTCATCGGATCTCGACAAACACACCGCAAAAAGAGATTACATCGACTAGATCTCCTCGAAGACGGAGGAGAACTTTGTAATTAGATCCACAAAGAGAGAAGAAGCCATCTAGATACTAGCTATGGACCTGAAGGTCTGTGGTAAACTACTCACAACTCATGGTGAGGGCGATGATGATGATGATGAAGAACTCCGTGATGGATCCCCCTCCGGTGGAGCTCCGAAACAGGCTCCAAGATGGGATCTTCACGGGAACAGAAGGTACGGCGGTGGAATTAGGGTTTTCTCTCTGTTCACGGAGTTTCTGGGGTACGTAGAATTATATAGGAAGAAGGAGGGTACCGGGGGATGCTCGAGGGGGCCACGAGGCAGGGGGCGCGCCCCCCACCCTCTTGGGCCACCTCTTGATCCCCTGACGTGGTTCTCAAGCTCTGTGTGCGTGATTTTCTCCAAAAATATCTTTCGCGAAGGCTTCGTTCCGTTAGGACTCCGTTTGATATTCTTTTTTTGCAAAACCCTAAAACAGGCAAAAAACATCAATCTGGACTGGGCCTTTGGGTTAGTAGGTTAGTCCCAGAAATGATATAAAAGTGAATGATAAATCCCATTAAACATACAAGACTTCATAAATAATAGTATGAAACAATCAAAAATTATAGATACGTTGGAGACGTATCAATGGTGAAGGGCACCCTCCTCACTAAAGTGATTCAGGTGATGCTCTTCCGCCGCGTTCTCCCCTACCAATATCGGGACTCCCACCTATGGGAGTTCAATCCGGAAGATCCCGGACCCTGAAGCGCCTCTTCGGCACCACGCACGAAGATATCTAGAAGCAGCTCTTCAAGGCCCAAAAGGGGTGGCCGGAGGAGACCGAGGACAAGGGCTTCAGTAGCGTGTTCTCGGCTTCAGAGGTAATCAAAATTCCTGCCAAGTACATACCAAGTCCATATTTCAATTATAACAGGAGTTAGACCTTTTATGTTCCATTCAGGCCTGTACGAAGAAAGCGGTGCGGATCAAGTGTCCGGCTCCGCTACCCGAAGACCCAGAGACGCCTCAATTGATGGTGATGCTGGTTCCGGTGCCATACAAGGCACTGGAGAAGAAGGCTAAGAAGAAGGGCAAGGAGGTCAAGAGCAACCCCCGCCCTAAGGGTCCCCCGGACATAGTGTCCAGGGAAACCGACGCTCACTCCTCCCCCGAAGAAGAAGAAGAGGAGGAGGAGGAAGAGGAAGAGAGCGACTCCCCCATCGAGGCAAAGGGGAGGAAGAGGGCAGCCCCCGCAGACGCGGGCAAGGTGGCGCCCAGGAATCAGTTGAACATTCCGTAGTAGAATATATTTGTTATAAAACCTGGTATACAGACAGTAGCCCCTGATGCTTTGTTTGATTCTAAACAGAATCGGACAAAGGATCCATTTTATAGCATCTAATAGAGCAGAACTATGTACTGTGTTTGAACAGGCTTCACTAGTAGCGGCATCAGCCCAGGCCGCAGAGATTTCTGAGCTCACTTGGAAGCTTCAACTAGCCGGCAAGGAGCTCGACCATGTCAACAAGCGTTTTGATGAAACACAAGGTATGCGGATTTTCAAGAAATTGAAATGTCGAAACACTATATGTTTGATGTGTGTGAGTGTGAACTCATTGTGCGATATGATTTATGTAACAGTTGACACAGCTGAAGTCGAGGCCCTTAAGGGCGAGCTCGCAAAGGCCAAGGAAGAGGCCAAGGTGACCAAAGCAGCCGCTGACAAAGCGGCTGCCAACCTGAAGGCCGAATAGGCCGTGCGTCAACCTGAAGTCGAAGAAGAACTACGAGATGCCATTCGCAAGTGCGAGGCATTAGAGCAGAAGACTTCAAAGCAAGCCTCCAAACTCAACACGTCAGCCAATGCTGCCAAGGAGGCGCGGAGTCAATCACGCAGCTCTCATGAGGAGATCAAACAAGCATGGCAGATAGCAGCTGGTAAGACCTTTCTCTTGCAGAGTATCTTTGGGGGTCGGAGGTATCTTGCACTCACGCGATTATGGAGTTCTCCAAGCGCGTTTGCGGATCTCCCAAGGAGCTTTGCCAACCCCGCCCAATTCTTCCGAGCCCAGGAGGGGAACAACACGGAGAAGCTGTTCTGGTCACAATTCCTTGTGCCAGAATGTCCAGTACCCTTGAACGACCAGGTGAAGCAGCTGGTCGTGCTACATAATATGGCGGGTGCGACCATGAGGGACTTAATAGTCCGGCTATGGCCCGCTGATCCAATCCCAAGTAGCTACTTTGGGTTGGTGAAGCGACTCGTCGACGCGAGTCTACAGGTCGATGATGTTAAGCGTTCGGCCTGCATAGAAGGTGCACGAATGAACTTCGCCCGCGTCAAGATGCACTGGGCGAAGATGAAGGCTGCTGAGATAGCGATTGCTGGCCCGCCGGAGAGCAAGGATCATCGGAAGCCGGGAAGGTACTTCGGTGATGTCCTAGAAGGAGCCCGCATTGTAGAGGGTCAGTGCTCAAAGGATGTAATCTTTGAGTAATTGTATTCACATTGTAAAGACTAAGCTTATGAACTGATGTCTATATAATTTTGCGCTTTTGTATTGTAAGCGACTTTTCCTCCTGTGCGGCCATTTGGTTATATCTAATAGTTTCCAGTCGCCGGCTTCAACCCCCATGTAGATACTACAGGGTGTTCGGTAATGCGCGTGAACACTCTTTATCCAACGTCTTGGTCAACAAAGAAGGTGTCTATGGAGCGAACCAGGCAATCAGACTATGTGGCTTTAATGCTTTCACTTAGCCATAGGAGCTTGACTTGTGGGGCTAAGTACTAGCCCCTAGTGCGTGTGCGGCTTTCCGAACTATGGTGCCCACTTTACGCGGTTGGGGAAAGACCAGCCCCTCGTATAACACTGAGTAGACCACTATCGATCATAGTATAACACTAGGTCACCGAATAGCTGACTAGCTCTCGCTCATCATGACAGTTAGTTTTCTGCTTTCTCTACTGAGGTACTTGACCGGACGAGCCAGAAGTACAATCGCTGCAGTTCTCCCTTTACTACCTTAGCCGAACAATGCGAAACATAAGGTGGTAAGCACAGGAGCCGGGCAACCCAACTATAGACCCAAGACATTATTCGGAGCCGACGCATATAATGCAATATTCGGGACGCCGAACAGTTCCTTATAAATGTTCGGACTTGGAGGTGTGCCAGGCCGAATACAGCCCCTGGTATTAAGTCCAGGTATTCAGGCACATGTGGCAATCTGAGGTGGGTTGAGAACGCAGGTGGTAATAAAATGAACTCCAAGCGAATTCGAACCAAACTGCTTCTTTTATATCCCGTTTTAATACGGCGAACAATGTGGTTACAAATAATACTGATAACATCTTGGGCATTTTTCATGCCAACAGAAGAAAAGAGACTAAAAAGGGGAAACGGTTTACATAGAGCCCGAATCTAACGAAGAAAAAGAAATTTCGACGGGGGGCCCTGCTGCACGCCTGCGCCGTTTTCTCCTTTGTAGTGTGTCCTTAAATAGGGGAGTTATGATGGCCGCCTGCGACAAATGAAGGAGAACTCTATAAAAGAATGTCCTACACAGCCGTAGATAAGGTGGGTTCTTTTAATGAACCTTTAAAAGGAAATGTATTATAGAGTCTGAATAGGGTCAAGCCAAACTATGGACTATCTTTATGCAGTGTGCCCCGATGCCACCCAAGGTATTTTAAGGGCGTAATACTTACACGTGGTACATATGCTACTACCTTGTGGGGCAGTTGACAGGGGCGTAGCTGCTAATCGAGCTCAGTTTCTTCTGAGCTACTGCATTGTAGTGCGGGCCGGACGCATTTGGTAGTGTTTGTGGTCTTGACGACCGATGAACTGTTCGGCTAGAATAAGCCGCTTTGGACCTCGGCTGCTAGGGCCGTAGTGTCTTCCTCTATACAGAGGGAGCGCAACATATTTCCGTTGATCGTGATGACACCGCATAGTCCAGACATTAAAGCGGGCGAAGGCTGTTCTTCCGAGTAGTGCATGATATCCACTTCGAAAAGGAGCGATGTCGAAGATTAGCTCTTCGCTTCGAAAGTTATCAGGAGAGCCGAATACGACCTCCAGTGTTAATGAGCCCGTGCGGCGGGCCTCTATGCCGGGTATCACTCCTTTAAAGGTAGTGCTGATGGGCATAATTCTTGACGGGTCTATCCCCATCTTGCGGACAGTGTCTTGGTATATTAGATTGAAACTGCTGCCGTCGTCCATAAGGGCTCGATTAAGATGATATCCATCAATTATAGGATCGAGCACTAGGGACGCCAAACCTCCGTGACAGATACTAGTTGTGTGATCCCTACAATCAAAGGTGATCGGGCAAGCCGACCATGGGTTGAATTTGGGGGCAACAGACTCTACGGCATAGACGTCCATGAGTGCGTGCTTGCGCTCCCTCTTGGGGATATGGGCGGCGTAGATCATATTCACGGTTTTTACCTTCAGTGTAAATTTCTTATGTCACCCAGTGTTCGGCTGGCGAGGTTCATCCTCGTTCTCGCTTTGAGGTCCTTTCCCCTTTTGTTCGACATTTAACTTGCCGGCCTGCTTGAAGACCCAACAGTTTCTGTTGGTGTGGTTTGTAGGTTTGTCAGGGGTGCCATGAATCTGGCAAGGCCTTTCTAGTATTTTGTCCAGGCTAGATGGACTATCTATGTTGCCTTTGAATGGCTTCTTCCATTGACAGGGCATGGAGCCACTGAATCCGGCATTTACTGTTGTATCATATGTTTCTCCAGTATTGTTTTGACGCTTGTTTTTATTGCGTCGTGGCTTTCCATTTACGTCACTGACTTCGGAAGTGCCAGGGTCGCTGGTGCTATTGCTGCTATGAGCTAGCCAGCTATCTTCGCCCGCACAAAATCGGGTCATGAGTTGTAACGCCCCGGACACACCCGCCGGTGGTCGTTACTCCTGACGGGATCTAGACTGGCCTCACATATCAATACTAGTCTTTTCTGCGCACTTTGTCCTCACCCGGGAGCAACTTCCCGGTCGGTCACCCATCCTGAAACTACTCCAAGCTGAGCATGCTTAACTTTGGAGTTCTGTCCGAATGGGCTTCCGGAAAAGAAGGAATTCCTTATTGATATGAGTAGTCTATCATCCCTAATAAGCCAGGCTATCACATACACCCCCACTCAGAGGAACCGACGTCCTCGTCGGGCCACAGGAACGTTCCCTCTTGGCACAAACGTCTGTGCTTCCAGGACAGCACATGTGCCATGCCGTGTGCCACGACAGGTCACAAACGTCATGCACAACATGACTGCAAACTGTCCTCAAACATCCGTGTAACCGTGAGGGTAGGCTCTGATACCAACTTGTAACGCCCCGGACACACCCGCCGGTGGTCGTTACTCCTGGCGGGATCTAGACTGGCCTCACATATCAATACTAGTCTTTTCTGCGCACTTTGTCCTCACTCGTGCGCACCCGGGAGCAACTTCCCGGTCGGTCACCCATCCTGAAACTACTCCAAGCTGAGCACGCTTAACTTTGGAGTTCTGTCTGAATGGGCTTACGGAAAAGAAGGAGTTCCTTATTGATATGAGTAGTCTATCATCCCTAATAAGCCAGGCTATCACATGAGTGTGGTAAGGGCTGCCATTGTCCTCGGCTTCTCTTGGCCGAGGTGTCTAGCCAGTCACTCATCCCAGACATTGTGTTTGAATGCCGCTAAGGCTTCAGCGTCCGGATAGTCAACAATTTGGTTCTTTTTAGTCAAGAAGCGATTCCAAAGCTTGTAGGCTGACTCCCTGGGTTGCTGGATTATGTGACTTAGATCGTCAGCATCCGGGGGCCGGACATAAGTCCCCTGAAAGTTAGCCCGTAAAGTATCCTCAAGATCTTCCCAGCTTCCAATGGAGTTCTCTGGGAGGCTGTTTAACCAGTGCCGAGCTAGCCCTTTCAGCTTGACAGGTAAGTATTTGATGGCGTGGAGGTCATCTCCACAAGCCATGTGGATGTGAAGAATAAAGTCTTCTATCCATACAGCAAAGTCCGTTGTTCCATCATATGCCTTGATGTTTACGGTTTAAACCCTTCGGGGAATTGATGATCCATCACCTCATCGGTGAAGCACAAAGGTTGTGCAGTGCCCCTGTATCGCGCAACATCATGGTGTAATTCGGATGGTATCTGTGTTCGCTACTGGTCCTGAACTTGATTGTGCCCGGCGTGTTTAGCTTGATAGTCGGCGTCCCGCGTGGGGGCATGTTCCCTTGATCCATAGATTGACCTGGCCTGACCAGCTTTTCTATTTAGGTCCTGACATAAATCGTACTTGTGACCCTGAGCCGTTGTGTACTTTCCTTTACGATGGGGAGGTGCGGGTCGTTGTATAGCATTGCTGGCCGCTTTGTCCCGTCCACGGGGCAGTGGATCTGGTTCATCAGCTTGCTCATGTCTCGACAGAATTGGCGCAGGGGCCTCGTCGTTGAATTGTGGCAGCAACGTGTGCTTGGGATAGCTCTTTGTTTGAAGCTCGCGGTCGTATCTCTCCTCAGCGTCTAACACTTCATTCCATCTATCATTGAGAGTATCATGTTCTGGTTTAAGCTGCTGCTGCTATTTTTTCAGGCTCCTTGCTGTGGCAATGAGCTGTTGCTGGAAGCATTTCTTTTCGAGGGGTTCCTCTGGGACTATGAATTCTTCGTCTCCCAGGCTGACGTCCTCTTCAGAGATATGTAGATAGTTGCTGTCTTCGAAATCATCGTGATCGGCGAGTTGTTCAGGGCTATGTTCCCCATCTTCCCGCTCGTCCTACTCCACCGCTAGCTCTACGGGGTCATCGGCTTCCTATGGATCTTCATTGTTTCTGGTGCCGGTGTTACTTTCCTTTCCTCGACGCGATCGTGAGAGGCGGCGTTTAGGAGGTTCATCGACGGCCTTATCCGGATCTGGATCTTTATCACCAGCGTCTTCCTTCTCGTTGGGTGTATCCACCATGTACACATTGTAGGTAAAAGTGGTTGTCCATCACCCGGTCACAGGCGGGTTTGAACCTAGATTGGCTTTGACGTCATGGTCCATCCCATCGATGTCTTCCGAAGCATAGTCTAGTAGGTCGGTTAAGTCTTCGACCGTGACTACCAAGTGGGTGGTGGGTGGGAAGCAAAATTTCCTGTCCTCAGCCCCTAGTTCAAACTAGGCATAGTTCGGCTTGGAATCCTCTGTTAGGGTGAGATATTGTAGTAAGTCTAGCGCCTCGTTTAAAAGCGAGTACTGGATAGGTGCACTAAAAAAAAGGACACATCCGTGACATTTTGGGCCGAACGAAACTTTTTTCTGTCATTCTTATGACACTTCTATGACAATAAGTGTGACAAAACCCGTATCATCATAGATGTGGTGGGCTCCTACTTCTCTGACAGAAAATGGGCTTTTCGTCCTGGGTGGGCTGGAGACACAGCTACAAGATATTCTTTGGGTCGTCCATGACGGAAAAAATCGTGGTAGAAGCGAGGGCGAGGAAAATTTCGGGGATTTCCCGGTTAGGGTGGGTGGTCGGGGCGGAGTGATGCACGGAGGTTTGCACGTTTCTCTCGTACACATCGCGTGTATGTGCGAGGCATTGGGCTCTAACTGAAACCAAGCGAGCAGGCATTCGCCTACTGAACCCGAGCGATTGCACTGCAGGCTACGCGTTACTGAACCCGAGCGATCGATCGATCTGGCTATTAACTGAACCCGATTGAGCGATTCCTTCGCTATGCTGCTAACTGAAGCCGATCGAACCTGCTGCCTCTTGATGAATAGTGAGCATTGTTGTGGGTTGGATGAACAGTTCCCAATGAGGGTTGGATGAACAGGACCTCGTGGTAGTAGCCAGAGGTCGTTGCCGCTGGATGAACAGGACCCCGTGGAGGGCTGGTTGAACAGTATCCGGTGGAGGGTTGGGTGAACAGTAGCGGTGGAGGGGTGGTGGAGGCTAGATGAACAGGAGCCCGTGGAGGGCTGGGTGAACAGTAGCCAGTGGAGGGCTGGTAGGATGAACAGGACCCCCGTGGAGGGCTGGATGAACAGGACCCCCGTGGAGGGCTGGTTGAACAGTAGTCGGTGGAGGCAGAGGAAGACACAGTCGATGAACAGTGCGGGTGGAGGCTGGAGGAAGTCGACGATAGGTGAACAGTAGCCCGTGGAGTCCCATTTTGCAGTTCGCCACACCCCTCCCGATAAACAGGACCCCCGTTTCGACCATAGCACTCCAACACAAGTCTGTTTCCTCCGTTTTGCGTTACGCCAGACCCCTTCCGTTGAACAGGTGATGACCCACAAGTGTATGAGGATCTATCGTAGTCCTTTCGATAAGTAAGAGTGTCGAACCCAACGAGGAGCAGAAGGAAATGATAGGCAGTTTTTAGTAAGGTATTTTCTGCAAGCATTGAAATTATAAGTAGTAGATAGTTTCGTGATAAGGTAATTGGTAGCAAGTGACAAAAGGTAGAAGTAAATAAGGTGCAGCAAGGTGGCCCAATCCTTTTTGTAGCAATAGACAAGCCTGGACAAACTCGTATATAAAGGAAAGCGCTCCCGAGGACACATGGGAATTATCGTCAAGCTAGTTTTCATCACGATCATCTGATTCGCGTTCGGTACTTTGATAATTTGGTATGTGGGTGGACCGGTGCTTGGGTGCTGTCCTTACTTGGACAAGCCTCCCACTTATGATTAACCTCTAATGCAAGCATCTGCAACTACAAAAGAAGTATTAAGGTAAACCTAACCATAGCCTGAAACATATTGATCCTAATCAGCCCCTTACGAAGCAACGCATAAACTAGGGTTTAAGCTTCTGTCACTCTAGCAACCCATCATCTACTTATTACTTCCCAATGCCTTCCTCTAGGCCCAAATAATGGTGAAGTTTCATGTCATCGACGTTCACATGACACCACTAGAGGAGAGACAACATACATCTCATCAAAATATCAAACGAATACCAAATTCACATGACTACTAATAGCAAGACTTCTCCCATGTCCTCAAGAACAAAAGTAACTACTCACAAGACATAATATTGTTCATGATCAGAAGGATATTAATATGCATAATGGATCTGAACATATGATCTTCCACCAAATAAACCAATAAGCATCAACTACAAGGAGTAATCAACACTACTAGCAACCCACATGTACCAATCTGATGTTTGGGTACAAAGATTGGATACAAGAGATAAACTAGGGTTTGAGAAGAGATGGTGCTGGTGAAGATGTTGATGAAGATAGCCCTCCCCAAGATGGGAGAGTTGTTGGTGATGACGGCAGTAACGATTTCCCCCTCCTGGAGGGAAGTATCCCCGGCAGAACAGCTCTGCCGGAGCCCTAGATTGGTTTTCTCCTTGGTTCCGCCTCGAGACGGCGGCGTCTGGACCCGAAAGCCTCCTTCTGATTTTTTTCAGGTCAAAACACCTCATATAGGAGAAGATGGGCATCGGGAGGCCTTCGGGGGGCCCACGAGACAGGGGGGCGCGCCCTGGGAAGGGGGGCGCGCCCCCCACCGTCGTGGACAACCGATGGCCCCCCTCGTGAACTTCTTTCACCAGATATTTTTTATATTTTCTGAAACGGAGTTCTGTTGAGTTTCGGGGCTTTTGGAGTTGTGCATAATAGATTTCCAGAGTTTGCTCCTTTTCCAGCCCAGAATTCCAGCTGCCGGCATTCTCCCTCTTCATGTAAACCTTGTAAAATAAGAGAGAAAAGGCCTAAGTATTGTGACAAAACATGTAATAACAACCCATAGTGCAATAAATATCAACATATAAGCATGATGCAAAATGGACGTATCAATTCCCCCAAGCTTAGACCTCGCTTGTCCTCAAGCGAAAGCCAATATAGATAAATATGTCCACATGTTTAGAGATAGAGGTGTCGATAAAAACAAAATACGGACATGAGGGCATCATGATCATTTTCATAACAGCAACATATATATATATTGTCATATGATTCTTATGCTAAAGTAACAATTCATCCACAATATCAAGCATGAATCATAAACTTCATTGGAAACTAACAAACTTTGATCTCGGTCATTGAAGCAATTGCAGTTTATCCTAATATCGGAAAGAGTCAATATAAGAGCTTTTCAGCAAGCCTACATACTCAACTATCATATAATCTTTCACAATTGCTCACACTCACGCAATACTTATGGTTATGGAGTTTTAATCGGACATGGAGAAAGACACGGGCTTATGGTGTTGCCTCCCAACCTTTTACCTCAAGGGTAATGTCAACAGTAATAGATCATGGAAACTTACATCCAAGTGGGTATATATGTCAGGATCTTTCCAACACAATGTGCTTGCCAAAGGATAAAATGTAAAAAGGAAAGGTGGATCTCACCTTGAATCTTATAAGGCAAGAATACTAGATAGGCCCTTCGCAGAGGGAAGTAGAGGTTGTCATGTGTTTTTATGGTTGGATGCACAAAGTCGCATAGAATAACGTCACTTTATATTGCCACTTGTGATAATGACCTTTATTATGTAGTCCGTCGCTTTTATTACTTCCATATCACAAGATCGTATAAAGCTAATTTCCTCCACACTAATAAATCATACATAATTTAGCGAGTTTGCAACACGACAACTTACTTGGAAGGATCTTTCTCAATCCATAGGTAGGTATGGTGGACTCTCATGGAAAAACTGGGTTTAAGGATATATGGAAGCACAAGTAGTATCTCTACTTAGTGCGAGGAGTTTTGGCTAGCATGAGGGGGGAAGGCAAGCGCAACATGTTGGATGATCCATGACAATATACTTTATTTCGGATATAAGAAGACATAACCCATTATATTGTCTTCCTTGTCCAACATCAACTCTTTATCATGTCATACTTTAATGAGTGCTCACAATCATAAAAGATGTCCAAGATAGTATATTTGTATGTGAAGCCTCTCTTCTTTTATTATTTCCTATTAATTGCAACGATGACCAAAACTATGTTTGTCATCTCCCAACAACTTTTATTCATCATACTCTTATATGTGAAGTCATTACTCCCCATAAGATTATTATGATCTCTTTGATACTTTTTATATTTTCTTTCTTTTTATCATGACCCAAGTGAGGAAATCCAGCCCTTGACTCAACACTAATCTTTATTATATAGCTCACGGACTCGACTACAAAGGGTAAAGATCATAAGGCAAAAGCTCACAACTAGATCATGCTAACTTTATTCTACTAGATCAAGATACTACCAAAAGGATCGAACTAAGAAAAATGGTAAAGATAGGAGTGATGGTGATACGATACCGGGGTCACTCCCCCCAAGCTTGGCAGTTGCCAAGGGGAGTGCCCATACCCATATGATTATGTCTCCTTCTTTGGGGGTGGTGATGTAGGAGTTGTTGATGATGCAGGCCTGTCGTCCACCTTCCAAGGCATGGGTTCACCATCGTAGAAGGATGATCGAGTCTCCGGGATACTCAAATCTGCAGCCATACTCATCTTCTTGAATCTATATTCATACTCACAGTTTTGGTTTTGCAGGTCATAGATCTGGGCTTGGAGGTGTCCGATCTTCTCTTGAAGATTGGAGATAGCTTCCCCGAAGATCCTTGAGTCCAGCTTGAGGTTGTTGGCAAGCTCCAAGATCATCATGTGGTTGGCATTGAGTCCTCGTTCCACCATACCTTGGCACTTGAAAACTTGCTGCTCCATTGCTTCGAGCCTTGTCTCCACACTTTCGGTCCTCCTCGGCCCCTCAACATCACGGATGTGCAGCACCCCCTCATGCAACTCCATGGTTTTAGGGTGATGCAGCACCTCCGCGAGGTAGGGGTTGATGACCTTCTCGAAGAAGTTGTCCTTGGGGATGTTGGAGGATGCCATGATGATCTAGTTCTGTCAAAAATAGCAGCTCGAAACGAAAACAGAGGATTTTTGCATGATACATAGGTCAAGATCTTCGGGAGTATATATAATGAAGTTTTACCGACCAGAAGGAGTAACCCACAAGAAAACGGAGTTCGGGAGGCACAAGAACTTCCCACGAGGTAGGGGGGCGCGCCCTCCACCCTCGTGGACGGCTCGTGTCTCTTCCGGACTACGGCTTATATTTCTATTTTTCTAAATATTCCAAAATGGAGAAAAATTGCCTTTAGCTGTTTTGGAGTCGGTTTACTTGCCGTATCACATACCTTTTCCTTTTCGGTGGCTGAATCATTCAGGAAAGTGTCCCTTATGTATTCCTCCGGGGTTACGGTTTCAATAACATTGGTTTCAACATTTATAGGATTACCTGAGATATAATGTTTGATTCTTTGACCATTCACCACCTTCGGATTTGTGCCTTCGAAGTTGTTGATTTTTATGGCACCGGAACGATAGACCTCCTCGATAACGTAAGGTCCTTCCCACTTGGAGAGAAGTTTTCCTGCAAAAAATCTTAAACAAGAGTTGAATAGCAAGACATAATCACCTACGTTAAACTCATGCTTTTGTATCCTTTTGTCATGCCATCTTTTAACTTTTTCTTTAAACAGCTTGGCGTTCTCATAGGCCTGGATTTTCCATTCATCAAGACAACTAATGTCAAATAGCCTCTTTTCACCGGCAAGTTTGAAATCATCATTGAGGTCTTTGTTAGCCCAATATGCCCTATGTTCTAGCTCAAGAGGTAAGTGACAAGCTTTTCCATATACCATCTTATATGGAGACATACCCATAGGATTTTTGTATGCAGTTCTATAGGCCCGTAATGCATCATCAAGTTTCTTGGACCAATTCTTCCTAGACCTATTAACTGTCTCTTTTAAGATTAGTTTCAAATCCCTATTACTTAGTTCTACTTGACCACTAGTCTGTGGGTGATAGGGGGATGCAATTCTATGGTTGACATCGTACTTTGCAAGCATCTTACGGAAAGCACCATGAATAAAGTGTGAACCACCATCAGTCATTAAGTATCTAGGGATTCCAAACCTCAGAAAAATAACTTCCTTAAGCATCTTAATAGAGGTGTTATGATCATCACTACTAGTTGGAATAGCTTCTACCCACTTAGTAACATAATCAACAGCAACTAAAATATGTGTGTACCCATTAGAGGCTGGAAACGGTCCCATATAATCAAAGCCCCAAACATCAAATGGTTCAGTAACAAGTGAATAATTCATAGGCATTTCCTGACGTCTACTGATATTACCAATTCTTTGACATTCATCACAAGATAAGACAAACTTATGGGCATCCTTGAAGAGAGTAGGCCAATAAAAACCGGATTGCAATACCTTGTACGCAGTTCTATCTCCCGCATGGTGTCCTCCATAAGCTTCGGAGTGGCACTTGCGTAGGATCTGTTCCTGTTCCTACTCAGGTACACAACGTCTAATAATACCATCTATTCCTTCTTTATAAAGATGTGGGTCATCCCAGAAGTAATGTCTCAAATCATAGAAGAACTTTTTCTTTTGCTGGTATGTGAAGCTAGGAGGTATAAACTTTGCAACAATATAATTGGCATCATCAGCATACCATGGAGTAGTACGAGAAGTATTTATGATAGCTAATTGTTCATCAGGAAAGCTATCATCAATAGGTTGTGGGTCATCAAGTACATTTTCAAACCTAGACAAGTTGTCTGCAACGGGGTTCTCAGCTCCCTTTCTATCAATAATATGCAAGTCAAACTCTTGCAGCAAGAGAACCCATCTAATAAGTCTAGGTTTAGCATCTTTCTTTTCCATAAGGTATTTGATAGCAGCATGATCAGTGTGAATAGTTACTTTAGAATCAAGAATATAGAGTCTAAACTTATCACAAGAAAATACAACTGCTAAAAATTCTTTCTCGGTAGTAGCATAGTTTCTCTGGGCACTATCTAGAGTTTTACTAGCATATTGGATGACATTCAGCTTCTTATCAAATCTTTGCCCTAGAACAGCTCCTACATCATAATCACTAGCATCGCACATAATCTCAAAAGGTAAATTCCAGTCAGGAGGCTGGACAATTGGTGCAGAGATCAATGCTTTCTTAAGTATTTCGAATGCTTCTAGACAATCATCATCAAAGACAAAAGGAATATCTTTTTGTAAGAGATTAGTCAGGGGCCTAGAGATTTTGGAGAAGTCCTTTATGAACCTCCTATAAAACCCGGCATGACCAAGGAAACTTCGTATACCTTTGATGTCCTTTGGGCATGGCATCTTTTCAATAGCATCAACTTTAGCTTTGTCAACTTCAATAACTCTTTCAGAAATTTTATGTCCCAAGACCATGCCTTCATCAACCATAAAATGGCACTTCTCCCAATTCAAGACAAGATTAGTGTCTTTGCATCTCTGCAAAACTCGATCAAGGTTGCTTAAGCAATCATCAAAAGAAGTTTCGTAAACGGAGAAATCATCCATGAAAACCTCAACAATCTTTTCACAAAAATCAGAGAATATAGCCATCATGCATCTTTGAAAGGTAGAAGGTGCATTACATAAACCGAAAGGCATACTTCTATAAGCAAAGGTACCGAAAGGACAAGTAAAAGTGGTCTTTTCTTGATCCCCTTTTGACACAAGTATTTGAGAGAAACCAGAATAACCATCTAGAAAGAAGAAATGAGTATGTTAGGATAATCTTTCTAGCATTTGATCAATAAATGGCAAGGGGTAATGATCTTTCTTAGTAGCTTTATTTAACTTACGGAAATCAATTACCATCCTATAACCTATAACTATTCTTTGCGGGATCAATTCATCTTTATCATTAGGAACGACAGTCGTACCTCCTTTCTTAGGGACACAATGGACATGACTTACCAACTGGCTATCAGCAACTGGATAGATAATACCTGCCCCTAGAAGCTTTAGTATTTCTTTCCTTACCACTTCTTTCATCTTAGGATTTAACTGTCAGGCCCAAGATGCGATTCTATCCCGATCACGTGACACTTACGTGATTGGGGCACAACCGCATTTCGGGCGCTTAGCAAGATGGATATCATTACATCGTACCATTACATACATACATGGGGGATACAACAATACATACAAGTCACATGAATACAACAACATCAATACAAGGCATCCGACTACGGATGCAAACATGAAAAGCACACGACATCCATCTGCTATCCCAGGCTGTCGACCCGGAGCCTAACCCAAGACTAAAGAAGAAGAAGAAGAAGAAAGAACTCCAACACAACGACATCGCTCTCACGTCAAGTCATCGGAAACCTGCACCTGCAACTGTTGTTGTAGTATCTGTGAGCCACGAGGACTCAGCAATCCCGTAACCATGGGTAACAAGACTAGCATAGCTTAATGGGTAAGGAGAGGTAAAGTGGTGAGGTTGCAGCAGCGGCTAAGCAAAATATGGTGGCTAACTTACGAGTACAAGAATAAGATGAGCATCTACGCAAACGGTCGCAAACTAGTAATGATCGCTAAAGATCCTGAACTACCTACGAGTCAACATAACCCCACCGTGTTCTCTTCTCATAGTGAAAAGAGACAGTCACGGTTACTCACACAGTTGTGTGTTTTACTTCGGATCCTCTGTCAAGTTTTCTACAACCGGACATTAACAAATTCCAATCTGCCACATAACCGCGGGCACGGCTTTCGAAAGATCATAACCCTGCAGGGGTGTCCCAACTTAGCCCATCACAAGCTCTCATGATCAGGAAAAGTACTAATAATATCATTACCCCTTATCTTAGGGAAGGCCCAATCAGACTCGAAATTCTCTGCGCACAAGACATTTTGACAATGGTAAAACAAGTCCAGCAAGACCTCCCGGTGTGTCGACACCCTGATAGTAGCCGCGCGTATCTCGTCTCAGGCCACGACCGGATGGGCGATGCTACAGGTAAAACCAGCTCTCGGGTTTCCGCAAGGTGGCCCTGCAGGACCCCCGTTCGGGACCAACACCATCAGCACTGGCCCCCCTGCTATGTAGAAAAGAATCCCGAGGGCGTGACCCCCTATGCAAATTTAATTATTTAATTAAGTTGTTATTATGAGGCAAATAAAAACCAATGTTGGGCCTTGCTAGAGGAGTTTTATTCAAAGACGAACTGTCAAGGGGTCCCCATATACCCAACCGTGTAAGGAATGCAAAATCAAGGAACATAATGCCGGTTTATCGGCTCCTAAGGTGGCATGAGTGGAACAAAACCCCGAGCAAAAGGCCAAGCCTTCCACCCATGCCCAGTATATAGGTGTGTTAATATATATAAGACATATTGTGATATTCCCAAAGCAGCAAGTTCCAACATGGAACGATCTTCATCTTCACCTGCAACTAACAACGCTATAAGAGGGGCTGAGCAAGCGGGTAACATAGCCAAACAATGGTTTGCTGGGAAGGTGTCAGAAGGTTAGAGGTTTCATGGCAACAAGAAGAGGGGCTGACAATAATGATGGGTAGCGCGACATGTAACGATAGCATCGAGACAACTAAGCATGGCAATGATAGTAAAGGTATCCAAGGGTATGGTCATCTTGCCTGAGATCCCGCAAGGAAGAAGAACGGGTCCATGAAGAAGACGAAGAAGAAGCCTTGAAGACGAACCACGGGTAGACGAACGAATACTCACGATTGCAACGGAACAAGCACTAACGAGAAGAAGCAAGCAACACGGTAAACACACTACACAAGACATGACAAGGTGCCCAACTAAGAATGATGCAAGACAAGTCTATTTATGATGCAATACATGGCAAGGGATGAAGAACACAAGAACAACACAAGTCAACAAGTTTAAATAAGGTCGGAATCCACATATAACAAATCCGGCAAGTCCTCATATGCATAATTTGAAATTAGCCCAGATCTGAACAAACCTTATGTTAAAGTTGTTAAACAGCAAGTTAACATGCACCATGATGATCTACACGAAATTCTAGTCAAGTTTCATATAAAGTTTGTTTAATTCGGAGCTACGGCCTAGAAGATATGCGCAAAACAAGACAAACAAGTCTACGGTGCAAGATTCACCCAAACATCAAGCAAACTCACTCCAAACATAAAAACCACATGATATTATGATTCTACATGCAAAATCACACAAGTTTCATATAAGACACGCTCAAAACGGAGCAACGGGCTAAAAGATACGAGCAAAACAAGTTACAATGCAAAGCTGAAGTTAACAGCCACATACCAACTTTGGAGCAAGGTATATATAAGCTACAGCACCCAAACATGATAACAAGAAGCATGTATGTGAAATATACATGATACTTAACAAGCATGAACTTAGAACACACCCAAAATCTTGCTGGAACACAATTAAACAAGCATGGCAAGTTGCAATAAAATTATCCAGACTTAGCCAAAATCTGGGAGGGCAAAAACATCATCATGATGCTGCCTTCGGAGGCACAAAACAACAAGCATATCAACTCTAATAAGAACATAAAGAGTATGGACATGTAGTAGACATATCCTACAGCAAACAACTCCATTGGAGCATCTCCATAGGAGGCATGGATCAATAGCAACAAGCTCCACCAAATTGAGCATGCTGATAAAAACCTGACAGGTATAATTTATAGCAACTTGAGAGCAAGAAATTAATAAGCTACAGCAGGCCAAATGAGCAAGTAAAGGCATGAATGGATAGACAATAACATGTACAACAAGACATGATCATTGGCCACTCCAAAACAAGCATGGATTTGACTAGGGCATCAAGCAAACATAGCATCAGGTTATAACAGATTCCAGACTTAGCAGTTTTTCACTAAGTATAAAACAACAACAACAACAACAACAACATGGCATGTTTACAAGCTTGTTTAAGTCACCTTAAGGCATATCATGCAAAGTGAATTGCACCACAGCAAAGACCATATGATTGTGCTTCTAAAACATATAGGCATGTGGCATGAAGACAAACACATCAATAGCAATGAACAAGTGAAATCAGCATCTCATAACAAGTTTCAGCACTTAACAGCCATAAGCACTTTTGCAACAGAGATTAACATGGCAATATGGCACCTAACATGAATGCTACAGCAACCAACATGTAGAGCACTTCACAAAGAACATTTTGACATATCATATGCTCCATTTGGATAAACATGCACAAAGTTACAAGCACCACAAGTATGCAAAAAAAATATAGTTAACAACAGTTTTAACAAGTAGCACTCTTGCAACAAAGATTAGGGCATCTAGATGAAGTCAAACAAGCATGGCACAATGGAACAAAATGTGGAGCATATCACCACAATCATTTTGACATATCATACACTCAATTTGGAATTACACGCAAAAAGTTACAGCCATCACAACATGCAACATTAATATGCAAAAACTAGGACTTAGTGATTTCTACAGAGGGGAAAAAACACAATGAGCGTGTTATAGCTAAAACGTGACCGGGGCGGGGCTTAGAGGCTGCTCACCGAGTGGGCCGAGGCCCAGGTTGGAGGAAGGGGTGAGGCAGGCTAGGCGGAGAGCGGTGTTGGGCCTCGGGGAGCCTGGGCAGATGGGCCGGCTGTTGGGCCTCGGAGGCTAGCGCGGCCCACGAGCATACAGGGAGGCGGCCCAGGCGGCGGCGTCGTTCGCTCGTGCCCGAGCGAGGCCATGGCGGCGGCGGCGGCGGCTGCCACCGGCTGCCAGGAGATCGAGGGCGGCGGGGCGTGGCCGGGTACGAGGTTGGGCATCGCGGATGGACATGTCCGGCGGCGCGAGAGGGAGGAGGCTAGGGTTCAACCGCGAAAATGGAGAGGGAGGCACCTATTTATAGGTAGAGGGAGCTAGGAGTGTCCAAATGAGGAGCGGTTCGCGGCCACGCGATCGTGATCGAATGACCAAGAGCATGGAGGGGTTAGAATGGGCTTGGTGGGCTGTGTGAAAGGGGTGCTGGGCCAAAAGAGAAAGGCTTCCGGCGGTTAACACGGTTAACCGTTGGGCTATCAAACGAACTCCGAACGCGATGAAAGTTGACAGGCGGTCTACCTATGCTATAATAAGACCACACGCCAAGTTTCAACCCATTCCGAGAACGTTTTCCGGCTACTCATAAAATAAGTATTCGGAGGTGCCGCGGGCACGTGCAAGTGTGTCTGGGCTCAGAACGGACAACGGAGAGGACGAGGGGACTCAGACAAATGCAAGTTTTGAAAACATGATGATGCAACACACATGATGACATGGCAAGATGCAACACGCAAGCAGATGACATGGCAACGGCAACGAATAACTGGCTGACACCTGGCGCATCGGTCTCGGGGTGTCACAACACTCCCCTACTAACAAGAGATCTCGTCCGAGATCTTAGGAACCAGACGGAAGAGGAAAAAGGAAGAACAAAGTTCTTCGAGGACAAAAGAGTGAAACCAAAGAACCTTGAGAGGTTGAATAACTTGAAAGAAAGGATACAACAAGGAAGAACGAAGTTGCAAGACTTCGTTAGACAAGAGGAAGAAGGAATACGACGAGAACCAAAAGGTTGAAGGATATGAAGCACGGGTTGAAGGAATAAGAATGAATTCAAAACCACTCTGGTTAAAAGAGATAGAAAAGGAATTCAAACGAAGGAATTCGGGCAGCACTCCGGCTGAAAATGGAAGGAATAGAACAAGAAGTTGACAAGATGAACAACACAATGCCTCCGGAAGAAATAAAAATGGAATGAGAAGAAGGGAGAAGAACAACATCTTCTAGCACAAAAAAATTTGAAAACATCCTTGCGAAGACGGAACGAATGGAGTTGTTGAAAAAAAATCGACACGAAAAGAATAAGCTTGTTGTGGGCTTAATTAAACATCTCAAGACTTGAGGTGAATTATGCCACAACCAAAAGATGGATTAGCTGAGACTGAAGAAATGCAAAATTCCCTTTGAAAAGAATGCGGAGAATTATTTGCATTCGAGAGGCAAAAGAATAATGTTTGAGCTGCTCCATAAGAATTAGATGAACGTTTGAAGAATGAATTATCTCAAGAAGAATCACCATGAAGAACTCCGGTAACAAGATGATGATGATATAGAAATGACGGATGAAAAGAATAAGAATAAAGCCTTGCGATGGTTTGGAAAGAGCTTCCGACGAGATAACCGAGAAAAAATTGAACTCCGGAAAAGAGAAGATTAAAGCACTTGTGACTAGAATTTATTCATTAAGAATAAACTCCGAAGGAAGGAATTAAATCAACTTGATAAAAGAATAAGAATTATGTTATGCTTATCCTCCACCAATTAAATTGATGCGAAGCAATGGATTTGCATATCACTTATTCGCGTTGAAAAAATTAAAGAGGGATATATCGTGAACTTGCGAAAATCTTCATGGAACACCGGTAGGATTGGAATGAACGAATGAATTGATATGATAACACCGGGAAAGAACTCGAGAATCACCGTAAAAATTAAAAATCGAGTGAAGAAAAGAACAAACCTGTGACGCCCGAAGACCGACGCTCCAGAAGATTCCAAATGTTCCGGGTTTTCGCCGTGTGTTTTATTTTGTGCCTGCTTTATTTATTTTGCATTGCATCATGTCATCATGCCATCAAGTCTTTTAATTTTAAAACTCAACTAAATAAACCGTATGGATCCTCGATCCATTTAAATTGAGGGATACTCACTATGGTGACTTCTCTTTATAACCTATAAAAGCCTCTCAATATTATCAGGGAGCTATATTAAATCATTCCATTTGTTTGGCTTTCACCATAACACACTTGCATATTTTTCCCCATGCCTTCCCTTTCTCAATTCTGGCCTCAACCTTTGCCCATGAATCTTATTGGCTGAGTTAAGCCACATCCTCAAATCCCACCCCTTTTGGATTCCATCAAAAGGGTTTTCGTGAATTCAAATAGTTCGATTTTTGTTCAAACTTGTTTGAATCTTCTTTTCCCAAAAGTCTTCCGTTGATTTTATTTAATTTCCTTACAATTTTGTGAGTCCGGGAAGATAATCCCCATGCCCAAACTCCTTCTCTAGCCTTTTCTTTTCTTCCCTTTTCTTTCTTCTTTTTTATTCTGTTTTAAAAACCTGGCAAGAGAGGGAGGTAGCTCCCTCCGCTGGACCTCCAAGCAGCCTAGCTGCAGCTCGGCCTGCTCCCATCCGCAGGCCCAAGGCCCAACTCCAGCGCCGAACCCTAGCTAGCGATCGATCTCCCTTATCCCCTCGCAGCGCTGCCTCCACCTCTCGTTCCCCTCGTCCTCTATCTCTCCCGCACCCGATCCCCAGCTCCTCTCCCTCGATCGCTCTTCCTCCCCTGCCGCCGCCTCGACCCTGCAGGAGTCCCGGCCGCGACCTCCGCCGCCGTCTCCTCCGCGTCGCTGACGCCTCTGCCGCCCCGGCCCACCGCCACCGGCGCCTCGCGCCTACGCCGCCGCGCCAGGCCCTTCCTCTTATCGCCACCGCGACTGCCTCCTTCAACGTGTCGCCGTCGCGCCCCGAGGACAGCCCCGGGCCTCGCAGCGTCGGACCGCGCGTGCATCTCCGCCTGCCGTTGTCGTCTTCCCTCGCGCTCCTTCTTCTACGCCGGGAGCACCGCACCGCCTTCGCCTCCCTATGCTTTCTCGCCACTGCAACAGCCATGGCCTCCACCACCAGCGACCTCCCCTGCCTTCTTTCTCATCACGACGCCGTCTGCCTTTTGCTGCTGCCCTCAAAGCCCATCTGCTCAAGTTCCTTTGGCCATGTTCCTTCGACAGCTCGCTGCCATAGCCATGACCGAGGCCTCGTCGCTCGCGTGCTGCCATGCCTGGTTGCTTCGTCTTGTTTTGTTTTGGTTCGGCGAGATCGAGACGCCAACGCCCCGCACCCGGACCGTCAAGCACCGTCTTCGGTGATTTCGCCAAGTACACCACCGGCAAGACCCGGACTCCGAACGCCAAGTACAACTACAAGCCCGAAAGAACAACGATGCGCCAAGTTCATCTACCGCCGTCGTGGAATCGCCAAGATGACAAGTACCACTACGACGCGACAAGTACCTCGGCAACATGAACATCTTCAAAGCATGTACCACTACCATCGCCGTGTGCAACTACTTCCTCTACGACACGTGAACCACTACTTCCCTCGAGACTCGAACCACCCCGAACCGCACGCTACAAAGGTATACCACTGAGACGACCCCGTGGACGAATGCATGTGAAAGTGTGATGTATGAGATGAAGTAATTGTTGGCGCCGTGCCCGTTGTGCCCCTCCTTTTGTCGTTGACCCGTGGGAACCCAGAAACCGGGAGCACCCCATCATCTTGTTCGACACGTTCACGCCACCTTTTCTTTTGCATCGGCTTCTCGACGAGTTGTCAGATCATCGGAACGTTGCCGTGGCACCGTTTCCATTCTCGTCGCCTGGACACTCCTTTCCTTCCGTGGTGGCGCCCAAATGCTTCATATCTTGTTAATTATCAACCTTTAACTAAAATTTGCATAAAACTTGAAAATGTCAGCCGCACCATGATAACAACATTTAACTGTTAAATTGTTGTTGCTTAATAATTGCTAAATATGCACACGGGGAGTTTCCGGAATTGTTGTTGTTATTTCCGGCCTCATTTAAAATGTCTGGATAGTGTGGTTTGTTTAAGCTTCATCTCTTGCCATGTTTAATAAAAACATTTAACCTTGTCTTGTAAATAAACGGGAGTCAACTAAATAAATATAATGTGGTGTTTCGCAATATGCAACTCGTTTCATATTGAGCTCCACTTAACTTGTAGTAATTGTTTGTGCACTTTGCCATGCCATGTTGAATTAAACCGGACATGCATCATATTTGTTTGTGCATCATGCCATGGTTATGATATGTGTTTACCGTGTTGTTTGCTTCTTTCCGGTTTGCTTCTATCGTTAGCTTCGGTTCCGTTCCGGAGTTGTGAGGATTTGTTCAACTACTGCATGGACTTGTTCTTCTTCCTTGCGGAATCCCAGGCAAGATGACCATTCTCAGATATCACTACTATCTTTGCCTATGCTAGATGTTTCGCTCTTTAGATATTGCCTCGATGCCTATGTCTATTTGTCAGCCGCCTATTGTTGCCATGAAACGTCTATCCTTTGACACCTTCCCAGCAAACTGTTGTTTGGCTATGTTACCCGCTTGCTCAGCCCCACTTATAGCATTGTTAGTTGCAGGTGAAGATGAAGATTGCTCCATGTTGGAACTTGTTGTTGGAATATCACAATATCTCTTAAATATATTAACACACCTATATACTTGGCAATGGGTGGAAGGCTTGGCCTTTTGCTCGGTGTTTTGTTCCACTCATGCCACCTTAGGACCCGATAAACCGGTGTTATGTTCCCGGATTTTGCGTTCCAAACACGGTTGGGGTTTATGGGCCCCCCTCGATAACCCGCTTAGCGCTAAAGCTTTTCCAGCAAGGCCCAACTTTGGTTTTAATTTGCCTCATAATAAAAAAACTTAATTAATTAATTGCATAGGGGGTCATGTCCCCGGGTTTTTAATTGTACATAACAGGGGGGGCAGTGCTGATGGTGTTGGTCCCAAACGGGTAGACTGCAGGGCCGCCTTGGGGAAACCCGAGGTATCTGGTATTTTCCTGTAGGCTGTCCCATCCGGTCGTGGCCTGAGATGAGATACGCGCGGCTACTATCAGGGTGTCAGCACGCCGGGAGGTCTTGCTGGATTAGTTTTACCTATGTTGGTATATCTTGAGCACGGGATTCCAAGAATACTCGGGTCTTCCCACCTTGGAGTTGCAACTCCGCAGATCGTGAGCTTGTGATGGGCTAAGTTGGGACACCCCTGCAGGGTTTTGAACTTTCGAAAGCCGTGCCCGCGGTTATGTGGCAGATGGGAATTTGTTAATATCCCGTTGTAGAAAACATGACACTCTATCCTTAAGAATACACTACCTGTGTGAGTTCCATGATTGTCTCTTCTTGAAGGGGTTTCGAGAAGAAGAACACGATGGGGTTATGTCTGACGTGAGTAGCTAGGATCACTTATTGATCACCTTGTCGATCGTTTGCTCTTACTCTCTTCTCGCTCTGAACTCGTAAGTTAGTTGCTTAGTGCTTGCTACAAACACTTTATTACCCCCTCCTCTCCTAAAGGCTTTGTTAGTTTTGATACCCGGGAACGGGATTGCTGAGTCCTCTGTGGCTCACAGATTCAACACACACTAGATGCAGATACCGCCGAGAACAATGCTAGAGGTGGATCAGAACTTCGCTGGGAGTTCGATGAAGAGCTTGGCCGTATGAATGTGACGTTTTCGACGATCAGTAGTGGTTCCTACTAGGGGCGATCGGGACCTTGTGTTGCTTTATTTATGGTATCTTTCTTTTGGATCTTCGTCCGTAGACGGACTGTGATGTTATTTGGATGATGAATGTTTATGCAATGCATTGTGTGAAGTGGCAAGTGTAAGACAACTACTCTTTTGCAATTTCATCCCTCTTTTACATGAGTCGTGCAAAGATACCATACTTGAGATCATTCTAGTATGAGCTTATACCTTTAAGTCGTGCCTCGACATGTCGGAGGTATAATCTCATACTGGGCATTACAAAACCACCGGAAAGAATTGAAATTGAGTGAATACAAGAGAATGGATCGCCAGGAAGAATAAAGCACGTGGTGAATTTAGATACAAGATAACGAAGAGATCGCAAACTGATTAAAGAATACTTGAACGAAGCACCGGAAGAATGTGAGACGAACGAAAAGGCATCAATGAAGAATATTTGGAGGACGAAGTTGAAAACTGAGAATGAAGAAATCTTCTAAAATGATGGCCTTCCAAGGAACACAACGAAAAGAACTCATGAAATACTCCGGATGGGTAAAGAAAGATTAAACCAACGATGAAAAGAATTTGCGAACGAACTTCGGAAGGCACGTGACTGATGGAATCCATACTTACGTCACACTTGAAAAGAATTTCGGAACACTACGAGAAAACAAAAGAGTCAGGTAAGATCCTGGGAAAGACCTGTGGGTTATGAGCCCACCGAAGAGAAAAAACCGTTGAAAAGAATTGTAAGGAGATCATACACCGGAACAATTGAAAAACTTGAATGAGGTGACAACCTCGAATTAATTGGAATACCGACGGATCTCCTGAGATGTCTTCGGAACTCCGGAATAATTAAATGGCGAGAGGTAAACGAGCAAGGGGAAAACACTTGAGCAGAGGGAAAAGAATATGAAGAACACCGGATACTTGAATTGAATCCACCGGAAAAGAAGAAGATATGAAGAAGGACGAACGAGATGAGAATTCACCGGTTGAAATAACTGAGAAAAGAAAGCAAAGGATTCACACGAGTAAGATGGATACTCGATTAAGGACTCCGGCTCCGAGAAGAAAAAGGGTGGGTGGGTGGGAAAAGAAAGACAACTTGGACGGGGAAAACACCATCGGTTGAAAAGAACTGAGGATTGAACTTGCAAATAAGAAGAGGGTCGAATCCACTTGACGAGAGATGCACCAGATGAAAGAACTAACATCGCAACGAACGAAAACTAACCACGAGATCCTAAAAAATTGAAGGGGAAGAGGAGTAATTCAAAACACCTACGTCAAGATTCCTCACCAGAGCGACGAAGGCACAGAGGAGTAAAAAGAATTCCTACTCTCCGATATAACTAGACTCCGAAAAAGTTTTCTGCTAGACTCAACAACGGCCAAACTACGATCAATCAAGGGGGCTCCTATGGTCGGTCGAGGCTCTGATACCAACTTGTCAGGCCCAAGATGCGATTCTATCCCGATCATGTGACACTTGCGTGATTGGGGCACAACCGCATTTCGGGCGCTTAGCAAGATGGATATCATTACATCGTACCATTACATACATACATGGGGGGTACAACAATACATACAAGTCACATGAATACAACAACATCAATACAAGGCATCTGACTACGGATGCAAACATGAAAAGCACACGACATCCATCTACTATCCCAGGCTGCCGACCTGGAACCTAACCCAAGACTGAAGAAGAAGAAGAAGAAAGAACTCCAACACAACGACATCGCTCTCACGTCAAGTCATCGGAAACCTGCACCTGCAACTGTTGTTGTAGTATCTGTGAGCCACAAGGACTCAGCAATCCCATAACCATGGGTAACAAGACTAGCATAGCTTAATGGCTAACTTACGAGTACAAGAATAAGATGAGCTTCTACACAAACGGTCGCAAACTAGTAATGATCGCTAAAGATCCTGAACTACCAACGAGTCAAACATAACCCCACCGTGTTCTCTTCTCAAAGTGAAAAGAGACAGTCACGGTTACTCACACAGTTGTGTGTTTTACTTCGGATCCTCTGTGAAGTTTTCTACAACCGGACATTAACAAATTCCAATCTGCCACATAACCGCGGGCATAGCTTTAGAAAGATCATAACCCTGCAGGGGTGTCCCAACTTAGCCCATCACAAGCTCTCACGATCAGCAGAAGTAATAATAATATCATTACCCCTTATCTTAGGGAAGGCCCGATCAGACTCGGAATTTCCTGTGCACAAGACATTTCGACAATGGTAAAACAAGTCCAGCAAGACCTCCCGGTGTGTCGACACCCTGATAGTAGCCGCGCGTATCTCGTCTCAGGCCACGACCGGATGGGTGATGCTACAGGTAAAACCAGCCCTCGGGTTTCCCCAAGGTGGCCCTGCAGGACCCCCGTTCGGGACCAACACCATCAGCACTGGCCACCTGCTATGTAGAAAAGAATCCCGAGGGCGCGACCCCCTATGCAAATTTAATTATTTAATTAAGTTGTTATTATGAGGCAAATTAAAACCAATGTTGGGCCTTGCTGGAGGAGTTTTATTCAAACACGAACTATCAATGGGTCCACATATACCCAACCGTGTAAGGAACGCAAAATCAAGGAACATAATGCCGGTTTATCAGCTCCTAAGGTGGCATGAGTGGAACAAAACACCGAGCAAAAGGCCAAGCCTTCCACCCATGCCCAGTATATAGGTGTGTTAATATATATAAGACATATTGTGATATTCCCAAAGCAGCAAGTTCCAACATGGAACGATCTTCATCTTCACCTGCAACTAACAACGCTATAAGAGAGGCTGAGCAAGCTGGTAACATAGCCAAACAATTTTTTGCTGGGAAGGTGTCAAAAGGTTAGAGGTTTCATGGCAACAAGGAGAGGGGCTGACAATAATGATGGGTAGCGCGACATGTAACGATAGCATCGAGACAACTAAGCATGGCAATGATAGTAAAGGTATCCAAGGGTATGGTCATCTTGCCTAATATCCCGCAAGGAAGAAGAACGGGTCATTGAAGAAGACAAACAAGAAGCCTTGAAGACGAACCACGGGTAGACGAACGAATCCTCACGATCGCAACGGAACAAGCACTAACGAGAAGAAGCAAGCAACACGGTAAACACACCACACAAGACATGACAAGATGCTCAACCAAGTATGATGCAAGACAAGTCTATTTATGATGCAATACATGGCAAGGGATTAAGCACACAAGAACAACACAAGTCAACAAGTTTAAATGAGGCCGGAATCCACATATAACAAATCCGGTAAGTCCTCATATGCATAATTTGAAATTAGCCCAGATCTGAACAAACCTTATGTTAAAGTTGTTAAACAGAAAGTTAACATGCACCATGATGATCTACATGAAATTCTAGTCAAGTTTCATATAAAGTTTGTTTAATTCGGAGCTACGGCCTAGAAGATATGCGCCAAACAAGACAAACAAGTCAATGGTGCAAGATGCACCTAAACATCAAGCAAACTCACTCCAAACATGAAAACAACATGATATTATGATTCTACATCCAACATCACACAAGTTTCATATAAGACACGCTCAAAACGGAGCAACGGGCTAAAAGATACGAGCAAAACAAGTTACAATGCAAAGCTGAAGTTAACAGCCACATAGCAACTTTGGAGCAAGGTATATATAAGCGACAGCACCCAAACATGATAACAAGAAGCATGGATGTGAAATAGACATGATACTTAACAAGCATGAACTTAGAACACACCCAAAAGCTTATTGGAACACAATTAAACAAGCATGGCAAGTTGCAATAAAATTATCCAAACTTAGCCAAAATCTGGGAAGGCAAAAACATCATCATGATGCTGCCTTCGGAGGCACAAAACAACAAGCATATCAACTCTAATAAGAACATAAAGAGTATGGACATGTAGTAGACATATCCTACAGCAAACAACTCCATTGGAGCATCTCCATAGGAGGCATGGATCAATAGCAACAAGCTCCACCAAATTGAGCATGTTGATAAAAACCTGACAGGTATAATTTATAGCAACTTGAGAGCAAGAAATTAATAAGCTACAGCAGGCCAAATGAGCAAGTAAAGGCATGAATGGATAGACAATAACATGTACAACAAGACATGATCATTGTCCACTCCAAAACAAGCATGGATTTGACTAGGGCATCAAGCAAACATAGCATCAGGTTATAACAGATTCCATACTTAGCAGTTTTTCACTAAGTATAAAACAGCAACAACAACATGGCATGTTTACAGGCTTGTTTAAGTCACCTCAAGGAATATCATGAAAAGTGAATTGGACCACAGCAAAGATCATATGATTGTGCTTCTAAAACATATAGGCATGTGGCATGAAGACAAACACATCAATAGCAATGAACAAGTGAAATCAGCATCTCATAACAATTTTCAGCACTTAACAGCCATAAGCACTTTTGCAACAGAGATTAACATGGCAAGATGGCACCTAACATGAATGCTACAACAACCAACATGTAGAGCACTTCACAAAGACCATTTTGACATATCATATGCTCCATTTGGATAAACATGCACAAAGTTACAAGCACCACAAGTATGCAACAAAAATTATAGTTACCAGCAGTTTTAACAAATAGCACTCTTGCAATAGAGATTAGGGCATCTAGATAAAGTCAAACAAGCATGGCACAATGGAACAAAGTGTAGAGCATATCACCACGATCATTTTGACATATCATACACTCAATTTGGACTTACACACAAAAAGTTACAGCCATCATAACACGCAACATTAATATGCAAAAACTGGGACTTGGTGATTTCTACATAGGGGAAAAAACTCGCTGAGCGCGTTATAGCTAAAACGTGACCGCGGCGGGGCTTAGAGGCTGCTCACCGAGTGGACCGAGGCCCAGGTTGGAGGAAGGGGTGAGGCAGGCCAGGCGGAGGGCGGTGTTGGGCCTCGGGGAGCCTGGGCAAATGGGCCAGCTGTTGGGCCTCGGAGGTCAGCGCGGCCCACGAGTAGACGGGGAGGCGGCCCATGCGGCGGCGTCGTTCGCTCGTGCCCGAGCGAGGCCATGGTGGCGGCGGCTGCTGCCACCGGCGGCCAGAAGATCGAGGGCGGCGGGGCGCGGCCGGGGACGATGTCGGGCGGCCGGATCCGGCCTTGGGGCCGCCGGATCTGGCGAGGGGCGCGGCGGCGGAGCTGGCTGTAGTAGCCGCCGGCGAGGAAGGCGGCGGCGGGGTCCGGCGAAACCTCCGGCGGCGGGGGGCGGTGAGCTCCTGGCGGCGGGGTTGACGATGGAGCAGTGGGGTGACGGGCGGCGACGCGCGGGCTCCCTCGGGCCCGGCGCGTCCCGGGGCGGGCCCGATCTAGGCCGGGACGGCGGGGATGTGGGCCCGGCTGGGGAGGCGACGTGGCGCGCTCCGGTTGGCTGCGACCGGCGGGGTGATGACGTGGCATGCCCTGATTGGGCGGAGTGAGGTGGAGGCTGGACATGTCCGGCGCGGATGGACATGTCCGGCGGCACGAGAGGGAGGAGGCTAGGGTTCAACCGCGAAAATGGAGAGGGAGGCACCTATTTATAGGTAGAGGGAGCTAGGAGTGTCCAAATGAGGAGCGGTTCACGGCCACGCTATCGTGATCAGACGGCCAAGAGCATGGAGGGGTTAGAATGGGCTTGGTGGGCTGTGTGAAAGGGGTGCTGGGCCAAAAGAGAAAGGCTTCTGGCAGTTAACACGGTTAACCGTTGGGCTATCAAATGAACTCCGAACGCGACGAAACTTGACAGGCGGTCTACCTATGCTATAATAAGACCACACGCCAAGTTTCAACCCATTCCGAGAACGTTTTCCGGCCACTCATAAAATAAATATTCGGAGGTGCCGCGGGCACGTGCAAGTGTGTCTGGTCTCAGAACGGACAACGGAGAGGACGAGGGGACTCAGACAAATGCAAGTTTTGAAAACATGATGATGCAACACACATGATGACATGGCAAGATGCAACACGCAAGCAGATGACATGGCAACGGCAACGAATAACTGGCTGACACCTGGCGCATTGGTATCGGGGTGTCACATTAACCGTGGCGGATGATCAATAACTGGTTTAGCATTTTCTTCCAAATTTATCTTGTGTTGGCATATAGTGGGACTAATGCCCTTGAGATCATCCAGAGTATATCCAATAGCAGCACGGTGCTTCTTCAGAGTTTTCAATAGTTTTTCTTCTTCCTGCTCTGAAAGGTAAGTACTAATAATAACAGGATATATCTTCTTTTCATCAAGGTAAACATACTTAAGATTACCAGGTAAAAGTTTAAGTTCAAACACGGGATCACCCTTGGGTGGAGGAGGATCCCCTAGGATTTCAATAGGCAAGTTGTTTTTCAATACGGGTCCCTGTTTAAAGAATATTTCATCTATTTCCCTTCTCTCATTCATATGCATATCATTTTTATGGTCTAGCAAGTATTGTTCTAAAGGATCATTAGGTGGCACGGCAATAGAGGCAAGACCAATAATTTCATCCTTACTAGGTGGTTCCTTTTCAAGGGGTTGTCTACGGAATTTAGCGAAGTTAAAATCATGAGACATATCCCCTAATCCAACAGTGACAATATGTTTCACGCAGTTTATCTTGGCATTAACAGTATTCAAGAAGGGTCTACCAAATATAATGGGACAGAATTTATCTTGTGGGGAACTAAGAACAAGAAAATCAGCAGGGTATTTAACCTTCCCACACAAAACTTCAACATCTCTAGCAATCCCAACTGGTGAAATAGTGTCTCTATTAGCTAGCTTAATAGTAACATCAATCCCTTCTAACTCAATAGGTGCAATATCATGCATAATTTCTCGACATAAATCAAGAGGGATAATACTCGCACACTCACCTACATCACATGAACCATGATAGCAATGAAATCCTATCTTAACAGAGATAACAGGCAAGCCTAGAACCGGTCTATGTCTATTCCTAGCATTGGGTTTGGCTATTCTAGCAGACTCTTCTTGGAGGTAAATAACATGTCCATCTAAATCTTCTACCAAGAGATCCTTAATCATAGCTACACTAGGTTCAACTTTAATTTCCTCAGAGGGTGTAGGTGTTCTAGTAGTACTTTTACGAACTACTGTTGAAGCTTGAACGTGATCCTTTATCCTAACAGGGAAAGGTGGTTTCTCAACATAAGCAGTAGGAATAATAGGATCAACATTATAAGTGATAGTCTTTTCTTTAATTTTAACAGGTTCAACTACTTTTACTTCAATAGGGGGATGATATTTAAACCAC
The DNA here is from genome assembly GCA_902687465.1 of Secale cereale. Classification (NCBI taxonomy): domain Eukaryota; kingdom Viridiplantae; phylum Streptophyta; class Magnoliopsida; order Poales; family Poaceae; genus Secale; species Secale cereale. Next base: position 523,503,613 of record LR738711.1, on the reverse strand, counting down.
TTCTCCTTGGGGAGATTAACATGAGTAGCAAATGATTCACAGAAAGAAGCTACTATCTCAGAGTCAAGTCCATATTTAGTGCTAAACTCTCGGAAAACATCGGTATCCATAAAAGCTTTAACACAATTAAACTTAGGGGTCATACCTGACTCCTTACCTTCGTCGAGATCCCAATCTTCAGAGTTGTGTTTAATTCTTTCCAATAAATCCCATTTGAATTCAACAGTCTTCATCATAAAAGAGCGAGAACAAGAATTATCGAGCATGATGCGATTATTGAGAGAAAGCCGAGCATAAAAATTTTGAATGATCATTTTTCTATAAAGTTCATGATTGGGGCATGAATATAACATTCACTTAAGCCTCCCCCAAGCTTGAGCAATGCTTTCTCCTTCGCGAGGCCAGAAATTATAAATATAATTACGATCACGATGAACCTGGTGCATAGGGTGGAACTTCTGATGAAATTCCAACTTCAGACGATTACAGTTCCATGATCCCATATCATCACATAGCCTAAACCATGTCAACGCATCTCCCTTCAAAGATAAAGGGAAGACCTTCTTCTTGATAACATCCTCGGGCATACCTGCAAGCTTAAACAATCCACAAACTTCATCCACATAGATTAGGTGTAAGTCGGGATGTCGTGTTCCGTCTCCTGTAAAAGGATTTTCAAGCAGTTTCTCTATCATACCCAAACGAATCTCAAAGCAAACATTTTAAATAGGTGCAGTAGGTTGAGGAGCAACTCTTTGCTCGTCTGGTCGGGGTGAAGATACCCGGAACAAGCCCATCAAAGGATTTTGAGCCATAGTAACAAGTGACAATAAATTTCAGCACACTATATAAATTTTTCCTTACCAAATTCCACTTACCAAAGGCGCTTCACTCCCCGGCAATGGCGCCAGAAAAGAGTCTTGATGACCCACAATTGTAGGGGATCTATCGTAGTCCTTTCGGTAAGTAAGAATGTCGAACCCAACGAGGAGCAGAAGGAAATGATAGGCAGTTTTCAGTAAGGTATTTTCTGCAAGCACTGAAATTATAAGTAGCAGATAGTTTTGTGATAAGGTAATTGGTAGCAAGTGACAAAAGGTAGAAGTAAATAAGGTGCAGCAAGGTGGCCCAATCCTTTTTGTAGCAAAGGACAAGCCTGGACAAACTCTTATATAAAGGAAAGCGCTCCCGAGGACACATGGGAATTATCGTCAAGCTAGTTTTCATCACGATCATCTGATTCGCGTTCGTTATTTTGATAATTTGGTATGTGGGTGGACCGGTGCTTGGGTGCTGTCCTTACTTGGACAAGCCTCCCACTTATGATTAACCTCTAATGCAAGCATCCTCAACTACAAAAGAAGTATTAAGGTAAACCTAACCATAGCCTGAAACATATGGATCCAAATCAACCCCTTACGAAGCAACGCATAAACTAGGGTTTAAGCTTCTATCACTCTAGCAACCCATCATCTACTTATTACTTCCCAATGACTTCCTCTAGGCCCAAATAATGGTGAAGTGTCATGTAGTCGACGTTCACATGACACCACTAGAGGAGAGACAACATACAACTCATCAAAATATCGAACGAATACCAAATTCACATGACTACTAATAGCAAGACTTCTCCCATGTCCTCAGGAACAAAAGTAACTACTCACAAGACATAATATTGTTCATGATCAGAGGGGTATTAATATGCATAATGGATCTGAACATATGATCTTCCACCAAATAAACCAATAAGCATCAACTACAAGGAGTAATGAACACTACTAGCAACCCATAGGTACCAATCTGAGGTTTGGGTACAAAGATTGGATACAAGAGATGAACTAGGGTTTGAGAAGAGATGGTGCTGGTGAATATGTTGATGAAGATAGCCCTCCCCAAGATGGGAGAGTTGTTGGTGATGACGGCGATGACGATTTCCCCCTCCCGGAGGGAAGTATCCCCGGCAGAACAGCTCTGCCGGAGCCCTAGATTGGTTTCCGCCTCAGTTCCGCCTCGAGATGGCGGCGTCTGGTCCCGAAAGCCTCCTTCTGATTATTTCTAGGTCAAGACACCTCATATAGGAGAAGATGGGCATCGGGAGGCCTTCGGTGGGCCCACGAGACAGGGGGGCGCCCCCACCCTCGTGGACAGCTGATGGCCCCCTCGTGAACTTCTTTCGCTAGATATTTTTTATATTTTCTGAAACGGAGTTCTGTTGAGTTTTGGGGCTTTTGGAGTTGTGCAAAATAGGTTTCCAGAGTTTGCTCCTTTTCCAGCCCAGAATTCCAGCTGCCGGCCTTCTCCCTCTTCATGTAAACCTTGTAAAATAAGAGAGAAAAGGCATAAGTATTGTGACAAAACATGTAATAACAGCCCATAGTGCAATAAATATCAACATATAAGCATGATGCAAAATGGACGTATCAACAGGGTCCCGTTTCGACCGTAGCCGGTCGAGCAGAGGGCCCTTTCCTCCGTTCTGCGGTACGCCAGACTCTTCCTGATGAACAGGGCCTTGTTTCGACCGTACGCGCTTCAGCAGAAGGTCGTTTCCCTCTGTTTTGCGATACGCCACACCAGGTTTCGGCTGTTCCGTCCAAGCTGGCTGGCTGCCGATGAACACGACGCTGTTTCCCCATTCCGGCCCTACCAGTTGGCTGCCGATGAACACGACGCCGTTGCTGTCGTCCGCTACCTCTCCATGTACACCAGCCCTGGCCTTACATATGCGCGAGTACGCATTCAAGACTCCACTCGTATGTACGTACATAGCCAAGTTTTTTGCCCTTGGTTGTACGTACGTGTACACGGTTTTGAAGGGACTGCCTGAATTGCTACATCGGGGGCTCTACTACTACACATGCCGCTGCTTGCTCGGCCATGGTTCATCGTTGTAGAGAGATCGATTGACCAGTATGTACGTACACGTTCGTGACCAGAATGACAACGCTACGTACGCTTTGATCAGGTGGGCCCCGACTATCAAAGATTATAAGGAGGCACTTCCTTACGTGCGAAGTTATTGATGGTGGGTCCCAAAAGTTAGGGGGGGAGAATTAATTTTTTGCCCGTAATATGGACGCACTTCCTTGCGTGCGAAGATGTAGCTGGTGGGTCCCAGCTGTCAGAGGGGAAAACATATTCTAGGCCCTTCCAGTAGGTCCCGCTGTCAGGTGGAGGGATCATTATTTTGCGCATAATAAGGAGGCACTTCCTTGCTGCGGCTGTGGACCCAGCTGTCAGCCTCCCCACGTACAATCCTCTTCCGACAGAAGTCGTTTCTTGACCATGTCACGCAGACAGTACCAGGCAGTGGACGACGGTGAGGAAGGGAACGACGCGGAGCCAGGGAACACGCAGAGGGAAGTACGAGGGTTGACTGGTTCGATTGCGGTGTGAGGCTACCGTTGCCGCAGAATAACAGGGGGTGTGAGTGAGTAGAAGGATGGCCATGCCAGCGGTGGGAGTGGTAGGGCATGATGAGTTATGCGCAGCAGCATAGCCGGCCACGAGAGGCGGGAGCACGCAGGAACAGGTGGTCCCGCCGGCGCTGGATTTGGCTGCTGGAGCAAGAAGATCAGAGATTGAAGAAGCACGACGGCCGTTGGATTGACATCCGACGGTCACGTCTGCTAGAATTGTTTGTTGACGTATATAATAAATACACGTCAACTTAATAGGCCCACAAGTCATACCATTCTCTATTTTTTTAATAATTTACAGCTCATTGCAACTTCTTATGCAATTTATTGTAGTCCATTTTTTGGTTGGCCAGGGCCAGGGTTAAAAATTTAAACAAAATTTCACATATTTCGGTGGGGTCCAGACTATTTTTAATACCGAAATGTGGAGCCATATTTAAAGTACTTTGAAGATATATTTAAATTAGGTTAAAGCCCGGTGAAATTGGAATCTGGAAATGTGAAAATATTCAGAAATTTAAAGTAATTGCCAATGTGTCATCTCTTTTTTATATTTACAACCCATTTCATATTACTTTGAAGATTTGCAGCCGTCTTGAAAGAGTTGCAGCCCAGCAGGGCGTAGAAAAATAAGTAGGCCTGGATTGGGTATTCTTCAGAAAAAATAAACTGGGCTCGTTTTCAAACAGGAAAATATAGCTAGGTTGGTCATGTGGTGAACATAAAATAGAAGCTTGGGCTAGACGAGCCACAACCCAGTTGAAACCCTGCTCCGTGTGAACAATAACAGAAAAAAATACTGCTCGAGCAGCTACGTCCCAGGTGTCAGCCGATCTTGTGTTGTTCTCTTGTCTATTGACTATACGCTGACAATATCGTGGGTCCCAGATGTCAGCAAACCACTAGGAGGAAGCATTTTCTTTTTCTATACGCTGACAATGGAGTAACAAAAAATGAGGAACTTGCTTGCGTGCGGCCATGGATATGGTGGGCCCCTAGTGTCATCCTCTCTCCATGGTGGGCCCCTAGTGTCATCCTCTCCATGTTGACAACACAAGAGGGTGGCGCCGTGGCGGGCGCACCAAAGCGCGCGGAGGACGACAGCGAGGCCTCGGACGTCGGTGTTAATGATTTAGCAGATGGTGGGGCAGCAATGCATGCGCTGAGGTGCAGCCAGCCATGGGAGGCGGAAGCAGGTGGCCCCGTCGGCGCTTGGTTTGGTTTTGACGGCTGGAGGAAGACGAGACTGAAGAAACACGACAGACTGTAAAAGCAGCAAGAATACTTAACAACCTAAACTGAAACCAGCAGGGGCACTTAACAACCATAGTTGAAAGTAGTATGAGTACTTATACAGGTTCAACCGTACAAAGTACGCCTCGAACAGTGCTACTTTGCCTACAGTTAACCAAGGGTGAGGCTACCAAGCCCCAGGACAAGGCCCAGGCGCCACCCCACGCATCCACAATCTTTTGAAAGCGGCTTCATCTCGCAATGTGGTCAATAAACAAGATATTCACTTTAGAGCCATGGAAAAGCATGAGCATAACCTTCTGTCCTATTCTCCAAGATGGACGGGCCTTCATTATTTGAGACCACCGATGAATTCGTATATTTTCACCTCCAATGGAAATGGAGTAGGTCGACATAAACATCATGTTCTGACCAAGCGCAAGTCTGACCTGACCATGGTCAGGCATCTGTATAGGAACAATAGAACTGGGCAGTTTCTATTTCAAGAAGATCATAGTTGATAAACTATGTATAAGAAAGAGTTTATGAACAACATATATAACAAAAAACAGTTCATACCATAAGTTTCTTGACACAGTTGGACCTGTTCAATGTGTGCACCAGTGGCACATATATCCCACGAGGCCTTCCACCATTGAAACACCCCACAAGGACCTCAAGATGATCAATAAAGTGTAGGAACTGGTGGATGTCGTTCAGTTCAACTTGAGTGCCATCAGTAACAATCGAGTTCTTATAAAATAACAAACGAGTAGTGTGCTGAACTTTGTAATAACCTACACGTGCCACCAATTATAAGAAATATTAGTTAGAAGTAGCATCTTCGTGAGAGAATGGAATCACAAATTGTTGCTACTTCTAAAGTCAAATTGTGATTAGTTAGACATAATAGGTGGATTAAGAAGTAATCGAGGCAACATGCAATAACCAGATACAAAACTAACATGGATGAACTACTGGAACGACTTAGGGCTAGAAGATCACAGTGAAGATGAGACCAGGTTATGTTATTTCCATCTACATTATTGTGCCAACTTTCAGTCTGTAACACTTGAGAAAGTTTATCCAAGTTCGGCCATAAAAGAAGCAGCGATCTTCTTGGTTCATGAACCCAATCGTGAACTTATATCCATGGCATGTCTTCAGTGTGACCATTAAACTGGTGTATTCAGTGATGGCAAGGCCGACCATCTTGAGTACATGTGTTCTGGCAGACCATGGAATACACTGCAGAAAAAAATATGAGAACACAATTTATTCGCTATCCAGATCTAGAAAAAATTTCCTCTTTCACGTCAATGTTGACCATGGTACTAGTACGTTTTATTCAAATATAGCAATCCAAATTTCTAAATTAGTCGACAGCATGTTCAAAAACCCCAACCCTCCCGGATAGAAAAAAGGATTCTATGAACATACTGTGTGCTTTTCAAAATTCTATGTTAGGATGAGAAGGAACAAGTCTGGTGTCTCGCCGAAGGCGCAGAAACCTGTAGGGTCCACGCACTTTGGGCACTGCAAATGAAACACACTAGATTCAGTAGGAAGAAAAATGCATCAACGGCAGTGGCTGCCATCCTAGGATTACCATCAACCAAGGGACTTGGATTTATCGGGGATGGATGAAGAAATCGTACCTCGTTCTTCATGAGAAAACCCTACGCAATCGTCGGGCGGAGGTTTTCTCTGAACAAGCAGACGAGGGAGAATGGGATTCAGGCCTAGTGAAATATTGATGCTTCCTCCGTCCAGCTTACTGCTACTGCTGGAAAGGTGGGGTTTTTTGTGATTTGACGGCTCATTGGGCATTACTGCGGCGCTACGATCAGGGTGAGTCTACTATGCATTTGTGCACTCTAATTTGGTGCATGGCACATGGACCCCGTTGCCGGATGGCCCGCATATCAACGAAAGGAAGTAGAAAGGAAGGAGTAACTAGTTACACATAAGTAAAGGGGTTCAAATGAGAATAAAATACTCACATAGGCTGTTCTGGACTTTGGGCCACAGTACGGTGGGCCTGCATGTTTGGGGGCCCATATGTTCTAACTCAGCGCATTTCGTTCGGTAAATATTGCAAGCGATCGGTACATCACTGGTTTTAGATGCTGTCGTAAGGCGAATACAAGAAATCTAATAAAGCATGGCAGCTGTTAGAATGAAATCGAACGACAGTTCCTAACCAGCAATCAGAGTTGCAATTCTTTCACGATATCCTACGTGATAAATAATATTGTCATACTACTTATACACACATCACACTTGTTTCACCATATCATATTATTACATCAAAAGCTCTCAGAGGATAGATCAGTTCGGCAGTTGCGTGCTACTACTGAAGAATTTCAAAGTTGATTAGGACCAGCTCTCCTTGCCGAGAAAGTTTGATTTTGACATCATCCCCAACCGCAAGATTTGATAGAGTTTTGAACCTTGACCATCCTTTAGCATCAATCATCATGCGACCATCCTTTGTACTTACAGTATATTGAGCAGGTCATTCACACCAAGGCTGCGCTTGGTAAGATAAACTTGGCCACGGTCGCCTGGATTATTGAACGACTCCCTCATTGCTCTAGGAATTCCGTGTTTGCAAACAAGAAGACATACACAAACAGTTAGATCAACAAAGTGAATCATGTGAAACAACATGGAAAGAAAAAAGAATGAAGCACTTGGGCTGCAAATGCTTACCAAGAAGGTGGAGATGTCGGTTTTTGTAAGGATTTTGGAATATGCAGTGTGAACTGCAGCCTAGTCTATTGTCGGTGCAAGTGCTGGTTCCGGCGACTACACGGCTGGAGCAGATGCAAGTGCATCTTGAAGTGTTGGTGCAGGTGCCGGAGCCGTTGCTGCCGCCTGTGCCGATGCGACTGGTAGTGCCTCTGCTGCTGCCGGAGATGGTGCTCCTTGTGGAGCTGGTGCCGATGTCAGAGCGGGTGCCCGTGTCGATGCACGATCCTCCGATAGATCGGCATGATCCGCTGATGTGGTCGGTTCCCAATCCTCTAGTGGATCAGACTGAGATGTTGTCGCTGTCAGTGCTAGAGCCAGTGCCGTCAGAGTAGGTGTCGGTGCTCGATCGGATGCAGAAGGTGGTACCGATGTGCGAGACAGCAGCTTTCTAACTTCGCTATGCTCCATGACCCGGATCCAGTCTTTTTCTTCACTTCTTTTAATCGCGAGAAGGACTAATTGTAGCATGTTTGTTAAAACAAACTGCAGTTCATCACATGGCTTCAGATTGTACTCAGACAACAGACTGATCCAATTGTATCCAAAAATATAAGTGATGGACAGTGCCTTCGTTACTAACACGTCATAAGAAGTGAAACCTACTAAAATAACCATCATAGAGCAAACCAAACGGTTTATTCTATAACGAATGTGACATGGCAAAACCTGCATCGTAAAATTGCAACAAAAGTAAGAAAACATGACAGTAAATCAATAAAATTTACTTGATCGGCATGTCCGTGTCGATGCAGGGCCCCCACGTACTCCCACAATCAGGACAGTCCAAATGTCGTGGCAACTCATTTGGAGCGAACATCCATGGGACTGGAAATCCTTGTGGGTGCGATAAACCCTGCAATGCATACAAGTATTGCAGGGTATCCATAATTGATAAACCATCCTCACAAAAGAAGATCTGGATACTTCAAAATATACAGACCGAATTGAGTGGACAAACATTAACATAGACTGTTCTTAGGACTCACCACACAACAAAAGCGGAACTACTATACATTACAGGGTTCACACACACAGATCAAATACTGAACAATAGTACTGCCTCTGTTCACTTTTATAAGTCCTTGAAGACATTTCAGACAGTGTGTAAAACAGTCCATTTTCTTATGTCTGAAATGACTTACAAAAGTGAACGGAGGGAGTACTTACTATAGACAAGCAAAGTTGCACTAATTAAACTCTGCAGACTATTTGTTGCCACCAACCTACCGGATGTACCCTACATAACTGAAGAGGCCATGGACTTCGTGAGAGATGTATACTGGCATCATCGCCATCTTGTCAACCTTGCAGAACCTAATGGAGTGGTCTTTCCACTCATAAACATGACCATGAAGACAGTCTGCATCAGATTTGTCGGGAAGCTTTACGAGAACCACACCCTTCGTAATCGAAGGCACGGCTAGGAAATTGTTGTGGTGAAGTACACCCTCGAGAACACGCGTGATAACAATGCTACAGGAAAACGCTTGTTCACCACACGTAGCGACAAGGACACATCAGCTGGATAGTTTAGTAGTAGAACTCATGCTCAGGTCTTCCAGTTCACATGGCATGACTGTGACAACTTCATCTCCACCGCGGTCCTGGTTCGAATTCAAACAGAAGCCAAATGTTTTATTACTACCTCCATTCTGAAATATAAGATGATTTTCGATATTTGACTCCATATAAGACTACATATACGCACAGAAATGAGTGAGCAAAGACACTAGAACATGTCTTCAAAGTCATGAGAGCAGAGGGATTACTTGCAATATTCGTAACACAAGTTACGAAGGCTACTATACTCTCATCAAAGGCATGAGAGCTAAAATGTTGCATTTCCTACAGCTAGCATTGATGTTCATAAAGTAGTTGAAAGTAATCTATAAGAAATCAGTGTTATGTGCAAAAATCATATGTATGTCAACCTCTCGCCTGTTTTGGTCAAAAGAGCAGTTTAGAACCGTGATTTAGCACACAAAAATCACATGTAAGATCACGTAGGAAGTTGTACTACTAGTAATAGTATTGTGTGTTAGATGAAAAACACGATCAAGATCGCCAAAAAGATCGTCAAGAAGAGATATTACCTGGACCGGCATAACGTAGAATCCTGGAGAGGAGGGCTTGGACAGGGCTATGGCCTTGAGCTTGTCTGTGGTAGTCTCGGCAGGGTTCTTGCGCTTCTTCGTACTTTGAAGAAACCAAATATTTTATTACTACCTTGTTTAGATATATAAGATGATTTTCGATAGTTGAATCCATATAAGACTACATATACGCATAGAAATGAGTGAACAAAGACACTAGAACATGTCTTCAAAGGCATGAGAGCAGAGGGATTACTTGCAGTATTCATAACACAAGTTACTGAGGCTACTATACTCTCCTCAAAGGCATGAGAGCTAAAATCTTGCATTTCCTATAGCTAGCATTGACGTTCATAAAGTAGTTTAAAGTAATCTATAAGAAATTAGCATTATGTGCAAAAATCATATGTATGTCAACCTCTCGCATGTTTTGGTCAAAAGAGCAGTTTAGAACCGTGATTTGGCACACAAAAATCACATGCAAGATCACCCAGGAAGTTGTACTACTAGTAATAGTACTGCATGTTAGATTAAAAAACACGATCAAGATCGCAAAAAAGATTGTCAAGAAGAGATATTACCTGGACCGGCTTGGACAGAACCGACATCACTTAGGCCGGCGCTCCAGGGTCCATCAAGAAACTGTCAAATAGAAATAAAAGTATAGAAACCATAATCACAAACATAAAAGAAGAACAAAGAGGGAGTTAGGATTGGTCGCGTGGTTGCAAGACCGGGCCTTGGCCAGAAGCAACACCATTTATGCGCTCAACTTTCCTTCTTTGGGAGAGAAGAAAATGGCAGAAGCGTGTCGGGGTTTTGTTCAAGAAATGAGGAACAAGATGAGGGAGAAGTGACTTCTTCAAGATAGTAAGATGAGGGAGAAGAGTGAAATGATGTTTGCTTCGTCCGTCCAACTTACTGCTGGAAACGTCAGGGTTTATTGACTTGACAGCTCATTGAGCATTACTGCGGCGCTTCGACTGGTGTAGTCTATCGTGCAGTTGTGCAGTCTGGTACGGAGTAATTTAGTGCATGGCAAGTGGACCCCCGATGATGGCTATCCGACACGTCGGCGCAAGTGAGTGGTAAGGTTCCCGGTGATCGTCGAGGAGGATCCGCATGGTAGAGCGTGCACACTATTTCTAGAAAAAAATGATTACATCAAGCGTTTCGACTCTTACGATGGAGGAGTGGGAAACAGGGCAGCCACTTGAACTTACACAGTACTCCTACTACTAGGCATGTGCAGTGGTTCATACGTCCGTACTATAATCTTGTAGCTAGCGTAGGAAGATATGACGATAAAAAAAGATGTTGTGCGCGGGTCAACTATATGAACAGTTATGTAACATGCCCCTTTTTTAACTGTCTGGTCGAGAAGAATTAATGGTGAGATCAATGTTAACACAACTAGGACTACAACGCACGGAGAGTACAGTTGACTGTCCGGTCGAGAAGAATGAATGGTGAGATCAATGTTAAGACAACTAGGACTACAGCGCACGGAGAGTACGATGCTACAGAGCATGAAGGGTGCATGATCCCACACTAGGTTAACACAAATACACTAGGAGCATGCACGCCTAAAAACCACCGAAGTCCCTCTGCTTATCGAGGCGCATGACGGTGGTGATGCAAGGTGCCACCGCCCACAGAGCTCGCTTCCTGTCGACGGGATCCAGCTCGTCAAAGATGGCGTCCAATACCACGAATGGATTCCGGTGACGAAGCCCTGAGAGGATTCGCCCGACAACGGCGATGGCCGCCCGCAACCCCTCCTTGTCCAGCTCCGCTCCCACCACCGCGCGGAGACGGCTCAGTTCCTCGGAGATATAGGTGAAGAAGGAGACCGGGTCAGGAAGCTGTGGCTCGTTGAAGTCGATCGGGTGGTCGAACGGGTTTAGCTCGACGGCCAGCATGGTCGCGCTGGCACGACGGTAAGCATTGCATAGCCGCAACACTTGTGTGGCAACATGGTCCGGCAAGTTGTTGAGGCGATCCTAGACCTTGTCATGATCGGCCCGCTCGCGCTCCAGCCGGCTTGCCTGACCACCTATCATATCTCCCGCTTTCTGCAGCAACACCGCCGATGCCTTGAGCATCTTTGTGGTGGACGCCTGCCGCTTTTGAAGCTCTATGAACTCCTGCACATAAAGGAGGAGCATGCCACTCCTCTCCTCCTTGAGCTCACAGAGCTCCACATCCTTGGCCCTGAGCTCCGCATCCTTGGCATGGAGCTCCTGTGTCAGGCGCCTCACCTCAGAGTCCATGATCTGGTGCGCCGCCATGGAACCACGTAGAAGCAATGGGGAGAGGAAGCAAAGGGGGTGAAACGGCTGAAAGCCAATGCAATTTACGGGAGAGCGGAGGGAGCCAGCCCAATCGACAACTTTTCACTTCAGGGAGCAGTGGGTTTACAAGCGGAGTCATCATGACTAATTGTTGCCACGTCTGCTCCCGTCAATCAAAAAATAAAAATCCTGCCGCGCCTGCCGCACCCAAAGACCAGTGCAACGCAGCGGTGGATATTTAAATTTACCAACCGACAAGGAGAGAAAAAGGGGTGAAAACAACAAATGTGGAGGTGGCCTAGCTAATAGGTCGCACTAGCCCAACTAGCTAGCCACCGTGCTTCACTGACGTACTCGGCGGGAAAGGTGGGCTTTTGTGATTTGATGACTCATTTACTCGCTTCGACCGAGGAGGACCAAGAAAACGCGCGGTAGGGCGTCCCACGTCTTGGCAAAGAAGAAAATATGTGTGCACCACCTGAGAGGACCAGAAACCACACGATAGGGTGTGCCACGTCTCGGCACGGAGGAAAAATGTGCGTGTAAAAATAAATTGTGTCAAACTACCTATGGTTTGACCTCGGGACCCAACCAGTCAGTCGAAAACACCCCACTAGCCACCTATGGTTTGACCTCGGGACCCAACCAGTCGATGTAAGGTCGAGGGGTTACCCCCCGACAATCTACATAGCTCTGCCTATGCAAGAGGTGTAGTGGGAGTGTCTCGGTGTGAGAGAGACGGCACGAGAAAGTGGGGTCAATCGAGTCATTTATAGAGGGAGAGGTCGAGTGAGTGTGGCCTAGAGTACACTCGAATGTTAAAGACGGTACATCGAGATAGCATGCGACGAAGCTGTCGTGAGGGCAGGAGGGAGATAGTTACCGAGAGAGTGTGACCTAGATAGACTTTCTATGTGCACGCACGATGAAGGTGTTTTACAAAGGCAACGTACGTGTCTTGAGAGATAGAGGAAGAGTTTGTCATGGAGGACCTGACGAGGTTGTGTGTGAGAAATACATTTGTTGAGAGTGTGAGGGTGGGTGTGACATAAATGGAGATCGAAATGTGAAGAGAAATAATGAGCGCGCGTGTGTTGGATACCAAGAGCTCTATTGACAAAGAAATGAAGATCGATCCATACATGAAGTATGGTGGTGGGTTGTCGATGGAGAGACCTAAACACAACATTTGCATGTGCATAGTACTAGACTTAATATTCATGTTTCAATTTATTGTGCATTTTAAATATTGAATTGAGAACCATGCATGGCTTACATATTATTTTTGAAATCGTGTCATACATCCACGTTGAGATCACTATTTCACAAACTCACTCTAATTCAAGAACTCGTCATAAATCAATTACCGTGCCTTTTGGAATAACCAGTTACTTGCAAGGAAAATACGGGAGTTGTAGACTTGTAATACTAGTAATACATATAGATTCGTTCAGCAATTTAGAAAAAAGATTCCTTTCGCATTCCCGAATGGTAGCACCCGGCGGCGTACCAGCCAGACCTAGGCTCGTGTCGTGCTGGTGGCGTTCGTAGCACGCACATTAGCCAAGCCCAACCAAAAGAACCGCGATAGTAGTAGTATTTTAAACTTCGCGCCTCCACTGGAGCCTCCGCGTTTTGAGTCGAAATATCTAGCGGCCAGCCCTAGGAAATTCCTGTCATGTCCCTGGTTGATGATGAGAACCGATGAACAATGGAAGGATGCTTTAGTAACTAGCCCACGTTACCTACCGTGCCGAGCATGGTTCAATTCCCTTGGTTACCGCTACCCAAGGTCACCCGTCAACTCTATTGCCTGTACTAATAGTACAACACCAGGATGAGCACAGAATGGAGCTCCGTTTGTTGATTTTGTTCGTGCGTTCCTTGTGCCTACTAGAGTTATTATATCACGCAATGCACTGGTATAGAGATATTATCTTTTTACTCTGCATATATAACTTGTCTGAAGTGTAACTAAGCAAAATGTTTGACCAAATCCTTTCTTAAGAAATATTAACATGTACGACAGTAAAGACGTATGGCTTGAAATTTTATTTCATGATGCAGGTTATGATATTGTTTCGAATCCTGGATTTTAAATTCTAGAAAATCCAAAAGTAACCTGAAATTCATGAAACTGAGCATGGTCATGTGATATGGGACAAAAAGAATGTCGTATTTTTCAATTTGAGAGAAGCTGCTTATGAAAAGATGCACAAAAGAAGAGTCAAGGTATTTTGGGACTAAGACATGTCACGTTAATGCGAACGGTTTTACTATTCAAACCGTGGGCGTTAGACATACGTGCCGCCACGAGTCCCGCTTCTCATCGGCATGTGCCATCCGAGCAAGCGTGTGAGCAGACCACTGCGCCAGCTAAGCGGGAGGCATGCGAGCAGGCCGCTACGCAGGCTGACCGGGAGGCGAGCCCTTTGACCTGGCTCCGTCGCCCACCTTGTTGGTCCACTAGGCGATACATCTATTTATCCATGCATGTAGGAGTAGTAATTGTTGGTATCCTAACTTGTCACGGTCACTTTTGTTCCTAAACTTGTTACATAATACTAGTACTAGTATTACATGAAACTACTGCTGTAACTTGTGAACGCGTCTAGATACGGTCAACGGCAACACCGCCTGCACGTTCTTCGTGTTTGCCCGTGCGTCTAAATGTAGAAGGGGAGGAGAGAGAGCGAGAGCAGACATGGAACCCACCAGTAAGTGAAGTGGAATAGTACATGCTCACGAGCCGGTCCCACTATAATGTACTAAAGTTAATATGAAAACATGTTATCCATTAAATAGGCTGTGGTGATATAAAAACATTATATCAACAAAGGGGAGTACAACAAACATTGCTACTATGTTGCATCTGTATGTTGACTATTGATGTGCGTCTTGAAGGCCTGGTCGCATGTTCGATCCTCTTCCTTTTTCATTTTTAATTGATACTAGTAAGGTACACGCGCACTGAAGATTTGGCAACCAAATTATGAATGTCCGATTGAGCAGGGTGAGGGTTGTAAGAGAGAGCTTTCAGATGATCTGATCATAGACAGGTACATATATCGTTTGTGTGTGGGGAGAAGCAAGGTCAATCGATACATAGATAAAGAGATAGGGAAATTGAGCGAGTGTGGGTCGTCATGCGATCGAAAGAGTGAGACAGGTTGGAGAGAGTGACCTAGATAGGCAATGTGCATGAGAGAGTGTACATTATGAATATATCGAATTAGGCCCAAACATGGAGATATATCGTTTATGCATGAGAAAGAGCGAGGTTAATCGAGACATGCATAGAGAGAGAGAGAGAGAGAGAGAGAGATTGAGAGAGCGTGGGCCGCCATGACATCGAAAGAGTGGAATGGCTTGGAGAGACTGATCTAGACAGACAAACTACGTGAGAGGGTATACAGTGTGTCGATCGAGGCCCAAACAAGGATATATATCATTTGTTTGTGAGAGAAAGCGAGGTTAATCTAGACTTAGATAAAGAAGCGAGTCTGGGCCACCGTACACGGCGGAGCTACGTTGGGCTAACATGTGCTCTGGCCCGCCTTGCCTAGCTGAAACACTGCCTAAATATCATGCCAAGTGGCGTGACCCATCTATTTTCTATGCTTTCTTCTTCAGGCTGGCCCGCCCAAGGAATCCACTCTAGCTCCGCCAGTGTCACCACGCGGAAGAAAGAGTGAGACGGTCTCTTGAGAGTGACCTAGACAGACAATGTGCATGCGTGCGCACGATAGGGAGGGGGGTCTAGATAGGCAATGCATGTATCTATCGAGAGAGGATGGGGGAGAGAGGGCTCGACATGGAGTGCATTGGTGGGTGTGTGAGAGTTAGAGATCAAAACATGGAGAGATAGAATGAACATGCGGAAACCAAAGCTTTGTAAGGTGGTTATGAGAGGAAGATTCATCAATAGAGGAAGTATGTAATGTGTGCGCCGAGGGGGGGGGCTAAAAACAACATTTGAATGCAGATAGTACTAGACTTAATATTGACGTTTCAATTTAGTGTACATTGTAGGACTTGAATTGAGGACCATGCATATGGCTTCCGTGATTATTTCGAATCCGTGCCATGCTAGGTTTGGAAAGGTTGATATTGACTCGATTGTTGTGGTATTTTGTATGTGTGTGGTCATATGCTTGAATCCATCCAAAGTTTTCTCACCACCATGATGTTCATCTTATACATATATGAATTTGTACTAAATAAGTAGCATGGATACCATGAAATGCGAAATCCATGTTAAAATTGGAGATCACTATGTGACAAACACACTCTAATTCAAGGAACTCCTCATTAATTAATTCATAGTACTCGTTTCAAAGGACTAAATATTTGCAAGGAGTACAATATTCGTTTGCCAATGAAAGAAGATTTGTTTGCATTCTTAAATGTAGGCGCACCAGGCAGACCAGGGTCGTGTCGTGGTGTTCGCGTGTGTCGTTTCACATTTCCACGTTTTGGATTGAAATATATCTGGCGGCTCCAATTCCAGCCCTGCAAAATCTCCCTTCTCCCCCGTCCCCTTCCGCGCCCAGAGCTCTCATATCCCTAATTCGCCGCCAACCCAAGCAAAATTTGAATCTCCCTTCATCTCGTCTCTTTCCCCACCTCTGTGCCGAACGACGGCGACGAAGATGACGGTCGCGCTTCACCACTACACCTATGCTACCTCATCTGCGCCCTCGTCCTCCGCACCAGGTGGTCCACCCACAACATCGGCCGCCGCAGCCGACGTGCCTAACAGACACCGACTTCTACCGCATCAGGGCTACTTCACCGAGAACATCATCGCACCTCCACCCCCCCACGCCGTTGGTGCTTCACCAACAGCCTCGTCCACCGCATCATAGCGCTCCGCTGCCGCTCGAGATATGCATCCGTACACGGCCAGCCAACGCCAACGCATCACCCTCAACGGCTCTGAAGTGACCCGCACTCTAGCTAGGCGAGCATGCCCAAACGCCGACCTGAACTATGTATCCACATATCACTCCCTTGTGCACTGTTGCGACGATATTTGGATATCCTTTTATTGCTCTCTTAGCTTACACGCCTATGCAACTCTGACTTTATCTCTTATTTCTTCTAGAGATATCATCTGAAACAAGCAAAACCATTTTTTAGCGAAGCATGATGGCGCTACGGGATCTGATACACATCCTACACGCCGGTATAACCTTGTAAGTACGTGTCCTCCGGTACAACACCAAGGTCGATCCCTCTCATTTGATCAACCATTCGCCGTGTCAAAAATGCAGAGGGGGTGCAAGGAGCACAAGTCCTGCACATCCAAGCAAGTGGTAACATGGACTTGTACATGGAATATCCCAAGGGCAAGCAGAGCTGCAGTGAGCCTGTACAATGAGCTAGCGTAAGTCCCTGCATTTCATTTAATTCGTACTGGCCTGCGTCTATGATTTGTGTGCAGTGGTGGATCCACGAATTCACGTTACCAGGGCGAAAATTTAACATAAATAATACTAAGGCACTTGCACTCCGGAAATCAACATAACTTGAGAAATGTGAAGCTACATGCACTTTGAAAACCAGCTAATGATCCAAAGTGGTTCCAGATTATAAAACACTAAATGATGTAAGCAACAAAAACACAAAATGCAACATGGTGTACAAGGACTACTAACATGGACTGTAGCTGCTCGAATTATTCGTTCTCTGGCCGAAAATATTCAAGTGTAATTGCACCTATAACCAGTGCGCAAACTGCATATCAATAGATCTATCATGCACAAGTATGCCAATAGTTTCAAACAACGTATTAGAAAAGTTTTTATGCTAGGTTGTCATGATATGGGGACTTTCTGGTAGATGGCCTCGATGTTTCCTCAAGCCATGAAAATGTACTATAATTTGCTTGTCATCAATTCCTGCAAATTTCTATTTCTCGTTCAACATAGAAAATCATGATTAGACACTAAATCTTTCAATGGGAGCTTGCAAAATGCTTGCATTAGATCCCTCATTAGACACTATATGTTCATCACCAGGAGCATGTAAAATGTTTGCATCAAATCCTTCATTAGCAGTCTGTTCATTAGACACTTCAGGCTCAAGAACAACATGAGCTTGTATGTTTGCTCCGGAAACTTGATTAGACACACAAGGTTCAGTCAGCTCAGTATTGATTGGGGGAGTTATAATATAAGAAGAATTTGGTGTCATTTTCTTATGGATTCCCTACATACAAGCAGTTTTAAAACACCGTCAGGTTTAACTATTGGCCAGAAATTGAACAGTTGAATTATATATACTCAGGGATGTGATGTACCTGCTCGTTGCCCATGTTGTTCTTGCAAGCTACGACTGCCCGTTTGCACAAGCTCGATGCCATGCCCGTGTTGCCGCCGCTGCCTCCCACGCAGGCTACACCCAGCGTTGGATCTTAGTCGTATTGTCCTTCCATTCGCTTGAATGTCACACCCTGCATTTTGTAAGATGTCATTTGCATCAATGTAGCATGAAAATTTGGACCAGCTAATTTTTTTGGCATCATTTGGCTTTCATTTGGAATTGAGTTTTTCTTCATGTGCTTTTCATGTGCTCATTAAAGTCAACTATTACCTCTTGTAGAATTCATCTCCATACCAAAAAACTTCTACCCAATGATCATGCCAAGTGTTATATAACAGTATAGTATTTTCTTATAAAATTAATTTGGCCAAAATGTATTTTTAAAATTTAGTATTCCAAAAACCCCTGAATTGAGTTTTGCATTGCAAGTGCTTGATTTAGGGTGAGAAAATTATTTCAAAAAGTATATTTGAGACCTAGTAGTCATAGGACTCCCAGAAACCACAAAAGTATAATTTTAAAAGTTATTTTCCTATTATATTTAAAAGCTTTTTCTTAAGGCCGGAAATGGTCTTTAATAGGGAAAAATTATTTAAGTATTTCAAAAATATTTGCCAAAATTCAGGGAGACTCATAGGACATATATTGTCCATATATAAGAGTTTCAACACTTGGTCATGTTCAAAATAATGGGCTAATCCCTCCAAAACCCTTTCTGGATATTTCAAGCTTTTGAAATATTTACAAAGGAAATATTCTCCAAAAATTCCAGGGAAATTCTATCATGTCATATATGACATATTTGATGATCTTGCCAAGCCCCATGCCTTGGGAAGCAAGATAACATCCTCAAAACTCTTCATAACCATTCTGTCCATATTTGAAGTTTGGGCAACTTTACATTGCCAAACTTATCCAAATGCTCTCAAACTTGGTGCACATGCTAGAATGGCCTAATAAGGCATCTAGACCAAATGGCACAAGATTTGGAGTAGGGTAACTTGATCAGAATACCCCAAAACCATTTCTGTTCAAATGCAAATTTGAACAACTTTACATTATCAACTTTTTACCTGGAGCTTCAAACTTTGTGGGCATGATCATAACCCCAAATGATGAAACTACACCAAGTGGTGCATCAAGGGGAGATGATTAGCTTGACTTAAACAAGATGAAGCCATTTCTGTGGTTTTCTAGGGTTCACCAAAGTTACATTGGCTAGTTTCTTCAAATGAGCCCAAATTTGGTGAAACACCCTATTTTCATATGACATTCAATCCTGTTAAGTGTCATGGCAAGTGGAGATCATTTGCTTGACCAAAACATGATCAAACACCTTCTGCCTTTTTACAAAAACTACCATCTTGACCCCTTTTACTATTTACGTTTGCCTCAGCTTTCTACCACAGCTTCATCTAGTTACAATCTACCTCCAGTAACTCCCCCATGTCCACAGCTCCATGATTGAGGGGTGAGAACCCCAATTCACCTTGCTGGACAGCCAAATTTCACCTAGTTACCAGATTCACCTCTCTCTCACTGCATCTCCAAAGCATCCAAGGCCACACCGGAGTTGCTTACGTCGCCCTGGACCCCCCAGACACGGCGGACACGCCCAGGGGGCCAATGGCATGCCATGGCATGCGATAAGCTCGCTCCAGAGCGCGCTACAGTGCGCCCCGCATTGTAGCTTCGCCCAATCGCATGCCCCCGACCACCTCGTGCTTCCCCCTCGCGCCTACCAACGCGCCTCGACGTCTGCGACCCTCCCCGGCGCTGTCCCCCTCCTCCCTCTCCCTCCAGTGGCCACCTTCGCACGCGCGCCGGCCGCCCGCAAGCACCACTCATCGGCCTCACACGCGCAAGCCCTCTGGAGCATCCCCCGCTCCCCCTCTTCCTTCCCTCCGCCCTGGAGTTCGTCCAGCAACGCCACAGACTCATCCCCATCGCCTCTCGTGCACTGTGGCGTCGAGCAGAAGCTCGCCGGCGCACAGGTCCACGGGACCTCGCCGCTCCCCTATATATAGCACGCCCCGAGCCCCTCCAACAGCACTCAGCTCCTCCCCACATTCCTAGTAGCGCTCCAGAACCACTCATTCGCCCCCAGAGGGCCTCAGTGCTCGGGATCGACCGGAGCTCCGCCGCGTCGGGCAGCCGGAGATCTCGCGGTACAGGCCCTCTCCGCTCCAACCCTTGCTCGACCTGGAACCGCCGCACCCCGCTGATGCATTCCCCTCTCTTTTCCCCTTCTGCAGCTGCCGGAATCAACCAGAGCAGCGTCCTCCCGACGACCCTCCGCCGCGTGTCCTCGCCGCCGGTGAACCAGGCCCCTCCGGCGAGCCGCGCCACCACCACTACATCCGCGACTCGCTGCTGAGCCCATTCCTGCCCTCCGTTTGCCCCGCCGTGCCTGGGCCGGTGAGCTCGCCGTCGCGTTGGCCGCAAGGTTGAAGATGACAGGCGGGCCCCGCCTGTCATCCTCACCGCTCTCTCTCTCCCCTCGCAGCCACTAACCGCCGGGCCCCGCCTGTCAGGTTTGAAAACCTGGCGCGCGCGCACTGGCTCCCGTGCGGCTGGGCTATCCACCCTGGGCCGTGCACTGTGGCCGTTCTGGCCCAGTGGCACAGGGCCTTTTCCTCTTTTTCTTTTCTGTAAAATTTCAAATAATTTTACAGAAATAAATATTTGTCCAAATGAATTAATTCCAACTCCTAAAATCTTGTAATATTCCAACCTATTTAATGGTGTCACTTTCACACATATCCATGAACCTTTTCTGTTATGTTCAAATTTAAATTCAAATTTGAACATTAAAATTCCTGTTCAAAAATCCTTAGATTCCATTCTGTAACTCCAAAACTCAACTAAGAATTTTTGCCATCTTAGTTTTCCCTCTTGTATTTAACAAAAATAAGTTGACATTTTTCTGAGCACTTTGATTTTTCTGTTTTCATTGTGGTCTTATTTTCCCGTTGTTATTTTGCGACGATTAGATCCCGTATTTGACGAAGTTGCTGAAGAAGGAGAAGGAGAAGGATTTGAAGACTTTGTAGACCAAGCCAATCTAGGCAAGCAGCCCTTTGACCATGATACACTTGTGTTCTTCGGAACCCGTTTGTTTCCGAATGCATGATGATAAGAGTTATGGTGGTGACCAAGTTTAAAACCACCACATGATGCATGCCTTGCTCTTGATCTTGCTATGTGCTAGATGCATTGCAAATGACTAGTAGTGATGCTTAGTGATGCATGTGTGCCATGATGCCTTCGTGGTTGCATTCTTTTAAAAAGACCCCATCGGGTGCCACTTATGCCCGGGGGGGAAAAGATGAGATGGGTAACCACTTGATGACGAAGTGGTGTACCGAGAAAAGTGTGTGTGATGTTTTTCAAACGGATTGGTTTAAGTTCCGACCGTTATTCCAACCATACATGTGCAACCACTCTATCCCTTATGGGACGGGGCTTTATTGATTACTTAGGCTGATACTAGCATGGTGCCCGCATTACTAGTGACGGAAAGACATTGAGGTCTTTTCCCGGGATGGGGTCGTGCTTGGATAGACGACCATGACTATTTTCACAGGGCACCGGACACACCGTTGGTCCCTTCGGGTACGCGTGACATTGAAATTAGGGCAAGTCCCGTGATCTATTGTTTGTACTCGAGGGACGTGTACCAACGAGTGGACTCTATGTTAGTGTCGTCTAAGGAAAGATAATGACCGGGTGCTTCCCCCGAGTACTTGAGGTACTGCGGGATCGTGGGTGACACGAAAGCTTCCCGGATCTTGTGGGTAAAGTGCGCAACCTCTGCAGAGTGTAAAACTATTCGAATAGCCGTGTCCACGGTCAAGGACAGTTGGGTAACCGCTCTTGGGCTACGTCCAATGTTTGCGAAACCTTGTGTGTGTGTGTATGATGAGTCAAGGTGGTGACTTGACTCGATGAGATGAATCATATTCATGTTGATATCAGTAACCTGTCCTCGAGGTTACGAGAAATTGTTGATGCATATACTTGATGGCAGAATACTTATTCTAGCTCGTAGCTAGATTGTTCATTATTGTTCGATTGCATTGTTACTTTGAACCAAATCATGGGTTGCTTGCGATTACAATCAAAGTACTCATTGGCTTGCCACTGGTTATTTAATTGGCCAGGCATGGAGGAACAGGAATATGAAGAAGAGTTCTATGGAGACGAACATGCGAACTAGGACGCTATCCCAGTCAGAATGCCTGTAGGGTTAAGGCAGATGGCATGGGTTCTACTTATCATCGAAGACTTCCGCTATTTGAGTTATTTGCTATTCAGCCACTGAGGCTTTATCTATGTAATACTTGGCCATAATGGTCATAATTTGTGTAAGACGGTATGTATGGATGTAAGACTCTTGTTATTCAGCTTCTGTGTGTTCAGTGAGCATTGATCTCTGGGATCACTGTACACGTGCATTCGGTGATCTCGACTCTTAAGTCGGGGTCCCCACATTGAAGCCTGGCGACCGGCGTCCAACAAGGGTGCGTGGAAGTGTTGTGTCGGTCTATCCAGTGGCGGCTAGGTTAGGAGCAAACCAGACTGGAGGCTGGAGCGAACAAATTGGGGATTTTTTTCCTGCTGTCGACCGATATGGGAGGCGATCATTTCGCCCGCAAGCCTGCTATTGGTCCTGCCTTGCACTTACATTATTGGCCCATCCAAATTGAAATGTTTTTCTTCATTTTTTACATTGCCTGCTCGTGTGTTGGGACGAACGAAACTTGCCTGGGCCAACCTGGACATCTCAAAGTAGGTGCGCACTTTCCAGCCACCCGAGGCGGCCGCCCATACCAGCCCCTACGGTGGCGTCGCCACATTTTGCGTGTATGATTGGGGTAGTGCAAAATATTCCAGTGGCGCTTTTGATTTACCCACAGAATGGTTGAATTGCTTGTTTCTATGAACTGAGTTCGCCAATAATGTGAAGGATGCCAATCTTTTCATCCTATTGAAGATTGCTTAGATCTCGATATGCCAAATATAATTGCATGAAATATACAGTAAAAGCCAGTGTGATGTGTGTTGCTACAACTAGTCGGACAACCCGTCCTCATATAACATATCAAGATTAACCATTTGACTTACAAATGCAGTGTGGGAAGAAAGAAGTATTGGGACTGCGTATCCAAGTAATTGATGCCATGGACTCCTTCGTAGAACCTTCTAAGCGAAAATGAAGTTGCAGTATGCCTATACAAAAAGCTAGCATAAGTTCAGTTACCCGCTTCTCGAGATTTTAGTTAGCCACTGATTGCAACATTGTTCAATTCTGTTGCTTGGCTTAATTTAGTTTGCTACTGATTACACAATGCCATAGCCTGTTAATCCTATTATAGACTGCGCCTATCTATGTGTTTGATACTTACTGTTAATAATTACTTGTTTTCCTGAACTTAAATAGCTACTTACGCACGTAGATAGCTGGGCATATGTACTTCTAGGGTGCAGCAAAATTCATGTGTAATTTACGTTCTGATACCCTGTTTGTTTAAATGGTTTGTTGTTATCACTTGTAGCACTAGTAATGTTTGCATGTTCATAGACAGACAACTGTCAGGTTTATATGAGGGACAATGTCTTTTTAACATATATATGTGTCAGAATCATTTTTCTTACATCAAAGAAATTTACAGATGTTTGTGTTGCTGGTAAACGATACTGACTTGTTACTGTAATACTTTGCCAAGAACTTGTTAGTTTTACTAGTTCATGTGTAATTAAAAACATTGCAAAACTGGTTTGTTTTACTAGTTTGATGTTAGTTTCTTATGTCTCTTGCAACACATTATTTATGATTGCTAACATTCAAGTTTGCAGGATCCAACTAAAAGAACCTTGGCACAACAGGTATGTTTTAAAAAACTTCCTTGTTTACCTGGTTTCCTGCTGTAACTTGTTGTTGTAATCATCTCACCAACTTCAAGTTTTCAGGATCCAATTGGAAGTCCAATTGCACAGCGGGTACATTTTCAAAAACATATTGGTGTAACAGGTTTGCTGCTGTAACTTGTTGCTCAAATCTAGTTACTGACTACTCAACTTTTCAGGATCCAAGAGAAACTACAATGCCACAGCAGGTACCTGTTGCAAAACTTCTTTGTTTAACTACTTTGCTGCTGCAACCGGTTGCTCTAATCACATTACCGGCTACTCAACTTTTCAGGATCCAAGAGAAACTCCAATGCCACAATAGGTACCTTTTGCAAAACTTGTTTGTTTAACTGCTTTGCTGCTGCAACCGGTTACAATGATGTTAATACTACTTTTTAGCATCCAATCGAAACTCTTTAATTCCTTATTTGTTTAACTGGTTCGCTGCCCTAACTCCCAGTTGACATGTTTTGCTAACTTCAACTTTTAGGAATCCAATCGGAACTTTATTGGCAAAACAGGTTAGCCCAAGACTAAAGAACGAGGTCCCCATGGACATTGTATCATCTGCAGCAGTGGTACCGGTCCAATCGTGCATTATGAATTGCAAACTGGTGATGCTCTAGAGGCTAAACTATTGGTAGAAAGAGATTCTGCTTCTGCACTTAGAGATGAAGTTGACATGTTGAGGAAGCAAACATCACAATCACAAGCAGTACTCAAAACAACCATTCAACATTTGGTGAATTTCAAAATGAAGCAAGTTGAGACTCACCGCATTGTTAAGGTCCTGGAGGAAAAAATGAAATTAAATTCCCACTAAGTAAATCATAGATGAAATGTTTTTTCCATCATCGAATAACCTTTGTGTTAGTTGTTCATGTAATCGTTCAAACTATTTGTTTTAGAGATCATGTAATAATTGTTTTTTTTTGTTTTTGGGTTTGTATCTTTTTTAGCACAAGTCTGTATTAATTGACAAGACTCTGAGACATTTCATTTTGATTGCTATACCAGACCTACAAATATGACAATGGGGATGAATGTGCATTCAACAATAATAGTACTAGTATAGATGGTCCTTAAGTTGCACGCATCCAAAATGGCCAAGATGTTGTACTGGCTTTTCTAAAAAAATGTTGCTCTTCTAGCAAAAAAAGTACAACAGCTTGGCTTATGTATGTTAGTTGATATTATTGGCCCATATACTCTATAAGTGTTTATATGTCTATTAGTTTTGTACATTATTGGTTGATTGACTCTGTAGTTTGAATCTTGAGACATCGCTTGTGTACATATCTAAATGGGAGTACTCTATATGTTGCATGTGTCATACAAGTTACACTTGAGTTGGACATAAAGTGGTTTCAAATATTCGAATTCCCCTTAAAATGGTTTCCACCATCTGAATTCGAGTATGGGCATTTGTAAATCATATTCATATATGATAGTGAAATACCTCTTTGTTGTGCTTTTGAAGATATATAAAAAATGTAGAATCATTTATAAATATTCGTATAAGAATACAAAATGGATTCGAATTTAGTTGCCAGGGTAAACGTGAATGCTTATTGTCCCAAAATTTGAAAGAAGCGGCAAAATATCCACTCCCACGTCGGCTGCATGAAGCGAGTGTTTGCCAGACGGAAATTACTATCTACCCCTTACACGGACAATCCATCGGCCCGATTTCCATTGTTCTCAATAGGTGTCAGGGGAAGCGGCACCTATGGGATCCCGAGGACCCCTACTACGGTTGGTGAGGGCATAGCGTTGCACAAAGAGCAGGTCTAGCGATCAACGCGTGGGAATTTTTACCCAGGTTCGGGCCGCAAATGATGCATAAAACCCTAGTCCTACTTGTCTGTGTTTATCTTGTGTTCTTGAGCTCTTGAACTAGCTACTATGCGTGCCTTGTCCAAAAAGTCTGAATCCTTCCACAGTACGCCTCGGGCCTCCTTTTATATGGCAAAGGGGTCGCCACAGTGGCACACAGGAGGTGGAAAGTATCTAAAGTGTACAAGTTTATTGCCTGACATCGTAGGACAAACGCATTTAATGCATCGCCTACGTGTCGTCTTGCTTTATCGGGGACGGCAACAAAGCTCGTCCCGTCCATCGCCGCCTCGCCTCGTTCCGACGTGCGTCCAAGCTGACGAGGCATGCAGTGCCACGCTGACTAGCTGGTCGCCGTGCTAGTGCGGTGGCAGGGTCTTCACAAAGATCTGCATGCCACCACGCAGGTGCTTGTCTAGTTGGCGGGTGGTTGCCTCATTGGAACGGCCGCAGGGCAACAAAACCTTGGCAGGTGCGGGCCTGGCCGTGGCCCCGCAGACGCCCCCCGGCAAGGGTCTTGCCAGGGTCTTGTGGTTACCCCAGGCAAGAATCTTGCCGATGGTCTTCGGTCGTCCCCAGCAAGGATCTTGCCGGGGGTCTTCCTCTGCTAGTCCTTATCTAGATTCGCAGGCCTTTCACCTTCACAAAGATATGCATGGCACCACGTAGGTGTAACGCCCCGGACACACCCGCAGGTGGCCGTTACTCCTGGCAGGATCTAGACTGGCCCCACATATCAATACTAGTCTTTTCTACGCACTTTGTCCTCACTCATGCGCACCCGGGAGCAACTTCAGCAAGGATCTTGCCGGGGGTCTTCCTCTGCTGGTCCTTATCTAGATTCGCAGGCCTTTCACCTTCACAAAGATATGCATGCCACCACGTAGGTGTAACGCCCCGGACACACCCACCGGTGGCCGTTACTCCTGGCAGGATCTAGACTGGCCCCACATATCAATACTAGTCTTTTCTGCGCACTTTGTCCTCACTCATGCGCACCCGGGAGCAACTTCCCGGACGGTCACCCATCCTGAAACTACTCCAAGCTGAGCACGCTTAACTTTGGAGTTCTTTCCGAATGGGCTCTCGGAAAAGAAGGAACTCCTTATTGATATGAGTAATCTATCATCCCTAATAAACCAGGCTATCACATACACCCCCACTTAGAGGAACCGACATCCTCGTCGGGGCATAGGAACGTTCCCTCTTAGCACAAACGCATGTGCATCCAGTCCGATACATGTGTCATGTCATGTGCCACGACGAGTCACAAACGTCATGAACAACATGCCTGAGCACCTGTCGACAACCATCCGTGTAACCGCGAGGGTCGGCTCTGATACCAACTTGTAACGCCTTGGACACACCCGCCGGTGGCCGTTACTCCTGGCAGGATCTAGACTGGCCCCACATATCAATACTAGTCTTTTCTGCACACTTTCTCCTCACTCGTGCGCACCCGGGAGCAACTTCCCGGACGGTCACCCATCCTGAAACTACTCCAAGCTGAGCACGCTTAACTTTGGAGTTCTTTCCGAATGGGCTCTCAGAAAGAAAGGAATTCCTTATGGATATGAGTAGTCTATCATCCCTAATAAGCCAGGCTATCACAGTAGGCGCCTCTGAGTCTTGGTCTTGACGTTGTTGATGGTGTTAGGGCTCCCAGGCCCAAGGGTGGCGGCCTTGCTGGTGTTGGGCAAGTTGCCCCGGCAAGACTCTTGCCGGTGTTATGTAGGCCGCCCCGAAAAAGGCCTTGCCCGGGGGAGTCCATCTTGCCCCTCTACTCTTCATGCCTCTGGCTTGAGCGCCGCCTTGGCAGTCTCGTACCTTTCCTCCCATTGTCTCGCCAAGCATGGCCGCAGGTGTGGCTACAACCGCCCGTGAACAAGTAAGGGGTTACAGAAAGGCCCCTACTTTTGTACACCGACAGGAGCCCCCAGGCCTGGGCCATACATAAGTGCAAAGCGTTGTTGGGCCAGACCCATAACGGTGCGCGGGCACGCGTGGCAGAGTTTTAACCGTGGTAATTTCTTTGCTAGTTGCGCTTCCCCATGACTCGCATTGAGTGCGTGACATGGGGGTCGTGCGTCACCTCATGGTGAATAGTAAAGAGGCGGCCCGCATCTTCCCCATAAAAGAGGAAGGCGCAGGGGCGCTGCTCATTTACAAAGTGGACTCGGTCGTGGCCTTCATGGCGCCCGTGTCCCACGGTCATGGGGTGGGGAACGGTCACTCCACTTGTCTTCTTAATTTCGGGTCGCCTGCTACGTGTCCTTCATGCCTCAGGGAGGGTAGGTGGCGGATACAGAGGGCACGGGCATTAATGTCGAGGCGGGAACCCGGGTGTTGCTGATTGGAGCAGTGGGTCAGTCTTGATTCCCTGCGCCTCTGGCGGCCGGATTGGTCGAGGGGGGCGGCCACCCTTAGGTTGGGGGCCGAGCCCCGGCTCTGCCCCTCTATAAAAAGGGAGATGGACAGCATTCTTCCGCATTCATCTCTTTCCTGCTCGATCCTTTTCTTCCACTCGCCATGGTTAGAGGGCGCGTCGGCGCTCCAATGGCGGCGGCGAGGGCTTCTGCTCGGCAGCGTGTCCACCCTCCTCCGGAACTCGTGGCAGCGGAGCCCGCTGTGAGAGGAAGAGGGGAGGGGGTGAGGTCGATGCCGTCGTGGCGCTTGGGGGAGAGGAGGACAGGGCGACGCTCCGGCCACGCTTCTGTCAGCGGCTCTTTCCCCAATGGAGGGCCATGTCAGAGACCAGCCTCGCGAGTTCTTCATTAGGATGTACAAGCTAGTGTGCGGTCACCTCCGCCTCCCCACCCCGTTCGCTCGGGTAATGGAGCTTGACCCGCCGCAGGCCTTGAGGCTGCATATGAGGGGTTGCGGGAACGACGGCACGCGGGTCAATGTTGACTTCCCCGCCCCTCACGTCATGTACCTCCGCCGTGGGTGGAAGACCTTTGCTTGCGCCCATAGCCTGCCGGAGGGGCACGTTCTCCATTTCAAATTAATGGAGAATTGCCTGCTCTCCGTCAAGGTCTTTGGGCGCTCGGGAACCCGCTTAGGGTGCTGCGCGGAGAGCTCCACCAACAATGAAACCTCCTCCTCGAGCGATAGTGACAAGGAGGACAGCGACAGTGACAACAATGACAGCGGGCGGGAGGACGCCGATTCCGACTCCGACTGACCATCGGTGGCAGCACCATCATTTGCATCATCCTCCTCCCTCGGCCACGCATCTTGCCGAGGGTCATCCCCTCCATGCTCCTCATCGGCGCGTTCCCTGTCACCTCTTCTTTGCCTTCACCTGCCGCACCTGGGAGGAAAGGGGCAAGAACGGAGATTGCAAGGCGCTTATCTTTCTTTTAACTTGTAGGAACTTGCCAAATCTTAATTTCTAAATAATGTAATTTCTCAACCCCATGTCTGTTTCCTGTAACATTTGTACTTCTATCATCATGTAAATGAAAAAGACCAGCCTTGTCGGGGACCCGTGCATGTATACGTCCATGCAGAGGAGAAATGCATCTTTAATGCAAATAAACGAGTTCTCCTGGCAAGCCATCCTGCCGGCGCCTCCTACGCCTGCCGAGGAATCACACCTGTCGGGTTGCAGACAAAGGGTCTAGCCCCTCGTCAATTTTCTTTTAGTAAAGGCTACTGCGACCATTCCGACCGAAGCAGCGTTCGAGTCAGAGATGGGAGCAGCTGAGTTTAATAGAGAGTGGCGAGGTTTTCTAATGCGCAAGTCATAGGATATGAACATGAATGGGCAAGAGGTGAACTTTATCTGTTTTGTTTTTCGGGGATCGCCGTGTCGGGCAATCTTCCCAACTTCTTGCCGAAGCCGAGTCTTTGGCGGAATCGAAAGTCCTTGCCGCGGCTGGAAAGGATAGAGGACAGGAGCATGGAACCTTGGCCGTCCATTAACATTTGGTGGAATCAAAAAGCAGTACAATATCCTGGATAAGAATGTATATACGCATACACATAAACATGGAAATCAACGGGAAACAGTACATACTAAAGGGTTTTTCTCCCCTGACTGCGCACATGGTCAGCGCCTGGCTTTGTACATAGGGTTACATGCCTTGCCGGTAAGGCTAGTACAAAAGGGGGTTGCCGTGGCTCCCGGGAACCATGACTTATGGGTAAACTTGCGAAGATGTTCCATGTTCCAAGAATTGCTCACCGGAATGCCATCTTCGGTGTCCAGGCGGACTGTGCCGGGCCTGGTGACTCGTATTACCTGATAAGGGCCTTCCCACTTCGGCGTCAACTTGTTTGAATTCTTGGCGGATTGAATTCGCCGAAGAACAAGGTCGCCTTCCTCAAGGCTTCGGGCGTGAACCTTGCGGCTATGGTAGCAGCGCAAGGCTTGCTGGTAGCGAGCGGCTCGCACAGCAGCCTGAAGACAATCTTCCTCAAGGAGCGTCGCATCATCTTGGCGCAAGTGCTCTTGCTCAAGCTCGTCAAAAGCGAGCACTCGAGGTGACCCGTATATGAGTTCCCTGGGGAGAACTACTTATGCTCCGCATACCAGGGCAAAGGGTGTCTGGCCAGTGGCTCGATTTGGTGTCATTCTAATTGACCAAAGAACCGTTGGCAACTCATCAATCCAGCGTCTTCCGCACTTGTGTAGCCTGTGAAAAGTTCTGGTCTTGAGGCCCCGCAACACTTCTGCATTCGCCTTCTCAGCCTGGCCGTTACTTCTGGGATGAGCAACAGAAGCAAAACAAATCTTGCCGCCGAGGTCTTGGATGTACTGCATGAAGGTGCAGCTCGTGAACTACGTGTCGTTATCGGTAATGACTCTATTCAGCACACCAAAACAACAGACTAGTCCCTTGAAGAACTTGACGGCTGATTGTGCTGTCACCTTTCTCACTGGTTCCACTTCTGGCCACTTTGTGAACTTGTCGATCGCGACGTGCAAATACTCAAAGCCCCCGATAGCACGGGGAAAAGGGCCCAGTATGTCGAGCCCCCAGACCAAAAATGGCCAGGAAAGAGGGATTGTCTGAAGAGCTTGAGCTGGTTGATGAAGCTTCTTTGAATGGAACTGGCACGCTTCACACTTGGTTACTAGTGCACTTGCATCCTGGAGGGCGGTGGGCCAGAAGAAACCTTGCCGGAATGCTTTGCCGGCAAGGGCTCTTGACGCTATGTGGGAGCCACACATGCCTCCATGTATCTCTGCCAACAGCTCCAATCCGTCCTCCTGAGGAATGCACTTCAGTTTCACGCCGTTCGGTCTCCTTCTGTATAGGGCATTATCCACAAACAGGTACATACTGGACCGACGGGCTACTTTCTCTGCCTCTTCCTGTTCCTCGGGGAGTTCCCCTGTTTGGAGGAAACGAATGGTACACTTCATCGATGCCGGAGCCTGGGGCTCGATGGCAAGGACTAAAGGCTCATCTTCGGATGTAGGGGCAGTTGCCTCTATGGTCGGGGGTTGGGGCCCTGCCGGAGGTTGCTGCACCCCGGCAAGCTTGGGGCACCCGGCAATGTCCTCGCCGGCGGCTCCTGGGAGCTCAGTGGGAAAGTACTTGCCGGGGTCTGCCTTCCTTTGTTTGTTCTATCTCGCAGATGGTTCAACGGATGGCTGAGTTAATTGAAGCACAAAGGTACCTGGTTCCACGGGCAACTTGAGTGCAGCGCGTTTCGACAAGTCGTCGGCAATGTTGTTCTCTGCTCGGGGAACATGCTCTGCTTGTAGACCATCAAAATGCTCCTCCAACTTCCTCACTTCATCCACATAGGCCTCCATCAACGGGCTCTGGTAATCCTTGTCAACTTGCTTGATGACAAGCTGCAAATCACCCCTGACGATGAGCTTCCTGATTCCGAGGTTTGCCGCGATCCTGAGACCGGCAAGCAATCCCTCGTACTCTGCAGTGTTGTTCGTTGTTTTTTTCTGTGGAAAATGCATCTGGCCCTACAGTAGGATGCTGCTAACGTGACACTACAATCAGAGACCCTTCGAGAAACTGTGTGCGATGCCATAATCGCAAATGGTGATGTGTGAAAACTGTCAGAAATGTATAAAACGTTTGTGATGACGGATGCATCAAACACGGTTCAGGTTTTAGTTGTGTGTGCGATGAAGGGCATGCGGTTCAGTTCAATTAACTATTTGCGATGAGGAGGAACAAAAGAAACAGGCAGCCAGATGAAGGCGTGTGCGATACACAACATATAGTTCACTCAGATGAACTGTTTGTGATTAGGCAACACAAAAGAAAGGGTAGCCAGATAAAGGTGTGTGTGATATACAGCATACGGTTCACTCGGATGAACTATTTGTGATTAGGCAACACAAAAGAAACGGTCAGCCAGATCAAGGTGTGTGTGATTGAGGGCATACGCTTCAGAAGGATTAATTGTTTGCGATTAGGCAACAGAACAGAAACGGGTAAGCCAGATCAAAGTGTCTGCGATTGATGGCATACACTTCACATGGATCAACTGTTTGCGATTAGCCACAACAAACTGAAACAGTTAGATAGATCAATGTGTGTGCGCTAGACGGGCACACCCATTCTAATTAAAAGAAGCGTGTGCGATAGTAATCATGAGCGCGCACGGTTGTTGGAACAAGACTTGTGCTGACATTCCCTTTTACGCTGCACCCTATGGTGCAAACACCACGTACGCGGCCGAGAAGGCGTACGTGCCCACGGTAAGCCTTCCGAGAATAGTGCCGCACTTATAACCGTCAGTAAATTTTGAGCATGCGTCCCGTCACATTCCAAATTGCAAACCTGTTCACACTGATCAAAACCTAAACGGCTTCCCACTTAGGAGCGTATTACTACGCGGTTATAAATACTACTACTCCAAGATGACTGCACATTCCTCCTCAAATCCTCATCCACAAAACGTCAAAAACAAACAAGTCATTCATCATCGTTCCCTTGCGTCCGCCATGGCCAGCATGAGTTCTGGGTCGAGAGATTGCCACCATGGAGAGGCGAGCCTGGAAGCGGGAGCACGAGAAATGTCCCGCCTCGACGCAATAGCAGCCAACATGTCCCGCCGCACGGCCGTAGCAGCAGAGAGGTCCCGCCGTGCTGCTTGAGGACCCGCCGCGCCGTTGATGCAGCAAACTAGTCCGGCCACGTTGTTCGCACACGAACACGTCACGTGTACCCTCGACGCCGGGGGTGGTGCACCGCAGCTCACGTCGAAGGAGTCTCACCGGAAGCGCGATTCGCAAGTCGACCGGCGAGAGCTTTTGAAGACCCGAAACCCTACACTCCCGGGAGGGACCCCGTCGGGGAGTGCGGCGGCTATGGGCTGCCCTAGGTCGGTCAAGCCGCCCCTAGAGCCTCGGTATTCGCAGCTCTCCAACACGAAGAACGACGAAGAAAGAGGGAGCAAGAACGAGGGAGGAACAAAACGTAGATGAAAAAGTTGTAGATGCGTTTGCGATTGTGTGTTGTTGTTCAATCGGCCATCACCCCTTGAGTATATAAGAGGCGGCTGGACTTCCCGTGCAAGGAAAAGGCTTGGATTCACGTCCAAAACCCTAGCCAAATTCGGATTGGTTTTATCCGAACTTTCCAAAACTGTTCGGTTTAAATTGGCTGTACCTTGCGGGTAATATTTGAGGTGGTAAACAACCTCGGATGGAAAAGAGCCCAAAAGCAATCTTGACCGTTTCGACGAGACGAACAACTTTCATGTTGAACGTTTTTCGATTTGAAGCCATCTTCTAGGCCAAAACGGTCACGCAATACAGGCTGTTATTCGCGCTACCCATCAGACACATGGCTGGTGGGGCGCGCCACTTTTGGCTCTGTGACAGGGCTGTGTTCGGATGGCTGTAACTTTTGCATACGAACTCGGATTGAGACGGTTTTTATATCAAAATCGATCGTTTCGACGAGACGCACAACTTTCATGTTCAAACTTTTTTCATTTGAAGTCATCTTAATTGGGTCTCAAGTCATTCTTTAATCTGGTGTCACCAGGAGCATCTCTGAACTTGTCATAACTTTTGCATCCGGACTC
This sequence comes from Secale cereale, assembly GCA_902687465.1. Lineage (NCBI taxonomy): Eukaryota > Viridiplantae > Streptophyta > Magnoliopsida > Poales > Poaceae > Secale > Secale cereale. The sequence goes on along the minus strand of LR738711.1, from coordinate 523,469,725 downwards.
CGTTTTAGACCACTTTCATATGCATCTTGATCTTCTTAAAGAAAGCCATCTCATGGTGACTTCCAATCATAAGTTTGAAGTAATCTTGACATAGATTAAAGCAACTTTTACGATTGTGCCACTTTTGAGCGTCAACACATGCCCCCCTGTTTTTCGGCAAAGCAAGCGTGCCGAAAAATAATTTGTACCATGTTGGTTCTAAGGACGATGTCAACACCCCATCGGCCATTTATATGCTTAGGACGATAATTATATATCGGCCATGTTTATGCTAAGGGCGATAGTTATATATCGGCCGTTTGCCTATCTAGTCTTCTTGCCACACACTTGGGTGATACTTCTTTAAATATTTGTCATTGAGAGCTCGAGGTAATAATGTGCCTTGTACGGATTCCACCAAGTATGAGTTTCCGGGAACCACTCTTGTAATCTTAAAAGGACCTTCCCAACTTGGAGACCACTTCCCGAACTTTCTATCTCTTGAACCAATTGGTAGAATCACCTTCCACACGAGATCGCCAACTTGAAAATTCTTCAACTTGACCTTCTTATTGTAAGCTCTTGACACCCTCAACTTATCCCTCTCTATGGCCTTTAAAGCAACCAAACGTTTATCGGCAACTTCATCAATATTGTCCATCATCAAGTTATAGAAGTCCACAGCCGATAAATCATTTTGTTTCGCTATTCTCAAAGCATTCAAATTCACTTCCACTGGTAGAACGGCCTCCTGACCATATACGAGCTCATATGGAGTCACCTTTGTAGCACCATGCCTTGAGATCCTATGTGCCCACAAAGCTTCGGACAATAGCTCATGCCATCTCCTTGGATTATCCTCAATCTTCTTCTTGATGAGCTTGATTAATATTTTATTACTAGACTCAGCTTGTCCATTGGCTTGGGCATAATATGGAGAGGAATTGAGCAACTTTATCTTATATGATTCAACAAATTCTCTGACTTGATGTGACATAAAGGATGAACCTTGGTCCGTAGTTAATGTTTGAGGAATGCCGAATCTATGAATAATATGCTCAGTTATGAATTGAATTACCTCTGTATGCGTCATATTTTTGAGTGGTATTGCTTCAGACCATTTAGTGAAATAATCAGTCGCCACCAACACGAACCGATGCCCCTTTGAAGAAGAAGGATGAATCTCTCCAATAAAGTCTAATCCCCAACCTCTAAAAGGCCACGGCTTGATAATAGGATGTAACATAGCAGCGGGAGCCAACTGAATATCACCAAACTTTTGACAAGCTTCACATCCTTTATAATACCGGAAGCAATCATTAACCATCGTCGGCCAATAAAACCCAGCACGTCGTAATAGCCATTTCATCTTGGGAGCCGACTGATGAGTGCCACAAATACCTTCATGGACCTCTCCCATAGCAACTCTCGCTTGGTCCTCGTCCAAGCACTTTAAAAGAACATCATCAACCGTTCGGCGATAGAGACCATCATCTTTCATTGTGTACTTGAAAGCCATACGCCGAACAGTCCTGTCCACCCTTTTACTAGGATCACACAAATAATCAATAATGGGTTTCCTCCAGTCTTGATTTTCTCCTGCATTAAATTTTTCATTAGTGGCCGAAACGGTGGGCTCTGGTTCGGCCTCCCCTATGTTGGCAAGACTAGACATCGGCCTTTGAGAAATATGAAACATGCCACGATCAACATGATAGCCGGATGCTTGTTGTGCCAACTCATTTGCTCTCCAATTGTCATGTCTAGATATATGAGCAATGCTAAAATAATCCAAATCTGAAATTATATCTAGACATTTATCAAGATAAACATTAAGTGATTCGTCAAAACATTGAAAGACTTTGGATATTTGTTGCACTACTAATAACGAATCACCAAAAGCCTCAATATGTGTAGCACCTATGGCAAGCAACATCTCTAAGCCGAATAACAACGCTTCATATTCGGCTTAATTATTTGTGCAAAAGTATTCTAAGCGGCATGAGGCTTCAAAAACAGCACCATGAGGAGATATATAAACAATACCAACACCTTGGCCATTGCTACACACCGAACCATCAAAATATAATCTCCATGGTGCTAATGAGACAACGTTTATATCAATATCATGCTTATCATCAATACGATGCTCAACAATAAAATTAGCAACAATTTGGCCTTTCATGGATTTCAGAGATTCATAAGCCAAATCATATTCAATTAAAGCATAAGCCCACTTGCCAATTCTACCACTAAGAATTGGCCTATGCAACATGTATTTGATGACATCAGTTTGACAAACTATAATGCAAGTACTAGGCACTAGATAATGTCTCAATTTTGTGCAAGCATAATATAAGCATAAGCATAGTTTCTCAATAAATGTATACCTTGTCTCGGCGTCCAATAACCGTCGGCTCAAATAAGTAATAGCATGCTCCTTTCCTTCGGTCTCTTGAGTCAAAACAGCACCAATAACACCTTCCTCCGCTGCAACGTAAAGTCTAAATGGCTCCCTGTGCACAAATATTTCTTAATCATATCAAATGCCTCTTGCTGTTTTGCCCCCCAAGTAAAATCAACATCATTCTTTAACCGAAGGATAGGAGTAAATGCATCAACCTTCCCTGATAGATTGGCTATGAACCTCCTCAAATAATTGACCTTGCCAAGAAATTTTTGCATATCTCTTTTGCATGTTGGAGCCCCTACTTTCTGTATAGCTTCTATCTTTTTGGGATCAATTTCCACGCCATCTTCATGAATAATGAAACCCAGAAACTTCCCAGCCGATACACCAAAGGCACACTTCAAAGGATTCATTTTCAGCCCATATTTCTTCATTCTTTCAAAAGCCAAACGCAAATCGGCTAAGTGAGATTCAAAAGCATCCGATTTGACAACAATATCATCAATATAAACCTCAAGTATAACACCAAGTAAATCATGAAAAATTAAATTCATAGCCCTTTGATACGTGGCACCGGCATTTTTTAATCCAAAGGTCATCACTGTCCACTCAAATAAACCAAGAAAACCGGGACATCGAAAAGCCGTTTTGGACATGTCTTCTTCGGCCATAAAAATCTGGTTATACCCCGCATTACCATCAAGAAAGCTAATGACCTTATGTCCAGAAGCATCATTAATAAGCATATCGGCTATTGGCATGGGATACTCATCTTTAGGTGTAGCTCTATTCAAATCTCTGAAATCAATGCACACCCTCAACTTGCCAGAGCCTTTCTTCTCTACTGGTACAATGTTAGAAATCCACTCAGCATACCTGCAAGGTCTAATAAAATTAGCTTTAAGCAAACGACCGATCTCTTCCTTGATCCGGTCATATGTTTTTGGATTAAACTTTCTGGCCGATTGCTTGTATGGTCTAAAACTGGCCTTTATAGGTAACCGATGCTCCACTAGCTCTCGGCTTAAACCCGGCATCTCATGATATTCCCATGCAAAGCAACAAACATATTCTTTCAATAGCTCGATCAACTTAGCCTTATGATCAGCTCTTAAATTTTTGTTTACAAATGTCGGCCTAGGAATTGAACCATCTCCTATATCTATCTCTTCTAATGGATCGGCCGATGTAAAACCTTGTCCTAACTTATCCATATCATCTAACTCTTCTATGGACTCATACATATCGTTCTCATTGGACCGATATTCTACAAGACGCTTTTGTAACCACTCTGAGTTAGGATCCATTTAAATACATCATACCTTGGAGCCGATTATCGCCAACCGGCTTTAAAGAAACGGGCACGAAACCACTTTTTGTGGCGCTAAGAAAATCATATTCTGATAAGTCGCGCCCCGTCAAGCAAGTAGCATTGGGATGTTGCCAATCCACCGATGCATCGGCCAAAGCAACACAAGCCGAATTATCCGCATGAATGACTTCTACTTCATCATCAACCCATTGAATCAAAAACTGGTGCATAGTAGATGGCACGCATTGGTTCGCATGAAACCAATCACGGCCTAATATCACATTGTAGTTACCTTGCACCTCGGCGACAAAGAATGCGGTAGCCAAAGTTTTGCTTCCCACCGTAAGCTCCACATACATCACACCTTTGGCTTCAGTTTTCTCTTTGCCTTCAAATCCATTAAGCACCATGTTGGTCTTTATTAACTCTTCATCACGCAGCCCCAATTTTTTGAAGACCGAATATGGCATAAGATTCACCACAGCACCACCATCGACAAGCATTCTAGCAACCGGCGATCCATTAATATGACCTTTAAGGAACAATGGCTTCAAGTGCGTCACCGGTTCTTTTGGCTTCTCGAATATAGCATTTTTAGGACCAAAATCTAGTTGAGCTACTTCCCCTTCTTAATCTATAGCACGAAATTCAGCGGGTAAGTAATACACCATATTAATATCCATACCTTCATGAACTGGTGTAGACTCATAATCAAGCATTTCATCTCCTTCCGCAAGCATGTCCACTGACTCCGAAATATCTTCAAGGGAAGGGGAAGTAGTAGGCAAAGTGGACGATGTAATAGTAGCCGCATCGTCCTCCGTTGGTGGTGTAGGTGTTGCTATGATCAATGCAGAAGCTGTAATGTTTTCCTTTTGCTTTGGCCTCCACACTTGTTTTGGGGGTACCATGGGACGGCTTTCATTGAATAATTTATCCCTTAGCTTTTCTGCTTCTTGTTCCTCCTTCTCATGACTCCTCATGCGCTGCAATCTCCTTTTTTGCGCCTTGGTCAGACCGGAAGGACACCACTTAGGCTGAGTATATTTTGGATCCCTCGACTTGGCCTTGCTTATGCTAGCTTCATGATCATTAGCCATGGGGCCTTGCTGGACTGCAGCCACATCTTTATTTGAATCAGCCGGATTATCAACAATAATCGGCTCTTTGATTATTAATTCTTTAGTGCCTATCATAATAGTTTCACCACTAGCATTATTCTCCTTTTGCTTCCTAGGCTCTGAAATTTCAGCACTTGGTGATTTGGCACGCCACACTTGCCGGTTGACCCTTTTTTCATTATCTTGCATTGGCCGATTGACACCATTGTTCAAACGGCCTCGTGTGGGATAAGAAAGCCTCTCATGAATGGGCCTCCTTGTTTCTGCCCAACCAGGATGAAAAGCATAAGGGGCCATTGGAGGCTGCCCCCATCCTCCATTGAAGCCTCCCATGTAGTATGGCGCATAGGGGGCGGCGCCATCCATGGTCCTGGTGCCCATGACCCATATGACCTTGCGTGATGATGAGATTCTTCCCTCGGAGGTGATCTTGAGCGCTTCAAATTTGATGACCGGTTAGAGCTAGAACCGGCCGCTTGATTGGCATACTTGGACAGCAGCATTTCAAAAGTTGGCTTGATTCTCTTGCGCTGCACTTTAGCTTCATTCGTCTTCCACTTGCCAACCTCTGGACTCTTGGGCTTAACAAATTTGACATGAGTGTTCTCTTGCACTTGTGATTGCCCCCCGAGTGTAGGATTCTTGATGGTTATCTTGATTACCTCCTTGCCATCGGGTTGCTTGTCAAGCACAACTTGTCTCCCCAAGACCTTGTTGCTCTCCTCATTTTTCCTGGGCTCACCAATGATAATATTATTTTTATTAGCTGATTCGGCTATGTTGGGCCGAATTAACATCCTCTTCCCCTCCAAATCCATGGTGTTCATTGGGAAAGGCTGCTTATCAACTTGCATTTCAGAAAAATTCAATCGTCCGTCATTAATGGCCGATTGTATCTGTCGTCGAAAAACATTACAATCATTAGTAGCATGAGAAAAAGAATTGTGATACTTGCAATAAGCACGCCGTTTCAGCTCTTCGAACGGCGGTAAAGTATGAGATATTCTAATAATCTTGGCTTGCAACAAAGCATCAAATATTCTATCACACTTAGTAATGTTGAAAGTAAATTTCATCTCTTCATCACGATTCTTATGAATCGGCTTTAAATCATTGCAAGTAAATGGTTTGGCCTTAGATGGCCAAACAAATTCAGCAGCATAAATATCACCCTCATCGTCCGAGTGGTCACTACCATACTCAACCATATTCATTTTAGAACGATCAGTTTTATATCTATGCACCTCTTTAAGATCTTTGCTTCGGCTTTCTTGAGCCAAAGCCCTTTGCAAGACTTGGTTGATATTTAAAAACTCGTATCCTTCTAGCCTTTCTCTAATGTGAGTTCTCAAACCACTAAGCACAAGATCAGCCAAATCTCTCTCGGTTATCACCAAACTATAGCACCGGTTTTTTGTATCCCTAAATCTTTTGACATAATCGGAGACCGATTCATCATACTTTTGCTTAACCGATGTAAGATGGGATAGCTCTAGCTCATTGTCACCACTGTAGAAGTGATCATGAAACTTTTGTTCCAAGTGAAACCATGTAGTAATAGAACCAGGTGGTAACGCAGAAAACCACGAGAAAGCAGTATCGGTTAAAGATAAAAGAAAATAACGTACTCTCCACTCATCTCGTGAACTTGCCTCACCTAATTGTGCCAAGTACTGACTAACATGCTCCCAGGTGGTTTTTGTGCCCTCTCCATTAAAGTTAACAAAATCTGGAATTTTATATCCCGGAGGGCATTGAATTGCATCAAAGTATTCTGGATATGGCTTTTGATAAATACGGTTCCTTGGCAACTCAACTCCAAAATTCTCTCGGAGCATCTTAGCCATCTCCCCTCTAAGATTAGCTAGACCATCATCCATGGTGGACGATGAAGCTTGTGGCGGTAGCATAGGAGGAGTAGGGTTAGTAGTTGCAGGTGTGAATTGTGGCATGCATGCCGAATTGTAATTCGGCAGTGATCTAATAGGGTTTGCTCTTGTAGGTAGGGTTTGGTTCGGCGTCACCACCGAACTTGGCATACTCATGATAGGATTAATGGGTGCAGCAACAATTTGATTTGTGGGGCTAGGATAAAAATTCATCGGCACGGGGGGCGCCGATGAAATAGGTAAAGTTGGACTAGGGATTTCTGCGGTAACAGGCACACCAACATTACCACTAGATGATTGAGGCACACTATTTTTAGCATTACTATTTTCCAAGAAAATTTGGTATAAAAGATTATTGCTATCAGTAATGCGACTATCAATTTCAGCCCATACCTCAGGAGAGAAGGTATTACTTACAGAGGGTTTAACCTGTTCATCATGAAGAGGAGGAAACTTGATTTCTCCAACCGGAGTGATATTGCCTTGACGATCCTTTTTGAACTTAGCAAGGAACTCCTGCATCTCCTTCTCTTCACGTGCCTTCTTGTACTCCTCATAAGCTTGGCGATGTTCCTCCGATAACTCCTCAAAATTGGGCTTGATTATGTTATCGGCGTCGATTTCCGAGGGTTTGGGGATCTTGTCGTTGCCAGACATGATGGATGATGATGATGATTGATCTTTGTCCCCAGCAGAGTCGCCAAAAAGTGTGTTCGCACACGAACACGTCACGTGTACCCTCGACGCCGGGGGTGGTGCACCGCAGCTCACGTCGAAGGAGTCTCACCGGAAGCGCGATTCGCAAGTCGACCGGCGAGAGCTTTTGAAGACCCGAAACCCTACACTCCCGGGAGGGACCCCGTCGGGGAGTGCGGCGGCTATGGGCTGCCCTAGGTCGGTCAAGCCGCCCCTAGAGCCTCGGTATTCGCAGCTCTCCAACACGAAGAACGACGAAGAACGAGGGAGCAAGAACGAGGGAGGAACAAAACGTAGATGAAAAAGTTGTAGATGCGTTTGCGATTGTGTGTTGTTGTTCAATCGGCCATCACCCCTTGAGTATATAAGAGGCGGCTGGACTTCCCGTGCAAGGAAAAGGCTTGGATTCACGTCCAAAACCCTAGCCAAATTCGGATTGGTTTTATCCGAACTTTCCAAAACTGTTCGGTTTAAATTGGCTGTATCTTGCGGGTAATATTTGAGGTGGTAAACAACCTCGGATGGACAAGAGCCCAAAAGCAATCTTCACCGTTTCGACGAGACGAACAACTTTCATGTTGAACGTTTTTCGATTTGAAGCCATCTTCTAGGCCAAAACGGTCACGCAATACAGGCTGTTATTCGCGCTACCCATCAGACACATGGCTGGTGGGGCGCGCCACTTTTGGCTCTGTGACAGGGCTGTGTTCGGATGGCTGTAACTTTTGCATACGAACTCGGATTGAGACGATTTTTATATCAAAATCGATCGTTTCGACGAGACGCACAACTTTCATGTTGAAACTTTTTCCATTTGGAGTCATCTTAATTGGGTTTCAAGCCATTCTTTAATCTGGTGTCACCATGAGCATCTCTGAACTTGTCATAACTTTTGCATCCGGACTCCGTTTTAGACCACTTTCATATGCATCTTGATCTTCTCAAAGAAAGCCATCTCATGGTGACTTCCAATCATAAGTTTGAAGTAATCTTGACATAGATTAAAGCAACTTTTACGATTGTGCCACTTTTGAGCGTCAACACACGCCACGGAAGTAGAAGAGATGTCCCGCCGCGCCGTGAATGCAGCAGAGATGTCCTCCATTGCCGCGCCGGCCTGGGAAAATGCCTAGCGGACAGGCAAGGACTCTTGCAGGCGCATGCGTGCCCTCGTCCTTAGGCAGATAGATTAGATCTCCAGGTGGGCGAGGTTGCAGGATGACCTGCAAGCCTCGTTTGAACAGTCTACCAATGTCATCCGGCAACTAAATGAGAGCAATGCGAACCTCCGGGCCGAGCGCGCCTGGTGAGGGCGAAGATCGTTGGAAGTGTGGAGCAGCAGGAGCAGACCACTGCCTTGTTGAAGAGGACCGGCGTCATCATCGAGAAACTTATGGACGAGAATGCCATGCTGCGCAACGAGCATAGAAGGCTGGTGGAGGAATCTGTGGATGCTCTCAACCAGCATCTTGAGGACAAGAAAGAGCTCATCGCCGCCCGCTGCGGAGACTAGTTGTCTTCCTTCTTCTTTTGCCCTTGTGTATATCGGGCATTGCCGCATGTGGCTTTTTTAATTACGTTTATAAATATGTAAGACAATTATTATCCAATGTCATCGTCCTTACATTCATCACGCTAGCTATAAGTCGCAGTCGATGCTATATAGGTCCGTCGGATCTTACATCAAGATCCATGCAAAACTTTCTTTTCAGATTTTCATTTTTCTCTCTTAAATCTCAGTCCAGTGAGACATATATCCACGCCGTAGAACAGGTACTCGGGCGCCATTAATGGAGACGTTGGGTGGGAGCTGTGCGACGGGTAGCGGTCAAAAGGGCTCTCCTCCCGATGAGCACGCGCAGGGCTCTCATCGCACACCTCGCGTACTCAAATAGCTACCCCGCACGGCACCTCCTAGCCTATAAAAAAAGGGAACGCGTGGCCGCATGTAATTGGTAAGTCGAACGCCCACGGTTTCAATAATACTTGTGTGTTCGATTTGTAACATGACAACCCTTGTTCCAAAATGACTTTGTTGATTGTTAATGTGTGCGCCTTCGCAAATCGGATGAAAAAATTACCACATCATGTTGATGCCATGTCATGAGACCATGCCAAGTTTCATGATTTTCAGGCATGTTTTGGAATTACAGGAATTAAAAAACCAATTTCTCAATCTTTTTGGCCGAGCCACATTGCTCATATGTTTGAATTTCACTCTCATCTCTTGCATGGGACCTAGAAATTCACCCAAGGACTCACATGTAATTTTTCAAACAACTTTGGTGCACTGGAGCATGCGCTTGTAGTTCAAATTTGAATTATGCACATTAAATGCCTAGAAACTCAATTAATATATATAAAAGGCCAAACGAACCCGGAATAATTCCAAAATTTAGCACGGTACTTCTATTTGGTCTAATCTGGCCGTGTAAAAAAATTGAAGCGGGAGAAGCTAGTGTACGTATGTCGTTTCGCACACGGAGGTGACACGTTCCCTCTCGGAACCACAAGCCTTCTTTAGGGAAGCTCTGGTTTGCAAGAATCTTACACCAAAGCGTGTCCCAATTCGGCCAAAAAATTACCACAGGATGTTGGTGCCATGTCATTACACCATGCCAAGTTTCATGATTTTCAGGCGTGTTTTGGAATTACAAGAATTAAAAAAACAAATTTCTCAATCTTTCCGGCTGAGCCACGACGCCCACATGTTTGAATTTCACTCTGATCTCTTGCATGTGACCTAGAAATTCACCCAAGGATACACATGTGATTTTTCTAACAACTTTGGTGCATTGGAGCCTTTGCTTGTAGTTCAAATTTGAATTATGCACATTAAATGCCCAGAAACTCAATTAATGTATAAAACAGGCGAAACAAGCCCGGAATAATTCCAAAATTTAGAACGGTACTCCTATTTGGTCTAATCTGGCTGTGTAAAAAATTAAGGTGGGAGAAGGCTGTGTACGTATGCCGTTTCCCACGCGGAGGTGACACGTTCCCTCTCGGAACCACGAGCCTTCTTGAGGGAAGCTCCGGTTTGCAAGAATCTTACACTAAAGCTTGTCCCAAATTTGGCCAAAAAAATTACCGCAGCATGTTGGTTCCATGTCATGACACCATGCCAACTTTCATAATTTTCAGGCGTGTTTTGGAATTACAGGAATTAGAAAACCAAGTTTCTCAATCTTTCCGGCCGAGCCACGACGCCCAGATGTTTGAATTTCACTCCAATCTCTTGCATGGGACCTAGAAACCCACCCAAGGACACACATGTGATTTTTCAAACAACTTTGGTGCACTGGAGCGTGTGCTTGTAGTTCACATTTGAATTATGCACATCAAATGCCCAGAAACTCAATTAATGTATAAAAAGGCCAAACGATCCCGAAATAATTCCAAAATTTAGTGCGGCACTTCTATTTGGTCTAATGGGGCTGTGTAAAAATATTAAGGCGGGAGAAGGTTGTGTACGTATGTCGTTTCGCACAGGGAGGTGACACGTTCCCTCTCGGAACCACGAGCCTTCTTGAGGGAAACTCCGGTTTGCAAGAAGCTTACACCAAAGCTTGTCCCAATTTGGCCAAAAAAAATACCGCAGCATGTTCGTGCCATGTCATGACACCATGCCAAGTTTCATGATTTTCAGGCGTGTTTTGGAATTTCAGGAATTGAAAAAACAAGTTTCTCAATCTTTTCGGCCGAGCCACGATACCCAGATGTTTGAATTTCACTCCAATCTCTTGCATGGGACCTAGAAATTCACCCAAGGACACACATGTGATTTTTCAAATAACTTTGGTGCACAGGAGCCTGTGCTTGTAGTTCCAATTTGAATTATGCACACTAAATGCCTAGAAACTCAATTATTGTATAAAAAGGCCAAACGAACCCGGAATAATTCCAAAATTTAACATGGTACTTCTATTTGGTCTAATCTAGCTATGCAAAAAATTAAGGTGGGAGACGGCAGTGTACGTATGTCGTTTTGCACACGGAGGTGACACGTTCCCTTTTGGAACCACAAGCCTTCTTGAGGGAAGCTCCGGTTTGCAAGAAGCCAACACCAAAGCTTGTCCCAATTCGGCCAAAAAAATTACCGCAGCATGTTGGTGCCATGTCATGAGACCATGCCAAGTTTCATGATTTTCAGGCATGTTTTGGAATTACAGGAATTAAAAAACCAAGTTTGTCAATCTTTCGTCTGAGCCACGACGCCCAGATGTTTGAATTTCAGTCCCATCTCTTGCATGGGACCTAGAAATTCACCCAAGGACACACATGAGATTTTTCAAACAACTTTGGTGCACTGGAGCCTGTGCTTGTAGTTCAAATTTGAATTATGCGCATTGAACGCCCAGAAAGTCAATTAATGTATAAAAAAGGCCAAACGAACCCGGAATAATTCCAAAATTTAGCACGGTACTTCGATTTGGTCTAATCTGCCTGTGTAAAATAATTAAGGCGGGAGAAGGCAGTGTATGTATGTTGTTTCGCACATGGAGGTGACATGTTCCCTCTCGGAACCAGGAGCCTTCTTGAGGGAAGCTCCGATTTGCAAGAATCTTACACCAAAGCTTGTCCCAATTCGGCCAAAAAAAATACTGCAGCATGTTGGTGCCATGTCATGACACCATGCCAAGTTTCATGATTTTCAGCCGTGTTTTGGATTTACAGGAATTAAAAAACCAAGTTTGTCAATCATTCCGGCCGAGCCACGACACCCAGATGTTTGAATTTTATTCCCAATTCTTGCATGGGACCTGTAAATTCACACAAAGACACAGATGTGATTTTTCAGCATACTTTGGTGCATTGGAGCATGTGCTTGTAGTTCAAATTTGAATTATGCGCATTAAATGCCCAGAAACTCAATTAATGCTTTAAAATGTCAAACGAACCCGGAATAATTCCAAATTTAAACACGACACTCATGTACTAGTTGCATGTTCACTGTATGTAAATGTTCTAGCAATTCAAACACCATCGTTTCCCTCCGTAACACCATTTTATCTTTCAAAACATAATGAAAAAATCAGGTATAACACAAATAGTTTACTAGAAAGAATCGTGTGGGATGCGATTTAAAATATCTTGGCGCATTGTCTTATCTGGCTTACGCAGGAAGCTTCCTCATCTACAGTCCACTGCCCCCGCTTGAACCACACTTGCGCGCCAGTTTCTCGCGGCACCGAGCGAAATTTTTTTGCCACCGTGGAAATATCTATCTCCCCGCCCCTTCCTCCTACCAAAAGCTACATTTCCACTGTTGCTCCTTGCTTTCCAAGTTCAAACCTTCACTGCTACTTACGGGCAGCTCAGCCTCTTCGCCAGTGACCCTTCTTCTTGCAGCGCCGCCTCCTTGCCGGCTACTCTTCTTCTTCCAGCGCCAGCTCCTTTCCGGCGACCCTTCTTCTTGCAGCGCCGCCTCCTCGCCGGCGACCCTTCTTCTAGTTGTGCGGCCTCCTCGCCGCCGACCCTTCTTCTTGCTGCACGGCCTCGTCTATATGGTCAAGTAATCTACACCCCACCCACACCATCCTCCTCCTTTCCCGTCCCACATGCCCTGACTGACGGAGCGACACCTTCCATCGAAAGCACTGCCCCCCTCCTCCAATTAAGCACCACCCACATCCATTTTACACGCAGTATAACATGGAGCTGAGTAGCATGCATCCGCACGCGCGAACGAGGTCGTTATGGCTGACATGCGTGTCGACCGCCAGATCTTGGAGGAGCACCTCGTCTTCGAGGCCACCGTCCACACCGACGCGCGGTTGTCTACTTTAAAATACAGTTCGTGATGTTTTCTCGAGGCCACCGCCAGTGCCTTCTAGTGATTTGTCCTTTGTAATGTTAATATGCAATCTGATGTTCAGTTAACAGTTTGGTCCTCTGAAATGTAATGTTCGGTTAACACATTGGTCCAACAATTGCTACATTTTGTACTACTGTTCTCAAGCATTCTTTGTTTTGTTAACACTCTTATCTTCTAGTACATGTTTCTGTTCTCCAATGTCGTGCTCAATTAACTATTTTGGTTCATTTGGTCTGCTGTCCATTTAACTATTTGGTTCAGTTCTGCAATTTGATTTTCATCTGTTTTGGGTACAATTTTGTATTGTTATGCATGTGACACCAATCGAATTTGGTTGTACGCAATACATATTCTACAGATAGTATGGAAACTCTGAGTTAACCTGATCAAGATCTTCCTTATGTGTGTTGTAGGGAAACAATGGGAGACACTGCGGTTTACCATCGAGGTTTGTTCAAGCAGGGTCCTTTGGCTAATAGCTCATTATTGTGCAGTTGCAGGAATCATTCTAATATTTAGGTTTCTTACAATTTGGTCTTGCACATGTAGGTCCTGCTGTCAGAGGCTTAGACCCACTGTTCGACCCATTTTGCATATGGGGAAATGAGATGTCCATGAATATTAGTCAAGTCAAGAAACTCAAAAAGATTGTTAGGATGAAGAAACTTGCGACGAATAACAGCAAGATCTTTGTTTGCACAATGAAGAAGACATCAGTCAACTATAGGATGGTACCAACTCTTTTACCTTGTTTTCACCCCTTGCGCCATTTCAAAATTTACAACAGTGATTTATGCATAGCTTTGTTTTTAGTACTTTTCAAAGCAGTTCACCGATGATTACCTCTAAAACCACCTGCATGGTCAAGAGGCGAGGAAGGTATTCATTCAACACCCACGGTACAATATTGAAGTCTTGCTGAAGAGGACGGAGGTTGGGTGGGCAATTATCCATAGCCACTGGCCTAAAGTTGCAAGGACATTCAACATCACTGAAGGCTCAATATTTGCCTTCCGCTTCTGCAGTTTCCCAGATGAGATTCATCTGTCTATTTACCATGTATGATGCTAGTTTCCAAAGGTTTTCGATGTTGCGTGTGAAACTTGGTGCTGTTGTGTAATGGCGTAACTGAGTGCCGAAGCTATCTGATCTAATTCGATTATGAAATCATGGTTGCTTTTATACGAATATGAAATATTTGGCGTGTTTTATAAGAAATATCACTTTGATTAGTACATGGATTATCAATAATAGGCTAATTACCCTATTTATTGGGTTTTTCTATTGCAAACGGTTACTCGGACAACACCGTGGGCGATGAACTCAAACAACCCGCACGGTTTCTAGAAAGTAGGCGTGTTCGATCAACTAAAAATCACACACGGCTTCCGGCAGCGAACTGTTTGCATTAGGCCACCATGCACAAATGTTTCCACACAAAGAACTGTGTGGGGTGTACATACCTACGGAAATGATTTATGGGATTCATCGTACATACCTACGGAAATGATTTCTGGAATTCACCGTGTGGGACGTACATACCTACGGAAATGATTTTTGGGATTCACCGTGTGGGATGTACATTCCTACGGAAATGATTGGGTTTCCATGTCTCGCTCGATCGCACACGGCCCTAGCTTGGGTCCCACGAGGGCTTATCCCCGACGATTTCTGGGTCGTGTGGGAAGGACCCCCCTATTGCCCACACTCACTTGACGACGGTTCCAAATGTCGTCGCAGAAAGGGGTTTTAAACCGTTTGTTTAGGATGCCGATGTACCAGTGTGGACTACGTACTTGAGGTGCTCTCCGGTGGGTGCGACGAGTAGCATGCCGGCACCAGCACCTTGCAGCGAGAAAGCTCCATCAAAGTACATAATCCAGTCACGGCGTTAAGGTCCATTCATTGCAAAGGGAGGCGGGTGACGACGGTGATCTCATGCGCTTGGAAATAGTGACGCAGCTTTCTCGAGGCCGTAAGGAGGCTGAAAAGTAGCTTCTGTATACCAGAATATCTTGACCTAGCCCCTTCAAGAGGGAACTGAAAAAATGAACTGGGTGTTGTATCACCTTCTTCTTCTGTTCAACTTTGCCCACTTGCGCAAACTCTATCTTGCCGGGACCAATCTTTGCCGGGGGTTCTGCCTTGCTGGCATCAGGCCCTCCCGGGGAGAGCTCTGGTCCATCATCCGACGACTCCGCCGCTACCGCTGCTCCTTCCTCAAATTCTCTCTGTGCCACTAGCGCAGCACTGACCACTCCATTCGTTGCCGCTAGATATAGGCTAATTTTTTTTTAAATAATACAATTTTTTATTAACTTTCATAAATATTACGCTGAATAAAAAAATTTCAAAAATAATACACTGTCGGCCCGCTGGAGGCCGACTGGGCCTAGTCGGCCCACAGCAGGCCGATTGGATTCCAGTCGGCCTACAGCTGGCCGACAGACCCCTGTCGGCCCACTGTGGGCTGATTGGGTCCTGTCGGCCCACTATGGGCTGACTGGAGCTAATTGCCTCGCTGTGCCTAATTGTTTTGCAAAAAAAAAGTAGGCATAAAAATATATCTTTAAAAAAATGTTAATCATGTTATTAAAAAATGTTAAACGTGTATAAAAAAATGTTCCTGATGTATACAAAAAATTTACAATATATATGCAAAAAAGTTGACTAAAAATATGTTTAATCATGTATTTAAAAATTGTTAAATGTTTGTATAAAAGATGTTCCTTATCTATACAAAAAATATAGAATGTGTATGAAAAAAAGTTGACACCCAAAAAATATGTTTGAAAAAAATGTTAATCATGTATTTGAAAAAAAAATCATGTATTTGAAAAAATGTTCCTTATCTATACAAAAAATATAGAATGTGTATGAAAAAAAGTTGACACCAAAAAAATATGTTTGAAGAAAATGTTAATCATGTATTTGAAAAAATGGTCAACGAGTACACAAAAATGTTTCATGTATTGGAATGAAAGGTTAAACGTGTATAACAAAATGTTCCAGCTCCGGATCCGGTATGGGAGCATCACGGACCTAAGTATGATTGGTCGCTCTTTTTGTATGGAACTGGAATATTTGTTTCAAACATTTTTTTTGGTGTCAACTTTTTTTCATACAAATTCTATATTTTTTGTATAGATAACGAACATTTTTTATACACACATTTAACAATTTTTAATCATGTATTTGAAAAAATGTTAACTTTTCAAACATATTTTTTTGGTGTCAACTTTTTTTATACACATTCTATATTTTATGCATAAATAAGGAACTTTTTTATACACGCATTTAACAATTTTTAAATACCTGCTTAACACTTTTTAAAACATATTTTTAGTCAACTTTTTTGCATATATATTGTACTTTTTTGTATACATCAGGAACATTTTTTTATACACGTTTAACATTTTTTAATAACATGATTAACATTTTTTTAAAGATATATTTTTTATGCCTACTTTTTTTTGCAAAACAATTAGCCACAGCGAGGCAATTAGCTCCTGTCAGCCCACAGTGAGCCGACAGGACCCAATCAGCCCACAATGGGCCGACAGGGGTCTGTCGGCCAGCTGTAGGCCGACTGGAATCCAATCGGCCTGCTGTGGGCTGACTAGGCCCAGTCGGCCTGCAGCGGGCCGACGGTGTATTATTTTTGAAATTTTTTTATCCGGCATAATATTTATGAAAATTAATTAAAAAATGTATTATTTAAAAAAAGTTAGCTAGATATAGCAGCAACGGCTCTTGTGGTTTAGGTGCGACTAGTATTGGCGTAGAGGAGAGGTACCTTTTCAAATCTTGCAGTGCTGCCTCTGCCTCCGAAGTCCATTTTACTGGACCCGCCTTTTTCAAAACTTTGAAAAAGGGGAGGGCACACTCAGCAGATTTGGAGATGAACCTACTTAGAGCAGCAACGCAGCCGGCGAGCCTACGAACGTCTTTGACTCGTCTTGGCGCCTGAATCTGCTCAATTGCTTTGATCTTGTCGGGATTTGCTTTGATTCTACGTTGAGACACAAAGAAACCAAGAAGTTTGTCGGATGGGACGTTGAACACCCACTTCTCTAGGTTGAGCTTGAGGTTGATCTTGCGCATGTTTGCAAATGTTTCCTCTAGATCCTGCACGAGCGTGGCATTGTCCTTGGTTTTCACCACTATATCATCCATATAGGCTTCCATATTTCTATGCAGCTGGGGTTCAAACCTGATTTGGACTGCTCGGGCAAATGTTGAACCAGCGCTTTTCAACCCGAAAGGCATCCGTACAAAGCAGTACGTACTACATGGGGTGATGAACGCGGTTTTTTCTTCGTCTTCCTTCATCATGAAGATCTGGTGGTATCCTGAGTAGGCATCAAGGAACGACAGCAGGTCACACCCGGCAGTGGAGTCCACTATCTGGTCAATGTGTGGCAAAGGGAAAGGATCCTTTGGACAGGCCTTATTGATATCTGTATAGTCGATACACAGCCTCCATTTCCCATTTGCCTTATGCATTACCACTAGATTGGCCAACCACGTGGGGTGGAGAACTCCTCTGACCAAGCCTGCCGCCTCCAACTTCGTGATCTCTTCGATGATGAACTCTTGGCACTCCAAAGTTTGCTTCCTGACCTTCTGCTTGACGGGCCGGGCATGGGGACAAACAGCAAGGTGGTGCTCAATCACCTCCCTAGGAACGCCGGGGATGTCAGATGCTTGCCATGCAAACACGTCGACATTTGCCCGCAGGAAGGTGACGAGCGCGCCTTCCTATTTGCTGTCAAGGGTGGAGCTTATACCATAAGCTCCAGCCGTGCCAACCTCCCTAACGGGGACCCTCTCAGTTTCTGGTGGGGCTGCCTTGGACCTCTTGCTCCCGCTGGCGGAACCCTCTGACACGTCCTCAACGGTAACACGATGCTCCGAGAGGCGTGTTTGCCAGAGGGGGTGCAAGAGCTCTTGTCGGGGTCAGAAGTCTTGTCGGAAGGGGCCTTGTCGGTAGGGGCAAAGGCCTTGCCGGTTTTCTTCTCCCTCGGGGTCTCAGATGTAGGAGCAAGTGCCTTGGCGGGAGTTGCTGCAACTGCCTCTCGGTAGAGTTGGTCGGCGCAGATGAGCACGTCTTTCTTGTCGGAGGGGACGGTGATGATGCTCATTGGCACTGGCATCTTCAACGTGTTGTAGGCGTAATGCGATGCCGCCATAAACTTGGCCAGCGCTGGGCGGCCGAGGATCCCATTATAGGGCTAGGGGATCTTGGCAACATCAAAAACAATCTTCTCCGTCCTATGATTCAGCTCGCCCCCAAATGTAACGGGCAACGCGATCTTGCCCTTCAGCTGACTCCTCCCCAGGTTGACCTCTTGAAACATGCATGTCTCCTCGAGATGTCCATTGGGGATTTGCAGCCTCTCGATCACAGCGGGCGAGATCAAGTTCAGATGGGCCCCACCATCAACTAACACTTTCGTCACCTTGAGGTTGTGTATCGTTGGTGAAACCAACAATGGCAAACACCCGACCGCTGTTGTGCGATCAGGGTGATCCTCCGTGTCAAAAATGATAGGCGTGCTGGACCACTTCAGCGGCCTCTGGGCGTCGAATGATGGCTCTGCCGCAGTGACGTCATGTCGGGACCCCGATCCTAAGTCACATCGGTCTAACATGTAACACATCATATCACTTTGCGGCATCACGCACGGTATCCCTACGGGTGCCACCTTACCTGGCCCGGAACCGTTTGCGCATTTTGGCTCACGTATATGATAGTGTGGCTGGCATCCATATGGCAGAGAACCCGGGCCGACATGACTAGTCGTAGACCCAAGGTGGCACTAACTTACAGGGACATGCATACATGACCCAGCAACGAACGTGTCGGTCATCAACGTATGACCCAAGTCGTAGCAAGCTACAAGGACTTAAAGGAACAATGCGTGACATTTCCCCGAAGGGGCAGACACAGGAACGAATAAGGACACATGCCGGCCAGCCTAAGTGTTACGGAGCAGTAGCAAGCTACCATGGCTCAGTGGAAGCACTAGGAGACATTTCCCCATAAGAGAGGCTACAAAGAATAAACAACTAGGTTGTCGGATCCCAAACATACCAAGCATTTCAATAACATACACACAATATGCTCGATATGTGCAAATACAACATGGCATCACAACAAAACTCTATGATTAAATTATTTATTCATTAGGCTTCGAGGAGCCAAATATTACAAACATGGGTCTCATGACCCAACATACAGAGCATACAAGCAACGGAATCATAACATGTCTGGGTACAGACAACTACAAATGAAAAAGGTTGTGAAGCCTGACTATCTACAAGACCCTCCTAAGGGTACAAGATCGTAGCTAAGGTAGCAAGCTAAACGTCGAAGTCCACGCGGAACTACTAGTGATACTGAAGTCTCTCTGCAAAACATAAATTAAGCAAACGTGAGTACAAAGGTACTCATCAAGACTTACATCAGAACTAGCTACATATGCATCATTATCAACAAAGGGGGTTGTGGGGTTTAACTGCAGCAAGCCAGCTTTGACTCGGTGGCTAACCTATACTATGACTGCAAGTAACTCTTTTGAGGTGGCGCACACGAGTCCACATATTCACCATATCAATACACCACTATGGATCCGCTCCCGTCTCCCTACGAGAAGGCCATCCATAGCACTCACGCTTATCTTGCGCATTTTAGAGTATCCACTTTCACTTGTCTATGAACTGTATAGGCAACCCAGTAGTCCATTATCGCGAACGCGGCTATTCGAATAGATCATATTACCCTGCAGGGATGTACTTCTTCACACACGCTCTCACCACTTATCGCCGTTTACACGACATGTACTTGGCAACCTTCAAGCGAAAGCCTAGCGAGGGTGTCGGCCAGGACCTGACTAACCACACAAGTCTCTAGTCCAGGTTTATCGCCTATTTGGGTTTCCATCTGCAAGGAAGTCCGGCTGGGGTTTCTCTCACGGCCCCAAACGATGTGCGCAGGGTTCCCGAGACACCAAATGGGCAACTTGGTACATCGGGCCATGGTGTATCTACCGCATCATAGCCCACCCCTAGGGTCAGCGCTACGCACGGTCTCCAACACATATCCAACAAACACCAGAAACTAGTTGCAACTCCTGGACAGAGATCAAGGCGATTAATAAGTCGAGAGGGTCCATGGGTTTCGGGCCCAATGCATGGTAGTAGCTGTCTTGGATCACAAACACAGAACTCAGTTCCTGAGGACGGCTTCAATGAGACAACCCACCATGTACTTCTACATGGCCTCTCATCGCTACCTTTACCAAATCATGTTCACCCTAGTCCACCCCAGATGAATTAGCCCTGACACAAATCTAAGCATAGCAGGCATAAGAAGCAAGCATGAATGAGTAGGCACAACATGGCTCAAACAACTCCTGCTGATGCTAGTGGGTTTCAACTATTTATTGTGCCAATGACAGGTCATGCAGAGGAAAAGGGGTTCAGCTACCACAGTAAATAGCAGTTGAATCATTTTTGTCCTAATGTTGTAAAAGAGACCAAGAGCGAGAGAGTGGTATTGTATTGGAATGCTCAATGGGGTTTTGCTTGCCTGGTACTTCTGAAGATAGTAATGTGTCTTCATCAGTGTCATCGATCACATCATCGGAACAACGTCTACTGAGAGGGGACAAACACCGAGAAACAAGAAGGAACACAATCAATGCAATGCAACAATATGATGCATGATCATGACATGGCAATATGTTGTTGATTGAGCTAATGCAACTAGCAATGATTTCAATGAAGTTGGTTTGAATGCAAGATTCAAAATCAAACTCCATATGTGATTATTCAAATGTTGATTTGACCTGATCAATAGTCATAAGTTGCTCAAACATGCATGGAAATGCCATAAACAGATTCTTTGGATTTTTCTGATAATTTTTCATATATAAATCTTTTCAATGAGAGCTACGGTTGAATTTCTATGATTTTTAGAAGTTTAGGACATTTTTGAAATAAATAAATCATTTCTGATTTATTTAAAATCCCAGAAAAGCTTTACTGCATCAGCATTGCTCCACTATGACGTCAGCAGGTCAACGGGCCAGTTCAGGTCAAACCTGAGCCGTGGGTGAGGGAGTCCTGGATTGAGGGGTCCTCATGTGGCCGGATAACTCGTGGTGGGCTGGACAGGTGGGCCATGAAGATCATTGTTGAAGACAGTCTCTCGTATCCGGATAGGACTCCTGTATTCGTATAATGGCAAGTTTTAGGTTCAGGTGTAATATTTCCTTCCTCTGCAAGATGGTTATGTAGAAACCCTAGGCCCCTCCGGTGCATATATAAACTGGAGGGTTTAGTCCGTAGAGGATAATAGAAAATCATAACATCTTCATAGGCTAGACTTTAGGGTTTAGCCATTACGATCTCGAGGTAGATCAACTCTTGTAATATTATTCATCCATATTAATATAGCAGGAAGTAGGGTATTACCTCGATCGAGAGGGCATGAACCTGGGTAGACATTGTGTCCCTGGTCTCCTGTTACCATCAATCCTCAGACGCATAGTTCGGGACCCCCTACCCGAGATCCGCAGGTTTTGACACAGACATTGGTGCTTTCATTGAGAGCTCCACTATGTCGTCGACCGAAGGACTGATGGATCGCGTTATCAACCACGACGGAAACACCAAGGGAACTTTCCCTCCTGGACAGCTTTTTGTGTTCGGTGGCTTCATGCTCCGTGCCAACACTGAAGGCCACCTCGAGCAGGTTGAGAGCTACGCCCCTGGCCATCAAGTCAGATTTGGAAGCTTAAACTATGTTCCTAGTATCCGCGGAGACTTGATCTTCGATGGATTCGAGCCCATGGCAACCTTTCCCTGCCATCATGATGAACACGACCTAACTCTGTCATCGGATTAGGAAATAGCACATGTAACTATTCTGGCCCTAGATCCGGAACAAATCGCGTCACCCGAGGACGGGAGGCTCAACCCCGCCCCGGAAGCCGCAGACTCAATGGCGTTGGAGCTGCACATGGACCCGACTTCGAACGGGATTTGTGTTACCGTAACTACGGACTCGGCTCCGGCCCTAGGTTCTGAATCATGCGCATCCGCGCCCTTCAAGCTCGATCAGGCGTCTATCGCCGAATTCAGCGCTGCGGGCATCTTCCGGCACTTACCTTTTGGCGATGTGCTGAATTCATTAAAATCTCTCTCCTTAGTTGGGGACACACAGCCGAATTATATCCGGTTTGAACTGGAGGCTGATGAATTTTGCTCCCCACCCACCACCCACTTGGTAGCCACGGTCGAAGATCTAACCGATCTACTTGACTACGCTTTCGAAGACTTTGAAGGGATGGACCTCGAAGCCGAAGCAGATCTAGACCAAAACCGGCCCGTAACCGGGCGATGGACAGCTACGTCTTCAAACGATGTGTATATGGTGGATACACCTAAGGAGAAGGAGGGCGACGGCGAAAACGAGCCCGCAAAGGACAAGCCTGTCGAAGAACCTCCCAAACGTCAGCATCCAAAGCGCCGAACTAAATCCCGTAAAGGAAAAGATAGCAGCACTGTCACCACTGACGGTGACAGTCCGGAGCAAGCCGAAGACCCTGTAGACCCAGCGATGGAGCAGGACAAGTGAGACGACGGCGAACATAGTCCGAAACCGCTGTCCGATGACAGCGATGCCGAAGACAGTAATTATGAACCTGTCTCCGAAGAGGAGGTTAGCCTGGGCGACGACGAATACATCGTCCCAGAAGAACCCTTGGAACAAAAGCGCTTCCATTAGAGGCTTATTGCCACCGCAAGGAGCCTGAAAAAGCAGCAGAGACGGCTTCGAGCTGCACAGGACACACTCAAAGATAGATGGAACGAAGTGCTAGACGCTGAGCAAAAACATGGCTACAATCGCCAAACCAAAGGCTATCCTAAGCGTAAACTGCTGCCCAAATTCGACGATGAGGCCACTGCGCCCATACCGCTGAAAAATAACACCGCTGATAAGTCGCACCGACCACCTCGTGGACGGGACAGAGTGGCTAGCAACGACGTGCACAAGCCCGCACCCCCACCCCGTAAAGGAAAGGAGGATGCGGCTCAAGTCCGAAAACAAGATTTGCATGAGGACCTGAGCAAAAAGGCTGGCAAGACTAGATCCATCTACGGATCTAGGGATCGTGCTCTCGCATGGGATGGCGGCTATCAAGCCAATCGCTTCGGTCATATACCAGTTCGGGGTCAATACCGAACATCACAACCATCGGACATACGCCATGATATAGCAAAATACAGAGGCGCCGAACACCCTCTGTGCTTCACCGATGAGGTGCTGGATCACGAATTTCCAGAAAGGTTTAAGCTCATGAACATCAAGGTGTACGATGGAATAGAGGATCCTGTCGTCTGGATAGAAGACTTCATTCTTCACATCCACATGGCTCGCGAAGATGACCTCCATGCCTTTAAATACCTACCCCTCAAGCTGAAAGTACCAGCTCGGCACTGGCTAAACAGCCTCCCAGAGAACTCCATTGGGAGTTAGGAAGAACTTGAGGATGCTTTTCGGGACAATTTTCAAGGGACCTATGTCGGCCCTGGGATACTAACGATCTAAGTCACATCATCCAACAACCCGAGGAATCAGCCTGCAAGCTTTGGAATCGGTTTCTCACTAAGGAGAACCAAATCATCGACTGTCCAGACGCCGAAGCCTTAGCGGTCTTCAAGCACAGTGTCCGGGATGAATGGCTAACTAGACACCTCAGATAGGAAAAGCCGACAACAATGGCAGCCCAAACTACACTCATGACCCGCTTTTGCGCGGGCAAGGACAGTTGGTTAGCTCGCAACAGCACCAGCGACCCTGGAACATCTGAAGTCAGGGACGGCAATGTAAAGCCACGACGTAACAAAAACAAACGTTGAAATACTGCTGGAAGCCCAGATGATACAGTAGTAAACGCCGGATTCAGCGGCTCCAGACCCGGCCAACGGAAGAAGCCATTTAAAGGCAATAAAGATGGTCCAACTAGCCTGGACAAAATATTAGATAGGCCCTGCCAAATCCATGGCATCCAAAAAAACCTGCAAACCATACCAACCGTAATTGTTGGGTTTTCAAGCAGGCCGACAAGCTCAATGCCGAACACAAGGGGAAGGGACCTCAGAGCGAAGATGATGATGAACCTCGCCAGCCGAATACAGGGGGACAGAAGAAATTTTCACCAGAGATCAAAACAGTGAACATGATATATGCCACTCATATCCCAAAGAGGGAGCACAAGAGCGCACTCCGAGATGTCTATGCCGTCGAGCCCGTTGCCCCCAAATTCAACCCATGGTCGGCCTGTTCGATCACTTTCGATCGCAGGGATCAGTCGACTAGTATCCGTCATGGGGGTTCGGCTGCCCTAGTGCTCGGTCCAATAATCGATGGATACCATCTCACCCCAGTCCTTATGGACGGCGGCAACAGTCTCAATCTGATATATCAGGACACTGTCCGCAAGATGGGGATTGACCCGTCAAGAATAAAACCAAGCAGCACGATCTTTAAAGGAGTGATACCGGGCGCAAAAGCCCGTTGCACGGGCTTTTTAACATTGGAGGTCGTGTTTGGCTCTCCTGACAACTTTCGAAGAGAAGAGTTAATCTTCGACATAGCTCCATTCCGAAGTGGCTATCATGCACTACCCGAAAGAACGGCCTTCGCCAGCTTTAATGTAGTCCCGCATTATGCCTATCTAAAGCTTAAAATGCCTGGACCACATGGCGTCATCACGGTCAATGGAAATATGTAGCGCTCTCTCCGTATGGAGGAGGACACTGTAGCCTTAGAAGCCGAAGTACAAAATGGCCTATTCAAGCCGGATAACCTATCGGTCGCGGACATAGCTAAACGTGTCCGGTATACGCCTCAGTGCGGTAGTTCAGATGAACCTGAGCTAGATTAGTAGCTATGCCGCCATCGACTGCCCCATAAGGTGATAGCATATGTGCCCCAGGTACATAATTATGCCCTAAAAGTCTCTTGGGTGACGCTGGGGGCACACTGCATAGACATAGTCCATAGTTCGGCTTGACCCTATTCGGACTCTAAAATTATCTTTTAAGGTTCACTAAACGAACCAGTCTTGTTTATGGCCACACTAGATCTCTTTTTCTTTTCCAGGTTTCTTTTTTCTTTTTACAGATGGCCATCACACTCCCCCCTTCAAGGACACATTATAGAGGAGTAAACGGCGCAGACGTGCAGCAGGGACCCGCGCTAAGGTTTCTTATTAGATTAAGACCCTATGTAAACCTTTTTTTCTCTTTCTTGTTTTATACCTTTCTGGCATGTAAAATGTCCAAGAAAGGCATCGGCATTATCTTTAAGCTTACGGGTTGCCGTACTATAAAGGGATATTAATAGAGCAGCTTGATTCACATTATGTTTGGAGTTTTATTCACTCACGATAAATGTTCTCTACCCACGTCAGATTGCCACATGTGCCTTCTCAACAAGGTCTATTACCAGGGGCTGTATTCAGCCCGGTATATACCCAAAAAGTCCGAACACCTATAAGGAGTGTTCGGCGTCCTGGATATTTGCCTTATATGCATCAATTCTGAATCATGTCTTGGGTCAATAGTTGGTTTGCCCGGCTCCTGTGCTTACCCCAACGTTCTCGATTGTTCGGCTAGGGTGTAAAGGGGGAACTACTGTGATTGTACTTCTGGCTCGTCCGGTCAAGTACCTCAGTAGAGAAAGCCGAAAACTGACTGTCATGATAGGCGAGAATCTGGTCCGCAATCTAGTGACTTAGTTTTATACTACGATCGATAGAGATCTACCCCGCGTTATACGAAGGGTTGGTTTTTTTCGCCCAGCCAAGTGCAATTGGATGCCTTAATTAGGGACTATCTTATCCGCACCAGGGGCTAGTAAATAGCCCCACTTGTCAAATTCCTATGGCTAAGTGAAAGCAATAACGCCGCATAGTCTGATTGCCTTGTTCACTCCGCATACACCTCCTACATGGACCAAGACATTGGATAAAGAGTGTATATGCATACAACCGAACACCCCAGTACTATGTACATGGGGTCTGAAGCCGATGACTGGAAACTTTCATATTTATATAAACAGCCACACGGGAGATAAAAGTCGCTCGCAATATAATAGCGCATAAGTTATATACATCGGTTCATAAGCTTAAGTCTTTACAACCGGATACAATTACTCAAAGATAACATCCTTTGAACACTAGCCATCTATAAGGCAGGCGCCTTCTATGATGTCCTCGAAGTATTTCTCCGGCTTGCGGTGCTCCTTGCCTGCGGGCGGGCCAGCAGTAGCTATATCATGCGCCCTCATCTTCGCCCAATGCACCTTTACACGAGCGAAGGCCATCCTAGCACCTTCTATGCAGGCCGAACGCTTCAATGCGTCAACCCGCGGACTTGCCTCGACGAGCTGCTTCACCAATCCGAAGTAGCTACTTGGGATTGGATCCGCGAGCCATAGTCGGACTATCAAGTCCTTCATGGCCGAACCCGCCATATTGTGCAGCTCGACCAACTGCTTCATCTGGTCGTTGAGGGGCACCGGATGTTTTGGCGCATAGAACTGCAACCAAAACAACTTCTCCGTGTCGTTCCCCACCTAGGCTCGGAAGTATTGGGCAGCATCAGCACTGCTCCTCGGAAGATCAGAAAACACGCCTGGAGAACTCCATAACTGTGTCAGCCCAAGATACTTCTGCCCTCCGAAGATGCTTTGTAAGAGAAACGTCTTACCAGATGCTATCTCTCGTGCCTACTTGATTTCTTCATAGGCACTGCGCGCCTCATTTCACGCATCCTGGGCAGCCTTAACTGCTGCAGTAAGCTCGGATGCTTGTTCTGAAGTCTTCTCTTCCAATGCCTCACATTTGAGAATAGCATCTTTGAGCTCAATCTCGATTTCGGACACCCGAGCCTGGTGCTTCCCGCACGTAGCCTTTTCGACCTCTAGTTCGGCAACCGCCTTATCAGCGATTGCCTTGCTCGCTTCGGCCTCCTCCTTGGCCTTCGCAAGCTCGCTCTTGAGGGCCTCGAGCTCAGTGGCGCCAACTGTGTAATACAGAATATCATAAAAGAGTTTATACTCATACTCAATTGATATTCTTAGTCTTCTGGACATCTTAAATTTTTTAATCCGCATACCTTGCGTTTCATCTAAACGCTGGCTGACGCGGTCGAGGTCCGCATTGGCCAATAAGAGCTTCCAATTTAGTTCGGCAACTTCTGCATCTCGTGTAGTTGCCGCAACTAGTGAAGCCTGCTCAAATACAACAAACATACAGTTAAGCTCTAGAATATGCTATACTATGGATACTTCGTCCGTTTCTGTTTAGAATCACATAAAGCATCAGGGGCTACTGGCTATATATGTGTATTTAAAACAAATAAAGTTCCATAAAGAATATTACATTGCTTACCTCAAAGCCTATTAACAGGCTATTGAAAGCTTCATTCAGTCCGCCTTTGACGGACTAAATCTTCTTCATCACCGCACCCATTATGGTGCGGTGGTCCTCCACAACGGAAGCACTTTGCAGTGCTCCCTCCATAGGGTCCGGCGCCTCTGGATTGACTTCGGGCACCGTCGTATCCATCCCTGCCTGGGGGGTCTGGTCTTCGGACCATGAAGACGCACTAGTCTCCGAGTCAGTATTCGGGAGGGCCCTAGATTGTTTGGGCCCCATGTCTTTGGTCTCCATGGGGACTATTTCCCCATGGTCAGCGGCAGCCGAGGTATTACCTTTGGCCGCCCTGTCACTTGCCCCGCCTCATCTCCGTGAGCGGAGGACACCCGCTAGGAGGACACTTAGGTGTCCCCGCCAATCATGGGTGATGGATCTCGGACCAGCGGGTCACTCTCCGTCTCTACAGGCGCCAGAGAGTTCCCCTCCGATAAGGAGGCGTCGGGGTGTCCTCGGGGAGGGTTGTAGGTCAGAAGGTGAGAAATACTAAATAAATATCAAAATGCTAAACAAATAAAGGTGCAGCAATTAATATATCCGGACAAACTTACGTTTCGGTCGGGGGCTTCTCCCTGGGCTTCACCACAAAGCTCCGTTCGGATGATGAGTCCGAACGAGTAGAGAGCTTCAGCCTCCTCCGGGGTGCGGCCGTGCCCGCGTCAGCGGCGGCCCCCCTCTTCGCCCCCCTGCCTTGCGCAGGGGCTCCTCTTCTTCTTCTTCTTCTTAGTCATCCTCCTCCTCTTCGGAGGAGAGGATGTTGATCTTCTCGGACTTCTCATCCGCTGGGCGGGGGCAGTCTTCGGCCTCCTTGCCCTTCTTCTTGGGCTTCTTGACCGGCGCCTTGTACGGCGCCGGGACCAGCATCGCCGTCGGTCGAGGCAATTCTGGGCCTTCGGGAAAAGGCGCCGGACACTTCATCCAGATTGCCTTCTTCGTCCAGCCATGTATATCACGCAAAAACTCCAATTCATGTTATTGTTAAGTAAGAAAAGGGATATATGTTCGGCGGAGTTTTCTATTACCTCTGGGGCGGAGACCACGGTACTATAGCCAGCGTCCTCGGTTTCCTTCGGCCACTCCTTCTGGCTCTTGAAGAGATGCTTCCAGATCTCGTTGTGTGTAAAGCCAAAGAGATGCTTCAGAGGCAGATCTCTAGCCAGATCGAACTCCCATAGGGAGGAGTCCCGGCTTTGGCAAGGAAGGACAAACCGGGCCAGCATTACCTGGACCACGGTCGAGAGCTGATAGCCCTTGGAAATCACGCTGGACACACGGCTCTGGAGCATCGTCACCTCAACTTGAGACCCCCAGTTCGGACTCTTATCATTCCAGGAGGTCAACCTCTCCGGGGGTCTAGATCTGAAAGCAGGTTCCGCTGCCCATTTAGTGTCGCGGGGTTCAGTGATATAAAACCACTCCTGCTGCCAGACCTTGTTCGTCTCTACGAACGACCCTTTTGGCCAAGTTGCATTCGGGAGCTTGCTTATCATAGCGCCCCCGCACTCCGCGTGCTGCCCATCTACCAACGTCGGCTTCACGTTGAAGGTTTTAAGCCATAGGCCGAAGTGTGGAGGGATGCGGAGGAAAGCTTCACACACCACTATAAAAGCAGAGATGTGAAGGATTGAGTTCGGGGCTAGATCATGGAAATCTAGCCCGTAGAAAAATAGCAAACCCCGAACAAAGGGGTGGAGCAGGAATCCTATCCCCCTAACAAAGTGCGAAAGGAACACGACTCTCACACCCGCCTTTGGGACGGGAATCACCTGGCCCTTGGCGGGGACTTGGTGCACGATGTCGGCAGCGAGGTAGCCCGCGCTCCGAAGATCCTCCATGGTTTTTTCAGTGACTGTGGAGGCCTCCCACTTTCCCCTAGCACAGAATCCAGCCATTGCTAGGTAGGGAAGTTGTGGTTGAGGAACAAAGAGTGGTGGGCGCAAGAGATGAGGATGCTGGGGCTAGGGAGATTGGAGAGCTCGAGCTTGAGGAAAGCGTGGGGATAATGAAAGGGATTGATATCTTTTATAACACCGTGAATACAGAACGTCCCCCCACTTTAGCCATGAACCTCACCGGTTCCCAAAGCGTTCATGCGTAATGCGCGGTTTAGATGCTCACATCACGTTGATAAGGATCCCACAATAAGCGGGCACGATCTCTGCTCAGATAAGACGTGTCAATGAGGTTGTACCTCGAAACGCGAAACTAGGACCAAGTAAAACGGTTCGATATGTTAATGGGATGGACGCGACGCTTCACCAAAAGGTCGTCGATAAAGACACAACATTCGTTTTCTTTCAAGATCTTGCCTTCGAGGCTAAGGGTTGTACTAACCATGCAGAGCCGAACACAATACGGAAGCCGAACTCATCGTCATCGAAGACAGGTTCAGGGGCTACTGAGGGAGTCCTGGATTGAGGGGCACTCATGTGGCCAGATAACTCATGGTGGGCCGAACTGGTGGGCCGTGAAGATCATTGTTGAAGACAGTCTCTCGTATCCGGATAGGACTCCTGTATTCTTATAATGGCAAGTTTTAGGTTCGGGTGTAATATTTCCTTCCTCTGCAAGATGGTTATGTACAAACCCTAGGCCCCTCCGGTGCATATATAAACTGGAGGGTTTAGTCCATAGAGGATAATAGAAAGTCATAACATCTTCATTGGCTAGACTTTAGGGTTTAGCCATTACGATCTCGAGGTAGATCAACTCTTGTAATCTTATTCATCCATATTAATATAGCAGGAAGTAGGGTATTACCTCGATCGAGAGGGCCTGAACCTGGGTAAACATCGTGTCCACAGTCTCATGTTACCATCAATCCTCAAACGCATAGTTCGGGACCCCCTACCCGAGATCCGCCGGTTTTGACACCGACAGTGGGACCCACGTGCTAGTGACTCTACTAATTAACAGGGTTAATTAACACTAGTTAAATCCTAAACTAGGAGTTAGCCAGGGGCTGGACCCGCATGTCAGTGACTCAGGGGTCAATTAAGTTAGTGCTAATTATTTGTTAGACCTAATTAAGCCAGCACCACGTCAGCTGGCCGGAGGTTAGCCGGCGACGACCATAGCTGGCGGAGGGGGTCCATCGGAGTTGCGCCAGAGGCAACAGATCGAGGCGCCGAGGGCACCAGGAGGTAGCCCGTGCCCGCGTACATCCAGGGAAGCCAACGGGAGGGCGATGGGTGGCCGGAGCTCGCCGAAAGCGAGCTCGTGGTGGCGGCCGAAGTTTGGCCTCAACGAAGTTTCCTGACAGATCGTGTAAACGAATGCCTCTTGAAATCTACAACATCTACGTGACCTCAAGAGTGTGTTGATCATACGCATCAATCCAGAAGGTCACGAGGGCATCGCTGGCGACGAGCTGGGCGGTGATGAGCTTTCGGTCTTCATGGATTCGAAGGCTATGGCGATGAATCTAGAGTACAAACAGAGGGGAAAGAATAGCTAGCTCACAAGCATGTCGTAGCCGTTCTTAGCGTGCTCGGGGAGGCTCTGGTTCGTCGACGAGCTCGGGTTCTTCGCCGGTGGCTGAAGGTTGAAGAAGGAGTCGGGGACGACGATGCAAGGCTTGCTGGGTCGCGCAGCTCACCGTGGACGATGAATACTATGGGGCGGAGCATTTGAACGCGGTCTCGGGGGTCTGTGGACGAAATGGTAGCGGATGGTGGTGACGGCTGTGCTCGGGCTAGGCGGAAGAGAGAGTTAGGGGAGGGGAAGAGGTCCATGGAGAGAGAAAAGAGGTGCAGGGGTCCGAGGGGTGTCCTAGGAGCGGATCAGGATGGGGGGAAGCGGCTGCGTGGCTAGGAGGAGGTGGCCGCTACTCGGTTGTATGGATGCCACGCACTTTGCCAGAAGGCGCGAGGAAGACAACAAGGTGAGGAGGTGGGCTGGGCCCTTTACAGTGTTGGGCCGCAGCTGGGCCACGCCAGGTAAAGCCAGGTAAGCACAAACTCTCTCTCTCTCTGGTTTTCTATATGTTTCTGTTTTCTATTTTGCAATTTTGTTTTAATTTGGTTTTCAAACCAAATTACTTTTAAAAAATCTGAAAATAGTTATGGGCACTAAATTAATTATTCCAAAGGCCCTCAACTAATTTCAAAATTGTTTGAGAATTTATAAATATTTATAGTATTTAAATGCCCCAATTCAACTACAATATGAGTTAATTCAAAAATCTAGGAATGACCTAGAAATGTGTTCATCATTTTTGGTAGAGGTTTGCACCTTTATCAGAAATCATGCACATTTTCAAAGGGCATTTTGGGTTCCTTGAGAATATTTCATTTTAATCCTAGTTGCATTTCATTTGGTGATAGGGTTTGAACATCCCCATTTCAAGTTTAGGCAAAATTAAACATGATGCAACATCCAAGACTAGTCCACAAACAAGGCTGAAGCTAGGGCTGTGACACGTCACGTGCCCACTGTTTTAGTTGGCGGTGAGAGGTATGCAATGAGGCGCCACCGTCGATGGACATGGCCTCGGTAGCTTTCTGGAACCCGTGCTCGCTGGACTCATCGTCCTCATCATGATCATCGTCTCCCTCTTTCTTGTCACGGCCCCGACCGGGCCTCTGTGGTTGATTATCTTTGCCGCAGCGACCTCCTCGGCCGGCAAGCTTCTTGTTGGGCGCCTCAGCACCATCCGGGCCCTTCTCCTTATCGGGCCCCTCATACTCAGCTTTCTACTTCTCTATGAGCAGCTCAACCTGCCGGCAATTCTGGGGGTCATGGCCCTTGGTGCGATGGATCTTGCAGTACTGCTTGTCGGAGCCTTCTGGTTTGTCGGCAGCCGCCAAGGCCCGGCAGGCGGCGCACCTGGCAACTTCTTTGCCGGGTCGTCAGCCTTGGCCTTCTTGGCGGTGTCGGAGTTGTCGGACCCCTCAACGGCAAGCATGGCCTTGCCCTTACGCTTCCTGTTGCGGCATCGGCCCTTCTTTGCTCGGGTGACGGCGTCTCCATCTGTGGAGTCAGTTCCCGCGCCGGCATCTTCGCCAGGGGACTTCCTCCCTTTTTCAGCCCGAGCACATCTATCAGCTAGAACATAAAGTTCGGCTACATCTCTCACCTTGTTCATCGGCAGCTCCTCACGCATCTTGCGGTTGCGAACATTCTGATGAAATGCACTGATGTCGGCAGCGGGGTGAATGTCTGGGATGTTGGAATGCACACGGCTGAACCTTTGCATGTACTTGCGCAGGGTTTCACCGTCCTTCTGGGGATGACATGCAAATCACTTGCCTGGCCAGGAGCTTGGTGGCCCCTGGTAAAGGCACCAACAAACTTGTGGCATAGATCCAACCAAGAAGAAATGGAATCCACGGGCAGGTGCATCAACCATGACATAACGTTGGGTTTAAGCGCCAACGGGAAGTAGTTGGCGAGCACCTTGTCGTCGCGAGCCCTAGCGGCATGCATAGCGATAGTGTAGATGTTGGAGGAACTCCGACGGGTGAGTATTGCCATTGTACTTTTCTCCGACCTCAAGCTTGAATGTGCGGTGGGTGGGGAAAAAGAATTGTCGCAGCTTAGGGGTAAAGGCTGGACAACCCACCTCGTAAGGTAAGTCACCAGAGCCCCCGACGCTGGGCGGTCCATAGTGGGCACCACACGCCTATCTGACTGATTGTGCGCTTCCCGCCGTCGCTCGATAGTGGTCCTAGCGTCTTCCTGGGCTCGCTCCCGAAGAACATGACATTGGTCGCCGCGGGCTCGGGGGTTGGACGACGGTGTGGAAACGTTGTCATGAGCTTCGCCCCGACGAGCTGGCAGCTGCTGTTTCTGGCGTGGGGGAGGAAAGTGCACCGTGGTCGCAGCAGCTCCGGTGCTTCCAACACCTGCGTGCGCCGGCTCGACAGAGTGCCGGCACAAGGGTTCTGCTGGTCACGGTGCATCTTTATTGGCGAGGTTGATGAGGCTCCGGATGGTGGTTGTCCACTCGTCAAGCTTCTCCACGGTGGGAGGAAAGTCGAGGAGCAGTTGCACGCGCGCCAATGCTTCTATTGGTGCTAGTGGTGGTGAAAGCTACATGGATCGTAACGCGCTCTGACTTCTAACCACGTTAGAAGGATCTCTATCACGGTCTCGCGGTCGCACGCCGCTTCTGCCAACGTCTGGACGTGCATGCTGGCCTGGTGCATCTTGAGAGTGACGCAAAGGGCTCTTCCCACGGCGGCGCCCAGGGGCACCGGTGTCGCAGCGTTGCTCGTCATGCACGAGCTGGGAAGACCATGGCGCGAGCGCCGACGGGGGTGTCCTGGAGGTCGCCGCACCGCCTATGGGCAGCCCGGCGATGCCTTTGGACCCAGCGGCATGCGGCTCGTCGTCTTAGGCACGAACGATGCTGCTCGCCTGGATCCGATGGCCAGAGTGTCGTGGATGCTCGCGGGCCATGCCTCCGCCACCATCCACGGCTGCCCCATCGCTCGCCTGCGCTGGCACGGGCGATCCGGCTCCAGACGGACCAATCGCCATGATCCCCTTCTTCTTGGGAGCCATGGCGATGAAGAAGTCGATGCGCTAACTTCTAGACCAGATTTTCACAGCCTAGCGCCCCTACCTGGCGCGCCAAAGATGTCGGGGGGAAATAGCACCTATGGGATCCCGGGCACCCCTACTACGGTTGGCGGGGGCGTAGCGATGCGGAAAGAGCAGGTCTAGCGATCAACGCATGGGAATTTTTACCCAGGTTCGGGCCGCAAATGATGCGTAAAACCCTAGTCCTGCTTGTCTGTGTTTATCTTATGTTCTTGAGCTCTTGAACTGGCTACTATGTGTGCCTTGTCCAAAAAGTCTGAATCCTTTCACAGTATGCCTCAGGCCTCCTTTTATATGGCAAAGGGGTCGCCAAAGTGGCACACAGGAGGTGGAAAGTATCTACAATGTACAAGTTTATCGCCTGGCATCGTAAGAAAAACGCATTTAATGTGCCGCCTACGTGCCCTCTTGCTTTATCGGGGACGGCAACAGAGCTCGTCCCGTCCATCGCCGCCTCGCCTCGTTCGGATGCGCGTCCAAGCTGACGAGGCATGTAGTGCCATGCTGGCTAGCTGGTCGCTGTGTTGGTGCGGTGGCAGGGTCTTCACGAAGATCTGCATGCCACCACGCAGGTGCTTGTCTAGTTGGCCGGCTGGTTGCCGCATTGGAACGGCCGCGGGGCAGTGAAACCTTGGCAGGTGCGGGCCTGCCCGTGGCCCCGTAGACACCCCCCGGCAAGGATCTTGCTGGGGGTCTTCGGTCGTCCCCGGCAAGGATATTGCCGAGGGTCTTCGTCTTCTGGTCCTTATCTAGATTCGCAGGCCTTTGGCCTTCACAAAGATCTACATGCCACCACGCAGGCGCCTTTGAGTCTTGGTCTTGACGTTGTTGATGGTGTCAGGGCTCCCAGGCCCAAGGGTGGCGGCCTTGCTGGTGTTGGGCAAGTTGCCCCGGCAAGACTCTTGCCGGGGTTATGTAGGCTACCTCGGCAAGGGCCTTGCCGGGGGAGTCCATCTTGCCCCTCTACTCTTCCTGCCTCTGGCTTGAGCGTCGCCTTGGCAGTCCCGTACCTTTCCTCCCTCTGTCCCGCCAAGCATGGCCGCTGGTGTGGCTACAACCGCCCGTGCACAAGTAAAGGGGTACATAAAGGACCCTACTTTTGTACACCGACAATAGGGGTAGGTTAGTAACATCAATTAGATGTGACACGACCGCCTCTGAGCCCATTCGGAAACGGTGGGTGCCAAACGTGGGCGGCAAAACACATTAGATTCAAGCTCGTCCGAAAGACCTCTGTATCTCCCTCAATTTCCCCATTCGTACACGGTGGGCAGCAAAACAAACTCGATTCGGCCGAAATCGATGTACACAAATATTTTTAATAGGAGCAGGTTTGTGACTTCCCTCAGACGTGACGCAATCGCCCTACCTGTCAGCCCCGTTCATACACCATGGGCGCCAAAACACCCTCTCCTCGCCCGGAATCGCTCAGGGCGAATATCGGGGAGATGCGAGATTACCGTCCTATCCCCAACCGACGACACGTCCAAATTTTAAACGGGGGCTAAGTTCGTAACTTTGCCATATTTCAGACCGGCGCGTCCCAAAAACATGGTTCCTCGTACCTCTGCCTCCATTTTCCCATTCATACACTGTCTGTGCTAGAACACCATCCCCACACCAGCCTTCTCCGTCCGCCACCTCATTCACCGCCGTCCTCCACCATGCCGGAGTGCAGACCGCGTCCTCCCCTGCTAGAGATGGGAATTTCTCATCCACGGCCATGGACCAGGGGCCTTGCATCACGTCCTCTCGCATCATCGGCGCCGTCGTCCTCCTTGCCGGGGCAGCTCCGACGACCTTCTCGTCCACCACAACGGGACTTATCCGCCGATGGATCCGTTTACCGTCACAGATCTGCTTCAACACCACCGACAGCCATCGCACCGCCGATGCCTACACTGCGCCACAAAAGAGGTGGTACTACTTCATATCTACTCAACTTTTTGATCTCAACCAGAAAATGGATCACAACTTGGTTACTGTACTATCTTTTCAGCTCTTAGAATTTAGTTCTTAGTTCGAAGCAAACAATGGTTGCTAAGTGGCATTTATGCGGTTTGCACCTTCAAATCTGCCAAGGCACAGTCACAATAGGGTTTAATTGATCATGCTTAGGGTTTCCCCCCTTTTATGATCACTATACGATCAGCCTACGTGATTTGTGTCAAAATAGCACTGCTCCACCCATCAAGCTAAACAAGCTTAGTTGTTCAAAAACGAATCAGATATTATTAAAACAGAGTCGTTTAATTGGTCAGCTAAATGTTCCTAATTTAGTTTTGAAAATGCATGTACGCGGCTGGGGTGAGGATCTACGGGGTGCCCACGATGGGCCGCGGCCCATCCTGGGATTTGGGGTCGGCCCAGACCCCGATTCCCCTCTGTTCTGCTGCGCTTCCGATCTCTACTCGCCCCCAGCCGCCTGCCTCGCCGGCGACTTGCCGTCCCCGTACGGCATGACTCTAGGAGGAAATGCCGGACCAACAGGAGGTCAGGAGCCGTTCGCCCAACAGCGGCACCGCTGCCCGGGCGTGCCGCCGTGCCTACCTTCCCAGTCCGTTGAGGGCTCAGATGTGCAACACACACTAAGCCAACCCGATTTATCCTAAGATACGTCCACAACCCTCGGCAGCTACTCCCTGTCACCCATTTTCTAATCGATTCATTACTCATTATTCAGGACTGTCATTAGGGTTTGGTGTGTACTGAGTGCTACCTACACTTGATGGTTCAGATATTTCAGTAATCTTTAGTACCTGTAAAGTTCACAGGGTTTCAAAATTCCAACCCTAGGAATAGACACTATTCATGTTGGATTGTTTTTCATAGTGACATTGACCCAGATTACTACTCCAGGCCAGGTTTGTTGACAATTTTACTTGTCTTTCTTACTCATTCGATATGATATCCAATTATTCATGTTGATTAGTTGCAAACAATAAGTGCTAGAGCAACTTCTTGATTTAGATTTTGGACGGTCTCTTACTGCAGTTACAATTCTGCATACAAGTAATGATTGATTCACTACCTCTATGCTTGCCTTGTCATATTAGTTGTCAATATTCTTTTAGGGTGGACCACCCTGTTTCAAAATACTGGAACCGTAGACATGAGTGAATAGTATTTCTCTGTGTGATCTCTTTCATCATGTCTGGGCAACGAACACTGCATTGTATAGAAAGAGAGTGTCATATCCACCTTTTACATAGACTATGATCTTTAACATGGAATACAATCTGCCTACTTGCTTTGTGTTGCACTACCACCACTCCACCCTTGAAGCTAAACATTATGCCACTCATAATTCCTTAGTTTATTTGTTCAAAAACAAATTTGATATGATTCTAATGTTCCTACTTCAGTTTTGAAATGTGTGCCTGCCTGTTATAAAGACATAAGAGGTTTGTATTTATGTGTGTGGTCTGGTCAGCATGGTTGGGGGACTAACTTTGTATACGCAGGGGTTTGTAGGGAGACACTCTTCGAGTTGAATCCGCAATGCATTCCATCAAAACCTGACTACTTTTTATGTTTTCATGAATCATAGATACTGAACAACATCATAATGTTTATGAGCTTGCGCGCATGAAAATAATAAAGCAGAATAATGCCATGGAAGTCAAACTTGGCATTAAGGGACTGAAATCAAGTCTGGATGCAATGCAATGCAAATGCTCTCCACCTACAAATTCCTGCTCAGAATATGATCCTAACGATGATTCTAAGCTAGAGGGAAACCTAAGTCAATGTAGCTCCCTAGTGGAGGAGTCAGAGGCAGATGCCCTATCTTATTCACCCATCAAGGTGCTTGCTCTAACTTTCCAAGGTTATATTGGTATCTTGCAACTAATGCTTTGCATTGCTTCTACTTTGTTACACTGCCATTAGCTTAGTTTACACATCGTGTATGTGAATACGCCCTGCTTATCCATTTTCAGTACATACTCCATCTGTCATCATACCATATTTATCCATTCAAAGGTTGTTCTTGTGTATCAGAGGTTCAAAAGGAAGAGGGCGATTGCTGATCACGGAGGATCATGAACAAAGTATTTGGAAAAGGTAGGGACACCTGATAAATCAAATAGCCCAATTGGTGTAGTTGCAATACCACCAGACCCAGAAAACACGGCCACAACTCTAGCAGACTATAGCCCTACTACAGTGGCCATCTCTGATGCCCCAACTCAGCAGACCCCGACTGCAGCAAACAGTATGATGATGCCAGTAGAAATAGCACCAGCTCTACGACGCAAAACCCCCATTCCAGCCAAGAGTACACCAAATACAGTTGCCAAATCCCTTTTCGAACGAGACAGAGCCCCAATTGCAGCAAATAGGACCCATGTTCCATTTATTCCTAGTTTAGAATACCAAGCTTATATTCTTGTCAGGAACTTTGTGCGCATCTTTCTTTCATGGAAAGATTATACCAGAGACACAGAACAATTTCCAACATTCCTCCGCAACTTACGCATAAGTAATGTACTAATCTTGTTCAGGGTAATTACTGCATATGTTTCTGTTGACAGAAGACACAAGATTTCATTCTTTTAAATAGGCGAGGACCAAACTGGATAGTCAAGACGAGCAATGGTTGCTTGCACTTTTCAAGCACTCGTTGATAAAGTATCGTTCGTACCTGAGGCAAGCGCACCTCGGTGGCAAGCCTCTAAACGAAATTTCTGTAAAGTCTCCGATGCTACATTTATTGGACAGTGACTGGAATAATCTTGTTACACATTGGTCTCATCTGCAGCGTAAGGTACTGTCTATGATATCACATCATAATTTGAACTACTTTTCTGCATGTACCTTACCGTCTCACTTCTATGAAAACTATTTGCAGAAGAACATTCATTCTCAAGGGACCACAGAATCTCGTTACTATACTGCACACTGCATTGCTCTTGTGAGTACCTCTTGCCCTGTATGACCATACTTACTTTCATAGTTGGTTGATTATGTGGCATCACTGCACATGGTAGCCTCTTATCCTCCATTTGGTGGACATTATAAGATCGGTGTCGACTCTTACATAAATTTAGAATCAACCCAATGCTTTTGAAGAGGTTTAGCTTTGTAGCCCTCTTGTAAGGACGGAATGTCTTCTATCACTGTACTTACATTAATAGCTACTCCCTCGGTCCCATATATAAGAGCATTTTATACTATACACCAGTGTACAAAACACTCTTATATTATGGGAAGGAGGGATTGGTTCATTGTGTAGCATTCTGCATCTTATCTCCCTCGCCCACCATTTACTAAAAAATATCATATCTATATTTTATCTTACCAAAAAGTTGAATACACAGACAATGCCAGTGCATAAGTGTAGCTTATTGTTCTTGTCAGTACATTTTGTCCTATAACACTTGTACTTACAGAGATTAGTATTTGATTATGTAGCATCAATATGCATCTTATCTTCATTATCCTCTATCCCTTCCAGTATTACCATATCTATAATTACTCTCTACAAAATTTAGTGTACAGGCAATGCTTATGAAGAACATTATGTGCTGAAATTCTTGAGTTATCCTTCCCTTGACATGGTGAAGGGCATTATAAAGCCGGTGTTAACTGTTAATGTAAGTTAGTCCTTCTAAAGCCTTTATCATCAACTGTTGTTTAATTTGCTCATACTCCCTATTGTCAACTTCTGTTTAGTTTGTTGTTTCTATTAAAATGCATGTTCGCAACAACTGTAAGTTCTAAGTTTTAGTTGTAAAACCAAATTCCTTATTCGTACGATGCACATCACTCAATACTCCCTATATGTATGCTTGTTTTTGTGGATCTATAATCTAGTGTGTGGTGAAGCAACCCACATTTGCACCTTGTCATCTCCTGTTTTATCTTACTGATGTGGCTGATGATATGAATAACATGACATGCACATTAACCAAATGGTCACTGGTGCGGGCGCGGGGATGGGAGCTGGGACGGAAGCGGGGGCAGCAACCGTCGCGGCCAGCTCGTTCTGGGCCATGTCCATGAGGCCTGATTCCTCCTTATTTTTTATCTCCTTTGGCTCGGAGTCGACTTCACCAAACTTGAAGACTAGTGGCAGATGATCATTATGCGCCATGGCGGTGGAGGTCTACGGGGGGAGGGGAATGGGAGGCGAACAGTAAGGCTGCCCGTGTTAAACAGCGGCTCAGGTGCCATTAATGGAGAGGAAGGCGGGCGGCCATGGAAGTAAAAGGGCTCGCTTCCTAGTGAGTCTGCGCAGCGTATAGCTCGCACGCTTCCTGGTGAGCCTGCGCATTGGAGGACAGCTTGCATGCCTCTCGGTCAGCATGCGCACCGGACTGCGCTCGCACGCCTCCCGTTCAGTCAAGGTCAAACAGTTGTCTAGACGGCACCTCCTACAGCCATTAAAACCAAGACATGTGGCGTCACATGAACGGTTAACAAAACACACACGTTTTGAATTATACAAACGTTTGAGATATTAAAGTGGCAGCTATTTTTTCAAAATGCCTTTGTTGGCTGTCATTATTCGAGTGCGCCTTCTCTCAAAATGGACACGAAAAATACCACATAATGTCGGGTGCCATTCCATGATAGCATGCCAGGTTTCATGAATTTCAGACGAGTTTTAGATTTATTAGAATTTAAAAACTAGGCATCTCAACATTTTGTCGGCAATCAACGGTGCCCTGGTGTTTGAAATTCATTCCCATTTCTTGCATGGGACCTAAGCATGCACCCAAGGACACAGAATTGTTTTTTCAACCAATTTATATGCACTGGAGCATGTGCATGTAGTTCAAATTTGAATTATGCACATAAATGCATTGAAAACTCAGTTAATGCATAAAAGTGTCCAAAAGAACCCCGAAAAATCACAAAAATTGACACAACACTCCTGTTGTTCTATGTTCACACGAGAAATTTTTTGGAAGCGATAAGAGGCAGTGGATATTGTTTCGTCCCCAAAGGTGGGACGTTCCCTACTGAAACCATGATGCTTGTGTTGGGGAACATAGTATTTAAAAATTTCCCTACGATCACGCAAGATCTATCTACCAGATGCATAGAAACGAGAGGGGAGAGTGTGTCTATGTACCCTCGTAGACCGAAAGCAGAAGCGTCAAGTGACGCGGTTGATGTAGTCGAACTTCTTCGCGATTCAACTGATCAAACACCGAACGTACGGCACCTCCGCGTTCAGCACACGTTCAGCTTGATGACGTCCCATGAGCTCTTGATCCAGTTGACCTTCACGGGATAGTTTCGTTAGCACAACGACGTGAAGGATATGATGAA
Organism: Secale cereale; assembly: GCA_902687465.1. Classification (NCBI taxonomy): domain Eukaryota; kingdom Viridiplantae; phylum Streptophyta; class Magnoliopsida; order Poales; family Poaceae; genus Secale; species Secale cereale. The sequence goes on along the minus strand of LR738711.1, from coordinate 523,428,157 downwards.
GTTACCGGCGCAGGGCTTCGCCTAAGCACTGCAACGGTATGACCGAGGTGTGTTTCTGTGGAAGGGGGCACCGCACATGGCTGGAGAGATCAACTTGTGTGTTCTAGGGTGCCCCCTGCCCCCGTATATAAAGGAGCAAGGGGGGAGGCCGGCCGGCCCCTCTATGGCGCGCCAAGTGGTGCAATCCTACTAGGAATAGGATTGTAATCCTATTCCTAGTAGGAATCACCAAGAGGGAGAAGGGGGAAGGAAAGAGAGGGAGAGAAGGAGAGGGAAAGAGGGGGTCGTGCCCCCCTCCCCTAGTCCAATTCGGACTGCCCCTTGGGAGGGGGTGCGCCGCCTCCTGGCTGCTGCCCTCTTTCTTCCGTAAGGCACGCTAGGGCCCAACTTTCCCCCGGGGGGTTCCGGTAACCCCTCCGGCACTCCGGTAAATTCCGAAACTTTCCAGAACACTTCCGGTGTCCGAATATAGTCGTCCAATATATCAATCTTTACGTCTCGGACATTCCGAGACTCCTCGTCATGTCCATGATCTCATCCGGGACTCGGAACTACCTTCGGTACATCAAAACTCATAAACTCATAATACCGATCGTCATCAAACGTTAAGCGTGCGGACCCTACGGGTTCGAGAACTATGTAGACATGACCGAGACTCATCTCCGGTCAATAACCAATAGCGGAACCTGGATGCTCATATTGGCTCCTACATATTCTACGAAGATCTTTCTCGGTCAAACCGCATAACAACATACGTTGTTCCTTTTGTCATCGGTATGTTACTTACCCGAGATTCGATCGTCGGTATCTCAATACCTAGTTCAATCTCGTTACCGGCAAGTCCCTTTACTCGTTCCGTAGTACATTATCTCGTGACTAACTCATTAGTCATTTGCTTGCAAGGCTTATTATGATGTGTATTACCGAGAGGGCCCAGAGATACCTCTCCGACACTCGGATTGACAAATCCTATTCTTGATCTATGCCAACACCACGAACACTTTCGGAGACACCTGTAGAGCATCTTTATGATCACCCAGTTACGTTGTGACGTTCGATAGCACACAAGGTGTTCCTCCGGTATTCGGGAGTTGCATAGTCTCATAGTCATAGGAACATGTATAAGTCAAGAAGAAAGCAATAGCAGTAGAACTAAACGATCACAGTGCTAAGCTAACGGATGGGTCTTGTCCATCACTTCATTCTCCTAATGATGTGATCCCATTTATCAAATGACAACTCATGTCTATGGCTAGGAAACATAACCATCTTTGATCAATAAGCTAGTCTGGTAGAGGCATACTAGGGTCATACTGTTTTGTCTATGTATTCACACATGTACAAAGTTTCCGTTTAATACAATTTTAGCATGAATAAAAGACATTTATCATGATATAAGGAAATACAAATTACTTCTTTATTATTGCCTCTAGGGCATATTTCCTTCAATCTCCCACTTGAACTAGAGTCAATAATCTAGATTACAAAGTAATGATCCTAACACCCATGGAGTCTTGGTGTTGATCATGTTTTGCTCGTGGAAGAGGCTTAGTCAACGGGTTTGCAACATTCAGATCCGTATGTATCTTGCAAATCTCTATGTCTCCCTCCTTGACTAGATCGCGGATGGAATTGAAGAGTCTTTTGATGTGCTTTGTTCTCTTGAGAAACCTGGATTCCTTCGCCAAGGCTATTGCTCCAGTGTTGTCACAAAAGATTTTCATTGGACCTGATACACTAGGTATTACACCAAGATCGGATATGAACTCCTTCATCCAGACTCCTTCATTTGTTGCTTCCGAAGCAGCTATGTATTCTGCTTCACACGTAGATCCCGCCACGACGCTCTGCTTGGAACTGGACCAACTGACAGCTCCACCATTCAATAAAAATACATATCCGTTTTGTGACTTAGAGTCATTCGGATCAGTGTCAAAGCTAGAATCGACGTAACCGTTTATGAAGAGCTCTTTGTCACCTCCATACACGAGAAACATATCCTTTGTCCTTTTTAGGTATTTCGGGACGTTCTTGACCACTGTCCAGTGATCCACTCCTGGATTACTTTGGTACCTCCCTACTAGATTATAGCAAGGCACACATCAGGTCTGGTACACAGCATTGCATACATGCTAGATCCTATGGCTGAGGCATAGGAAATGACTTTCATTTTCTCTCTATCTTCTACAGTGGTCGGGCATTGAGTCTTACTCAACTTCACACCTTGTAACACATGCAAGAACCCTTTCTTTGACTGATCCATTTTGAACTTCTTCAAAAAATTATCAAGGTATGTGCTTTGTGAAAGTCCAATTAAGCGTCTTGATCTATCTCTATAGATCTTGATGCCTAAAATGTAAGCAGCTTCACCGAGGTCTTTCATTGAAAAACTCTTATTCAAGTATCCTTTTATGTTATCCAGAAATTCTATATCATTTCCAATCAATAATATGGCATCCACATATAATATCAGAAATGCTACAGAGCTCCCACTCACTTTCTTGTAAATACAGGCTTCTCCAAAAGTATGTATAAAACCATATGCTTTGATCACCTCATCAAAGCGTATATTCCAACTCCGAGATGCTTGCACCAGTCCATAGATGGATCGCTGGAGCTTGCATACATTGTTAGCACCTTTTGGATCGACAAAACCCTCTGGTTGCATCATATACAACTCTTCTTTGAGATATCCATTTAGGAATGCAGTTTTGACATCCATTTGCCAGATTTCATAATCATAAAATGCGACAATTGCTAACATGATTCGGACAGACTTAAGCATCGCTACGGGTGAGAAAGTCTCATTGTAGTCAACTCCTTGAACTTGTCGAAACCCTTTTGCAACAAGTCGAGCTTTGTAAACAGTAACATTACCGTCTACGTCGGTCTTCCTCTTGAAGATCCATTTATTTTTGATGGCTTGCCGATCATCGGGCAAGTCAACCAAAGTCCACACTTTGTTCTCATACATGGATCCCATCTCAGATTTCATGGCCTCAGGCCATTTTGCGGAATCTGGGCTCATCATCGCCTCCTCATAGTTCGTAGGTTCATCATGGTCTAGTAACATGACTTCCAGAACTAGGTTGTCGTACCACTCTGGTGCGGAACGTACTCTGGTTTATCTACGACGTTCAGCAGAAACTTCATCTGAAGTTTCATGATCATCATCATTAGCTTCCTCGCTAATTGGCGTAGGAATCACTGGAACTAGTTTCTGTGATGTACTACTTTCCAATTCGGGAGAAGGTACAATTACCTGATCAAGTTCTACTTTCCTCCCGCTCACTTCTTTCGAGAGAAACTCCTTCTCTAGAAAGGATCCATTCTTAGCAATGAATATCTTGCCTTTGGATCTGTGATAGAAGGTGTACCCAACAGTCTCCTTTGGGTATCCTATGAAGACACATTTCTCCGACTTGGGTTCAAGCTTATCAGGTTGAAGCTTTTTCACATAAGCATCGCAGCCCCAAACTGTAAGAAACGACAACTTTGGTTTCTTGCCAAACCACAGTTCATAAGGCGTCGTCTCAACGGATTTAGATGGTGCCCTATTTAACGTGAATGCAGCTGTCTCTAAAGCATAACCCCAAAACAATAGTGGTAAATCGGTAAGAGACATCATAGACCGCACCATATCCAATAAAGTACGGTTATGACGTTCGGACACACCATTACACTGTGGTGTTCCGGGTGGCGTGAGTTGTGAAACTATTCCACATTGTTTCAAATGAAGACCAAACTCGTAACTCAAATATTCACCTCCACGATCAGATCGTAGAAACTTTATTTTCTTGTTACGATGATTCTCTACTTCACTCTGAAATTCTTTGAACTTTTCAAATGTTTCAGACTTGTGTTTCATTAATTAGATATACCCATATCTGCTCAAATCATCAGTGAAGGTCAGAAAATAACGATACCCGCCGCGAGCTTCAACACTCATTGATCCACATACATCAGTATGTATGATTTCCAACAAATCCGTTGCTCGCTCCACAGTTTCGGAGAACGGAGTTTTAGTCATCTTTCCCATAAGGCACGGTTCGCAAGCACCAAGTGATTCATAATCAAGTGATTCCAAAAGTCCATCACTATGGAGTTTCTTCATGAGCTTTACACCAATATGACCTAAACGGCAGTGCCACAAATAAGTTGCACTATCATTATTAACCTTGCATCTTTTGGCTTCAATATTATGAATATGTGTATCACTACAATCACGATCCAACAAGAATAGATCACTCTTCAAGGGTGCATGACCATAAAAGATATTATTCATAAAAATAGAACAACCATTATTCTCTGATTTAAATGAATAACCGTCTCGCAACAAACAAGATCCAGATATAATGTTCATGCTTAACACTGGCACCAAATAACAATTATTTAGGTCTAAAACTAATCCCAAAGGTAGATGTAGAGGTAGCGTGCCGACGGCGATCACATCGACTTTGGAACCATTTCCCACGCGCATCGTCACCTCGTCCTTAGCCAATCTTTGTTTAATCCGTAGTCCCTGTTTCAAATTACAAATATTAGCAACCGAACCGGTATCAAATACCCAGGTACTACTACGAGCATTAGTAAGGTACACATCAATAACATGTATATCACATATACCTTTGTTCACCTTGCCATCCTTCTTATCCGCCAAATACTTGGGGCAGTTCCGCTTCCAGTGTCCAGTCCCTTTGTAGTAGAAGCACTCAGTTTCAGGCTTGGCTCCAGACTTGGGTTTCTTTGTGGGAGTAGCAACTGTCTTGCTATTCTTCTTGAAGTTCCCCTTCTTTCCCTTGCCCTTTTTCTTGAAACTAGTGGTCTTGTTAACCATCAACACTTGATGCTCCTTTTTTATTTCTACCTCCGCAGCTTTGAGCATAGCGAAGAGCTCGGGAATTGTCTTCTGCATCCCTTGCATATTATAGTTCATCACGAAGCCTTTATAGCTTGGTGGCAGTGATTGAAGAACTCTATCAATAACACTATCCTCGTCAACTTTGCAACCAAGTTGAGTCATATGATTGTAGTACCCAGACATTCTGAGCAAGTGTTCACTGATAGGACTATTCTCCTCCATCTTGCAGCTATAGAACTTACTGGAAATCTCATATTTCTCAATTCGGGCATTTGCTTGAAATATTAACTTCAACTCCTGGAACATCTCATATGGTCCATGACGTTCAAAATGTCGTTGAAGTCCCGGTTCTAAGCCGTAGAGCATGGCACACTGAACTATCGTGTAGTCATCAGACCGCGTCTGCCAGACGTTCAGAGCGTCTACATTAGCGGGAGGGGGCTTGTCACCTAGCGGTGCTTCAAGGACATAATTCTTCTGTGCAGCAATGAGGATAATCCTCAAGTTACGGACCCAGTCCGTGTAATTGCTACCATCATCTTTCAACTTAGCTTTCTCTAGGAATGCATTAAAATTCAAAGGAACGCTAAAACGGGCCATTGATCTACAACAACATAGATATGCAAAAACTATCAGGACTAAGTTCATGATAAATTAAAGTTCAATTAATCATATTACTTAAAGAACTCCCACTTAGATAAACATCCCTCCAGTCATCTAAATGATCACGTGATCCAAATCAACTAAACCATGTCCGATCATCACATGAGATGGAGTAGTTTGAATGTTGAACATCTTATGTTGATCATATCTACTATATGATTCACGCTCGACCTTTCGGTATCTAGTGTTCCGAGGCCATATCTGCATATGCTAGGCTCGTCAAGTTTAACCCGAGTATTCTGCGTGTGCAAAACTGGCTTACACCCGTTGTATTTGAACGTAGAGCTTATCACACCCGATCATCACATGGTGTCTCGGCACGACGAACTTTCGCAACGGTGCATACTCAGGGAGAACATTTATACCTTGAAATTTTGTAAAGGATCATCTTATAATGCTACCGTCGTACTAAGCAAAATAATAAGCATAATAAGATAAACATCACATGCAATCAAAATATGTGACATGATATGGCCATCATCATCTTGTGCTTTTGATCTCCATCTCCAAAGCACCGTCATGATCACCTTCATCACCGGCGCGACACCTTGATCTCCATCATAGCATCCTTGTCGTTTCGCCAACTATTGCTTCCACGACTATCGCTACCGCTTAGTGATAAAGTAAAGCAATTACATGGCGATTGCATTTCATACAATAAAGCGACAATCATATGGCTCCTGCCAGTTGCCGATAACTTTACAAAACATGATCATCTCATACAAAACCGTATCACTCATCATGTCTTGACCATATCACATCACAACATGCCCTGCAAAAATAAGTTAGACGTCCTCTACTTTGTTGTTGCAAGTTTTACGTGGCTGCTAAGGACTTAGCAAGAACCGTTCTTACCTACGCATACAAAACCACAACGATGTTTCGTCAAGTATGTGATGTTTTAACCTTCACAAGGACCGGGCTTAGTCACACTCGATTCAGCTAAAGTGAGAGAGACAGACACCCGCCAGTCACCTTTAAGCAACGAGTGCTCATAACGGTGAAACCAGTCTCGCGTAAGCGTACGCGTAATGTCGGTCCGGGCCGCTTCATCTCACAATACCGCCGAACCAAAGTATGACATGCTGGTAAGCAGTATGACTAGTATCATCCACAACTCACTTGTGTTCTACTCGTGCATATCATCTACGCATAGACCTGGCTCATGATGCCACTGTTGGGGAACGTAGTATTTTAAAATTTTCCTACGATCACGCAAGATCTATCTACCAGATGCATAGCAACAAGAGGGGAGAGTGTGTCTACGTACCCTCGTAGACCGAAAGCGGAAGCGTCAAGTGATGCGGTTGATGTAGTCGAACTTCTTCGCGATTCAACCGACCAAGCATCGAACGTACGGCACCTCCGCGTTCAGCACACGTTCAGCTTGATGACGTCCCACGAGCTCTTGATCCAGTTGAGCTTCACGGAAGAGTTTCATCACACGACGGCGTGGTGACGGATATGATGAAGTTACCGGCGCAGGGCTTCGCCTAAGCACTGCAACGGTATGACCGAGGTGTGTTTCTGTGGAGGGGGGCAACGCACACGGCTGGAGAGATCAACTTGTGCGTTCTAGGGTGCCCCCCTGCCCCCGTATATAAAGGAGCAAGGGGGGAGGCTGGCCGGCCCCTCTATGGCGCGCCAAGGGGTGCAATCCTACTAGGAATAGGATTGCAATCCTATTCCTAGTAGGAATCACCAAGAGGGAGAAGGGGGAAGGAAAGAGAGGGAGAGAAGGAGAGGGAAAGAGGGGGCCGTGCCCCCCTCCCCTAGTCCAATTCGGACTGCCCCTTGGGAGGGGGCGCGCCACCTCCTCGCTGCTTCCCTCTTTCTTCCCTAAGGCCCACTAGGGCCCAACTTTCCCCCGGGGGGTTCCGGTAACCCCTCCGGCACTCCAGTAAATTCCGAAACTTTCCAGAACACTTCCGGTGTCCGAATATAGTCGTCCAATATATCAATCTTTACGTCTCAGACATTCCAAGACTCCTCGTCATGTCCGTGATCTCATCCGGGACTCGGAACTACCTTCGGTACATCAAAACTCATAAACTCATAATACCGATCGTCATCAAACGTTAAGCGTGCGGACCCTACGGGTTCGAGAACTATGTAGACATGACCGAGACTCATCTCCGGTCAATAACCAATAGCGGAACATGGATGCTCATATTGGCTCCTACATATTCTATGAAATCTTTATCGGTCAAACCGCATAACAACATACGTTGTTCCTTTTGTCATCCGTATGTTACTTACCCGAGATTCGATCGTCGGTATCTCAATACCTAGTTAAATCTCGTTACCGTCAAGTCTCTTTACTCGTTCCGTACTACATCATCTCGTGACTAACTCATTAGTCATTTGCTTGCAAGGCTTATTATGATGTGTATTACCGAGAGGGCCCAGAGATACCTCTCCGACACTCGGAGTGACAAATCCTATTCTTGATCTATGCCAACACCACGAACACTTTCGGAGACACCTGTAGAGCATCTTTATGATCACCCAGTTATGTTGTGATGTTTGATAGCACACAAGGTCTTCCTCCGATATTCGAGAGTTGCATAATCTCATAGTCATAGGAACATGTATAAGTCATGAAGAAAGCAATAGCAGTAAAACTAAATGATCATAGTGCTAAGATAACGGATGGGTCTTGTCCATCACATCATTCTCCTAATGATGTGATCCCGTTGATCAAATGACAACTCATGTCTATGGCTAGGAAACATAACCATCTTTGATCAATAAGCTAGTCTGGTAGAGGCATACTAGGCACATACTGTTTTGTCTATGTATTCAGACATGTACTAAGTTTCCGTTTAATACAATTTTAGCATGAATAAAATAAATTTATCAGGATATAAGGAAATACAAATAACATCTTTATTATTGCCTCTAGGGCATATTTCCTTCAGCTTGTTGTGAGAAGCTCTGGTTTGTGAGAAGCATATACCCGAACTTGCCCCAAACGGGACAAATATTTTGCCACGGCATATTGATGCCGCTCCATGAAAGCATGCCAAGTTTCATGAATTTCAGACGAGTTTTGGATTACTAGAATTTAAAAATGAGGAATCATCAATGTTTTGCCTTCAATCAACGGTGCCCTGGTGTTTGAAATTCATTCCCATTTCTTGCATGGGACCTAAGCATGCACCCAAGGACACGGATTTGATTTTTCAACCAATTTATATGCACTGGAGCATGTGCATGTAGTTCAAATTTGAATTATGCACATAAATGCATTGAAAACTCAGTTAATGCATAAAAATGTCCAAACGAACCCCGAAAAATCCCAAAAATTGACACAACACTCCTGTTGTTCTATGTTGACATGAGAAATTTTTTGAAAGCAATAAGAGGCAATGGATATCGTTTCATCCCCAAAGGTGGGACGTTCCCTACCGAAACCATCATGCTTGTTGTGAGAAGCTCTGGTTTGTGAGAAGTATATACCCGAACTTGCCCCAAATGGGACAAATTTTTTAACACGACATGTTGATGCCGCTCCATGATAGCATGCCAAGTTTCATGAATTTCAGACGAGTTTTGGATTTACTAGAATTTAAAAACCATGCATCTCAACGTTTTGCCGGCAATCAACAGTGCCCTAGTGTTTGAATTTCATTCCCATCTCTTGCATGTGACCTAGAAATTCATCCAAGGACACACATTAGATTTTTCAACCAACCTTAGTGCATTGGAGCATGTGCTTGTAGTTCAAATTTGAATTATGCACATAAAATGCCTAGAAAACCCAGTTAATGCATAAAAATGTCCAAACGAACCCCGAAAAATCACAAAAATTGACACAACGCTCCTGTTGTTCTATGTTGACACTAGAATTGTTTTAAAGCAATAAGAGGCAATGGATATCATTTCGTCCCCAAAGGTGGGACGTTCCCTATCGAAACCATCATACTTTTTTGAAAAATCAATGACAGTAGGAGAGCATCCTACTGACTTCCCATATATCAACAAAGGTTACATAGTGTTAGGGTTTTCATGCAGGACATGATGTGGACCCCAAGCCCAAGAAATGGTCAGGGGCCCTCCATTATGTCAAGCACCCCAAATCCAACTGGTTAAAGAAAGGGTTTAGCTTTAGTCTAGTGCTCTTAAGAAGTCTCCTACAAACTGTTCTAGGGAGGGTTTAACTCGATGTACAAGCAAGCCAAAGTATTTCTTAAACCTCTCCTGCCAGGAGGCCACCGAGGGGGGGGGGGTCGCCCTAAACACCTTGCCGTTGCGCTCCTTCCATATGCTCCAGGCCGCCGTCAGAAAGATTTCCATGAACATGGGTTTGGTCCAGCGCTGCCGCCCGGAGTGCGCGATCTGCAGGCGATCTCCATTATGTGTCCAGTCCATTCCCAGCCTCCCCCAGCAGACTCTGCTGAAGCTACAGCTAAAGAAGAGATGCTCGACAGTTTCTTCCTCTCCACTCGCACAAAGCTCGCATGCCACCCCCTCCGAAACATTGTAGCGTCGCCGTTTGAGCATATTTTTGGTGTTCACCCGATCCGCCAGCAGTAACCACGCAAACACTTTAATCTTCATTGTGCATTTGCTCTTCCAGATCCATTTGAAAGCCGCATCCGCTACCACTTCCTTGAAGTAGTTCGCATAGTATTTCCGCGAGGAGTATCGGTCCCCCCACAAGCAGGTCCAGGAGTCATTTAGGTCATCTACGGGGGTGATGTCCCTCGAGAGATCCTGCATTTCCAGCACTTCATTCCTAGCCTGTTGAGAGAGGGGCAGATGGAATCCTTGCTGCATGTTTGTGATGGACAGGAAGTCCCTGACAGATGCATCTTCCATCATAGTGTAGGAAAAGGCCCTTGGATGCGAGAGCTCAAAGGTTTCGGTGAGCCACAAGTCTTTCCAGAACAGTACCGATGAGCCATCACCCACCACAACCCTAGTAATACCTCTGTATTTGTCATTTAACTTCATCACGTCTCTCCACCAGAACGAGCCACAGGCATCCGTCGCGTGCGGGACTTGGTTTTCATAGTACGCGTCCCAGATCAGGGAACACCAGGGGGTGTCTTTTTTGTTATAAAAGCAGTGAAGGAACTTGAGAAGCAGCCCTTCATTTTGGATTTTGATATCAAGAACACCCAGTCCCCCATGCATTTTAGGCCTACACACGAGATCCCAAGAGGCCAGGGAGTTGCATGTTTCCCCATGCTCCGTTTTTTTGCGCCAAAGGCATCGGCGACGGATCTTGTCCAGATGCTCTATCAGTTTGAGCGGGAACTTGAGAGTGCACATGGGATAGATCAAGAGGGAGGTAATCATGGAGTTGAGCAACGTCAACTTACTCCCATAGTTCATCAAGCATAGTGAAGAGGAGAGTCTGCGTTCCGCCCTGTCCACCAGCGGCATGAGCTCGCTTACCGTAGGTTTGGTTGTTCCCATGGGTAACCCCAGGTAGGTGAATGGCATCCCCCCAACCGAGCATTGCCAGATTTGCGCTAGTTCCGTAACAAGGCGATCTTCCACATTAAGTGGCACCAGAAGGGATTTGTTAAAATTTATTTTGAGACCGATCGAGTCCGCGTAGTCCATCAGGATTTGCTTCATGGTCCGTGCCTGCGCTAGGTCGGCCGGCATGACCAGGATGGTGTCGTCAGCATATTGCACCACTGGATAGTCCATTCCAGTGCGAGAGGGGATCGGCAGCTCGATTAAACCGTTCTGGTATGCGTTGTTGATGGCAGCCTGTAGCAGATCACCCGCAAGGACAAAAATGAGGGGAGAGAGCGGGTCCCCTTGCCGTACCCCACAATTACAGTCAAATTGTCTTCTGGGAACTCCGTTTAGGAGGACCGAGGATTTGCCTGATCCAAAAATATTCTTGATCCACCCCATCCACCTATCATCAAAGCCCATGTGTTGCATGATCTCCAACATAGCAGAATGGTTGATAGTGTCAAAGGCTTTCGCAAAATCCAGTTTGAGCAGCACTATGGGTTTTTTCGATCGCTGGCATTGATATATATACTCAAAGGCCCATGCCAGGCAGTCTTGAATGGAGCGGCTCTTCAAAAAACCGTATTGGTTTTTATGTATGATCTTGAGGACAACGGTCTGTAATCTGTTTGCTAGTAGCTTGGTAATGATCTTCAGACAACAGTTTAAAAGTGTGATTGGGCGGAAGTCATTGGCCGATTCAGGCGAGTTGGTTTTGGGGATGAGCGTGATGAAACCTGTGTTGATGCTGGTGAGGTCAAGGTTGCCGTTGTAAAAGTCCTCGCACAGTTTATAGAAATCCTTCTTGACGATGTGCCAACAGGTGTTGATGAAGTGTCCGTTGAAGCCATCAGGGCCAGGAGCACGATCTGCGGGCATGGTTTTAACCACTTCATCTATCTCAGAGTGCGTAAAAGGGGCTGACAGTGCTTCAAGACCATCGATCTTGTTGATGATCGAAGCCAAGTTAAACTTCATAGCCGGGGTGGAGGAAGCTCCAAGTCTTCCCTTGTATGTATCGAACAGCACCGCCTCCTTCGATTTATGGTCTGTGACCACAGAGCCGTCTTGAAGTTTGAGTGAGGAGATGAAGTTTTTTCTATAACGTTTTGTCGCCAAAGCATGGAACAACTTCGTGTTTTCTTCCCCAAATTTGATGTATCGAATCGTGCAGTGCTCTCTCCAGTATCGATTCTGATATTGTAGTAGGTTAAGCAGGTGGGCCTTGATGATTTTTCTGAAGTTTTTCTCAGGCACCGTGAGGGGCCTCCGGTCTTCCAGCCCATCTAGCTCCGCTAGAGCCCAATTGCAGTTTTGAATGAGTATTGAGAGGCGGGAGATTCCTTTGCTCCATTTTTTAAGATCATACCTTAGGCGCTTCATCTTTTTGCATATAAGGGCAGAGATATTTTTAGCATAGCAGTACTTATCCCAGGACGCCTGCACCACTTCAAAAAAACCCTGGTGGTTAGTCCAATAATTTTCAAAATGAAAGATCTTGCTCCTGGGTATGGTGGTCTTAATTTCGACCACACATGGTGTGTGATCAGACACCGGTTTACCAAGTGGGGTGGCTATTGTATTGGGATACGATTGGGTCCAGTGGCACGACGAGAGAAACCAATCTAATTGTTCCAGCAAGGGGTCATTCTGCATATTGCTCCAAGTATAGGATCGTCCTTCAAGAGGGATTTCAACCAAGGCTTGTGTACGTATAATGTCATTGAAAGTGAATATGTCATTGACATCCC
>LR738711.1:523278990-523415316 GCA_902687465.1 Secale cereale | reverse complement strand
CTTATTTCTGTTGTTGGATGATCGAATGTAGTTGTAGTCCCCTACAAGAAGCCAATCATCAGTATCGGGTATTTCCAGTTCATAGAGCCAGTCGGTGAACACCGCTCGATCATCCCCCCTACATGGTCCATAAATATTGAATAGTGTCCATGTGTGATCAGACACCTTCGAAGTTAACTTTACTCCTAGAGCGAAGAAATCCGAGAAAAATCTGCTCCCATCAAAGAGAGAGCCATTCCAGACAGTAAGAATGCCCCCCGAGGCACCACGCGAAGGGACGAAAGCAAATTGATCAAGACGGCGTGGACAGAATGTCTTAATGAAAGCAAGATCAAAAGAAGTGCGTTTAGTCTCCTGAAGGCACACGATATTACAACCCGAAGCTGCAATCGCATTTTTAACAGCCAAAGTTTTATCATCTGAATTTATGCCACGGATGTTCCACACCAGCACCTTCCAGTGCACGTGGTGTGCCATGTAGATTAGTTGGTGGGGGTGGTGGCAGCGGGATGCTCCTCCTCCAGCGGCGCCATGAGCTTGGACTGAGAGAGCTCAGCTGCAGGAACTCCACAGCGCGTCGTGCCGATCATCTGGAGCTGGGAAATAGGAGTTGGTGGCGGAACCTCTTCAGCAGCAGGTTTTGCGTGGGTTGTAGAGACTCTGAGAGGAGCCGTTGGGGCTTGCCGTGGCCTAACCTTGGTCTTGTACGGGCGTGCTTCCGCCATGGAGGGGGCCTTGAAGCCATCATATCGATTATTCCTGGTGCTACGTCTGAGAGGCAGTGGAATCCCGCCTGCCATCTTGTTCTTCTTGACAGAGCGTGTCAGCGCCCGGGTGTCTTCCGCATATTCAGTGATCACCTCCGCAGTAACACGGGGCACATCCCATGGCTCCTCAACGGCATCCACAGTGGCATCAAAAGACTGGTGAAGTAGCGGAGCAAAGGCTTCATCCCAACTGCGCTTGTCTAATTTCACAAGGAGAGTATCTGACATTGTGGCAATTGGGGTATACCAGGACCTGATAGCATAAGCCACAAACAGGTATTGGAGCGAGCTACATAACTGAGTGGCCATCTCCAGGGATGCATCTGCAGGGAGGAGCATGGGGAGCATGGGCTTATAGATGTACGTCCTGAGGAAAGAGATCAATCGCGCAAAAGGTAAGACCCGAAGATTTGCCTCTTCCGCCGTTCCTCTGACAAAAGTAAGGGTGCTGTGGTGTGCTCCCAGAACAATGTCGTCCACTGCCAGTTCGACCTGCGCAACATGCGCATTCCAGGCCTCCAGACCATCATCAAGAACATTCTCTTCAGGGGTTACTCCGTCCATCATGGACGGACCAGTGTACTCAGTGATCTGACGCCAGCTCTCACCCTGGTACTGAGGTGGGATTTCAGGCCATGGTTGCCATCCATTGGCCAGTTGTTGCTGCGTGGGTGGTTGAAGATCTTGCCCCCAAGCCGCATTCGCCTGTTGCTGTTGTGCAACCATGGCTTCAAAGGAGACCTGTTGGGAAGCTGTCAGGAACGGCAGTTCCCTCGGATGCGGCGAGGCGTTCATCGGTGGCGGCGGCTCCTCTGTGCCCGCATTAGGCGGATTAGTTGGCCTGTTAGTCAGTATATAAACCGGAATTGTCCATGATCTACCCAGCCCTCCAAACACATTGGCTCTTTTAATGATCAGACTATGCGGCACATTAGAGAACTGATTTATAAGAACACGAACAAGAACTCTAGTCTTGACTTGCCCAGGGTTATGCCAGATCTCGAAGTTACCGAAGCAACTGACAGCCTTGTTCACATAATACTCATTCTGGTAATCAAGAGGAAATCCCAGGAACACTACCCATGCAACAGCTTCAAAGATCGGTATGCGCATGTTGGGTCCTTCATCATGACGAGCAAAGTAAAAGGTCCTATCTTCATCTATCGGATGCGGCCCAGTAGTGATGAGGAAATCTCTGACAGCAGCTGATCTAAACCCAATCATCCCGACGCCTAGATGAAAGATATCAGAGTATATCACCTCAGCATTGAAGTCATCGGCCAGGATTTGTAGGATTTCCGCGAGCACCATAGGACGCTGCAGATCGGGCGTCGGAGGGTTGGTGAGGACGAGCGCATAGTTCTCGTGGTGCAGAGGTGGAGCACCGACGACCATCATATTCCTCTGGAGTCTATCAGCAGGGCCATTGAAAATGGCGAGGGGGCCAGGGATGAACTGGAAGGGCATGACTGGGAAGTTCGCCATGGGAGGATGAGTGGAGGTGTCTGTGGGGATGCTAGCGGGCGGATGAAACGAGAGACGTTCCTGGCGAGGGGAGGAAGCACTAGCAGGCGGATGAATTGATGGGGGCTGCTGGCGATTTGGTAGTGGGGGTGGCAGGTTGGGTAGGCTAGAGATGCTCGAGGTGATAGGACGTAGGGTAGGAGGAGGCGGACCGTCACCCCCAATAGGTAGAGCGCGCGTGTCCCGGCGCCGCGGATCGTTTGATTTGATCTGCCATTCCATTTTCTGTTTTTTGTTTCCATCACAGCCTCGATAAGCCCCAACGGGAGGGGATACTATACTAGTTTTTAGCCTCCAAGCCCAGGAATCATTGGGAGGTTGCCTCGGTTTGGAAAACCTCGCCTTATGGAAAGATTGGCTACTGTTGGAAATGGGTTTATCTTTGGTGGGGATATGCAAGGTTTTTGGTTTCCAAAGAAAATGGGGAGAGGCTCCATCGAAACAAGATGTCGCTACGTGACCGAGAAAACCACAGGAGGAGCACAACATCCGGGCCGGGCATGCAAAGAAAATGTGGTGAGTAGAGCCACAGGTCGTGCAAGCGGAGTGGCCCGGCCCAACATGGGGTCGAGAGGTGTTCGCCAGCTTAAGTATTTTTCCCTCAGGACATTTATTCGCAAGATGGCCCAGTTGATGGCAGACAGCACATAAATTTAAACGTTGGAATATTACCTCCGATGGCGGGATGGATTGTAGATGCCATATTGAGGCAATTTTCTCATCAGAATAGCCAAACACCCGTTGGTCCAAAATATGGAATAGCATGAAATCTGGGATGTGTTCCCAATTCTTCGGCTCAAATTGAATACCCTGAAAAGCTTGATTCTCGGCCGACGGGGGAACATTAAATGCGTTTTGAAAACTGCCAAAAATGATGCAATCCTTGTCTGAAGGCTGAGCACATGTATCGTTTGAACAATCCGGATCAAAAGTGAGATTCTTCGCAAATGTATAATCTCCATGAATGTGAGAATGATTGCCCCGATGATTATCCATTGAATGAAACCCAAATTTCGAAAGTTCCTTGTTAGCTGAATGATCCTTGCTAGCACTTTTACGGAGGAAGTCGAGGTTGGATTTGATTGCAATAGGGGTTCGAGCAACCACCTCACCAAGCTCATCATCTAAATGCCAACCATTGTCCAAACTTGAATAATTCACCGATGGTTTGAACAGGTGAAAATGACAAACAAAATCCGGCCAGACATGATCTTTCAACTTGTAAATGAAATGTCCCACTTGGTTGGAAGCGACGGAGAAGCGAAAAGACCTTTTGCCCAATTGAAGAACATGAAACCCATCCGGAGAACCACCAATACAGCATTGGAGTACTAGACCAACCGATTCTGTTGTGAGAGGGAAAGATGCCGAAGAGAAGGAGACAACCAAGAAGAATTCCTTGGTATGAGAAGAAGAGGAGAAGTGCACCGATGAACCAAACCTTGTGCGCACCTGTTTGGCCACAGAGATCCCAGGGTTGAGATCCCAATGGAGGAGGCTAGCCATTCGTAGGCTAGTCTAGAGATCGCCATGGATGGTCGCCGGCCGTCGGTGGTGGTGGTGGTGGTGGGAGGAGAGGTGGGGAGGTGGGGAGAGAGCCATTGCCCCATAGGGGATTATACCCGAACCTACCCCAAATGGGACTTTTTTTTTACCATGGCATGTTGATGCCGCTGCATGATAGAATGCCAAGCTTCATGAATTTCATACGAGTTCTGGGTTTACTAGAATTTAAAAACCAGCCATCTCAACATTTTGCGAGCAATCAACGGTGCAATTGTGTTTGAATTTCATTCCCATCTCTTGCATGTGACCTAGAAATTCACCCAAGGACACAAATGTGATTTTTCAACCAACTTTAGTGCATTAGAGCATGTGCTTGTAGTTCAAATTTTAATTATGCACATAAAATGCCTAGAAAACCCAGTTAATGTATAAAAAAGGCCAAACGAACCGCGAAAAATTCCAAGATTAAACACAACACTCATGTTGTTCTATGTTGACACTAGAAATTTTTTGAAAGCAATAAGAAGCAATGGATATCGTCTCGTCACCAAAGGTGGTACGTTCCCTATCGAAACCATCATGCTTGTTGTGAGAAGCTCTGGTTTGTGAGAAGCTTATACCCGAACATGCCCCAAATGGGACAAAAATTTCACCACGGCATGTTCATGCCGCTCCATGATAGCATGCCAAGTTTCATGAATTTTAGACGAGTTTTGGATTTACTAGAATTTAAAAACCAGGCATCTCAACGTTTTGCTAGCAATCAACAGTGCCATGTGTTTCAATTTCATTCCCGTCTCTTGCATGGGACCTAGAAATTCACCCAAGGACAAACATGTTATTTTTTAACCAACTTTGGTGCATTGGAGCATGAGCTTGTAGTTCAAATTTGAATTATGCACATAAAATGCCTAGAAAACCCAGTTAATGTATAAAAAAGGCCAAACGAACCCGGAAAATTCCAAGATTGAACACAACACTCCTGTTGTTCTTTGTTAACACCAGAAAATTTTTGAAAGCAATAAGAGGCAACTGATATCGTCTCGTCCCCAAAGGTGCTATGTTCCCTATTGAAACCATCATGCTTGTTGTGAGAAGCTCTGGTTTGTGAGAAGCTTATACCCAAACCTGCCCCAAATGGGACAAAATTTTCACCACGGCATGTTGATGCCACTCCATGATAGCATGCCAAGTTCCATGAATTTCAGACGAGTTTTGGATTTACTAGAATTTAAAAACCAGTTATCTCAATGTTTTTCCGACAATCAACAGCGCCCTGGTGTTTGAAATTCATTGCCATCTCTTTCATGGGACCTAGAAATTCACCCAAGGACACACATGTGATTTTTCAACCAGCTTTAGTGCATAGGAGCATGTGCTTGTAGTTCAAATTTGAATTATGCACATAAAATGCCTAGAAAACCCAGTTAATGTATAAAAAGGCCAAGCGAACCCCGAAAAATCATTCCCATTTCTTCCATGGGACCTAAGCATGCACTAAAGGACATAAATTTGTTTTTTCAACCAATTTGTATGCACCAGAGCATGTGCATGTAGTTCAATTTTGAATTGTGCACTTGAAATGGCTAGAAAACCAGCTTAATGTATGAAATGTCCAAACGAACCCTGAATAATTCCAATTCTTTTACGACACGCATACAGTTCCATGTTCACTGCAGATAAAAGGTCTAGCAATTCAAACACCGTCCATTGCCGATGTGATCCCATTTTGTAATTCAAATCAAGATGAAAAAACAAGTAGATCGCACACAGTTTATTTTCACCAACCGTGTGAGATGTAGTACAAAATATCTTGGAGCACCGTCGGTGTATAGTACGCCTATGGCTTACGCGAGAAGGTGCGTCGGCTACAGTCCACAGACGGTGTGTCAAGCACACTAGCTCGCTCCCCCAAAACTCTCGCCTCTGCATCCCTCGCAATCTCAAAAATATCTACCGCCTGGAAGGTTTTAATGTTTGATAGCACACGATTAGTATGTGCGGACCGTGTGCGATGTCTGTTACTCCCGCTCTGCGTCAGTCCCTTGATTCAAATTTTCAGTAGCCCTAGCATTTTACTCCTGCCTCTGCATCCCTCGCAATCTCAAAAATATCTGCTCGCCCTTGATCCAAATTTTCAGTAGCCCCGCCTTGTTACTCCCACCTAGTAAAAATTTCAGTTGTCGCAGTATTTCCTCAAGCACAACCTCCGCTCACACAGACACACACAACCCTCGAAACCATTGGTAGGTCGCCGCCATCGCCGGTGCCTCCATCCTCAACCTCTGCCTGTGTGCCGGGGAGCTCGAGTAGCCAATGGCCAAAAAGAGGTTTATCGCGGCCTTTTCGCTCGACGCCGGCGAGGTGGCCGCGGAGGAGTCCCCATCGTCCTCCGCGGGGCCGATCCACCATCGCTGGTCCCTCGATCCACCCACCGCCGCGCCCCTATGCCGGTTCGAGGACTTCCCCGTCCTCCCCCGGACCCGGCAGCCGACGAAGTCCTACCTCGGGGTCCGGCAGCAGCGGTGAGGGACGTGGGTCACCGAGATTATAGATCGAGAGACCTACACCCGCTGATGGCTCGGTAGCTTTCACACGGCCGAGCTCGCGGCCATGGAGTACGACCGCTAGCAGGTCCACTACCACGGCGCGGCGGCTAGGCTCAATTTCCCCTTCAGCACACGTCCGCTCCACCTCGTTTCGCCGGAGCCAGGGGTGGTGAGCTCGGCTATGGCGCAGGAAGACCGCAAGGCTTGGGAGCGTCTCGAGGCCGAGGCCGCCGACGAGGCCTACATCCAAGAGCTCCGCCAGCAACACCCGGAGCTCGTGGATGCGGAGCGGTCGATCTTTGCCGATGCGGAGGGCGGCGAGGTTATCGTGCTCTCCTCCGATGACGAGGTCGAAGGCGGCGAGGACGGCGGCGCGGAGGGCGACGAGGTTATCGCGCTCTCCTATGATGACGAGGTCGAAGGCGGCGGCGCGAAGTGCGTCGAGGTGGGCCCCGAGGACGATGAGATCGACGTTGACGAGTGGAGGAGTGCCTTCCCCAACGACCCCGACGACGGTACTGGCCCGGACCCGGCTCGCGGCACACCATACATGCCGAGGAAGGATTGGCTCGACCTCTACTTCGACCGAAAGTAGTTTAGCTTAGTTTAAATTTATATTTTATGTTCGGTTATGCAAAATTATCTATGTTTATGTTTGAATGCATGCTACTTTCGGTTGAACATGCTTTGAACTTGATCAAATTGAAGTTTACAACCTTAAGTTTAGGGGATCGACTAGAAAAGGCCAAAAATTGCTGGAGTATATATATACACACACAATATATATCCACTAAGGGTTTTAGTCCTTTAACTTTTTAAGGATCACCTAGAGATGTCCTTATGACTTGTTTATTTCAGTTCTTCACAATGTGATGCTCTGTATGTGCAACTATTTGTTGTGCAGTTCAATTTCATCCATAACAGTTTCAACAATACCACTATGAATTACGATATTTGGTTGTTGTTAAGGATATTGCAGTTAACATGCCTTTTCATTTTTTAATTGTTGTTTAGCAACATGCATTGTACCGAATAACTAAATATGCAATCCCAGGCTACATAGCAACAAGGAAGAGTGTTACCTTAATGTTCTGATGATGTCAAGATATACATGTAATAAAATCTTATATAATGGGATGGATGGAGTGTTTTACTACATCATTTTTTAATTTTTGTTTAGCTTCTAATATTAACTTGGTGCTTTTAGGTACATATATCATTGCCAAAGATCCACACTTCGACCCTTTCTGCGTATGGGGCAATGAGATATTCATGAACCAGCATCAAGTGAGGAAACTGATAAAGATTGTTACTAAAATGGGTCAAAAGATGTCAATCGAACTATTTGTTTACACTTTATGCAAGACAATAGTGAACTGCAGGATGGTAAGTAAGAACCCTGTAGCCTTCTTTTTACTGCCCGTAATGAGTTGTGTTAGATGACAATATATGAATCTTTTTTCTTTTGAAGTGGATCCTGAAGCAGTTTACTCAAGATTACCTCTCAAACTACATGATTGGCGGCCAGCCATCACAAGGGGTTGGACTAGAGTCCTGCATGCCTTCTGCATCCAGGAGAGCACAATAGGGTCATTCCACTTCACCTTGTTCAGCAACTGGAATGTCTGTCGCCTCTTTCTTTACCATCTGTAATAGTACAAGTATAGAACCCTGGTACATCATTCTTTATTTGGTGCTTCTGTAATTCTTAAACATATGTACCTATGAATTGAATAATGCTTTGGGCCTTAACTGGTACATGTTTAAGCAGACCGTCAGTGGGCTGGCCCAATAGTACCTGAGTAAATACTACGGGCCTTTAGCTGGACCGTCCCATTTAATATTTATGGGCCACTTTTGGGCCGGTCCACGTGTCAACATATCGTAGGCGCATCTCGCCCATTGGATGAGTGACATCTGTGCCAACGCGGAGCTGACACGTGGTTCCTTCGGCCAATGAGAATTTTACACATGGAAAATTGCCATTGGTCGGGGTTGTTAACGGGTTATCAGATCCAAAACCGGGCCCGATAGGGTTAATGGCGTGCCGTTACAGTGGATGCCACGTGTCGGTTACCCTTGACGAAAGCACTTCCATGACGCATCATTTATCATCATGGAAGTGAACACTTCCGTGATGATAATTTTGGTATTGTCTTGGAACACTTCTACGATAGCACAGGTATGACTATCTTGATTCTGTCATAAAATCGTCATGGATGTACATGCATGACAGAAAACGTGACCTACTGTGACAAACACGTATTATCATGGAAGTGGTTTTTTTGTGTGGTGGTGTTTGGGAGTCTCCGGGGCCGGGCTCAGTGACAACCGATCCATTGGCCCGGAGAGTGTGGATCCCGTAAGTCCAGAGCTCGTAATCGGGGACGAGTCCGGTGTTCCAGCGGTGGGGAGAATCCTGCTCAATTATGGATCTGTGGGCGGCTCAAACGTCGCTAAGTGTGTGGTTTCCATGGCGGGGTTGATCTTCCCGTCTTTTGACAAAACGATCAATTCCGGATCTAGGGCCAGAGCCGTCGCGGGTGTCGACTCCTGGATGGGATCCGATGACATATTTAAGATGTCTTCATCGTGTAGGCAGGGGGCAGCAGCCATGGGGGTGAATCCGTCGAAGATCAAGTCCCCACGGATGTCAGCAACATTGTTGAACCTTCCAAACGTAATCCGATGACCAGGGGCATAGCTGTCAACCTGCTCAAGGTTTCCATCCGTGTTGGCATGAAGCACGAAGCCACCAAACACAAAAAACTGTCCAGGGAGAAAAAAATCCCCCTAGGGTGGCGTCGTCATTGATGACGAAGCGAGCCATTAATCCTTCTGTCGACGACACAGCGAAACTCTCAATGAAAGCACCAACATTGGTGTCAAAACTGGCGGATCTTGGGTAGGGGGTCCCGAACTGTGTGTCTAGGGATCAATGGTAACATGAGACTGGGGACACGATGTTTACCCAGGTTTGGGCCCTCTCGATCGAGGTAATACCCTACTTCCTGCTTGATTGATCTTGATGAATATAGGGTTACAAGAGTTGATCTACCTCGAGATCGTAATGGCTAAACCCTAGAAGTCTAGCCTAATATGTTGTGATTCTTTTGCTACGCACTAAACCCTCAGGTTTATATATGCACCGGAGGGACCTAGGGTTGTACATGATCATCTTGCAGAAGAAGGAAAATATTACACCCTGACTCTGAACTTGCTATTTTACACATATGGGAGTCCTATCCGGATACGGGGGATAGTATTCGGCGATAATATTCACGGCCCACCAGTCCGGCCCATAGTGAGTAATCCAGCCACCTGAGGACCCCTTAATCCAGGACTCCCTCGCTAATGACTTATTGGAAATAATACATACCAATGTATACAATCCAATGAGTGTTGAAGCACGCAGCGGGTATCGTTATTTCTCATCTTCACCAAATGATTTGAGTAGGTATGGGTATATCTACTTGATGAAACACAAGTCTGAAACATTTGAAAAGTACAAAGAATTTTAGAGTGAAGTAGAGAATCATCGTAACAATAAAATAAAGTTTCTATGATCTGATCGCGGAGGCGAATATTTGAGTTACGAGTTTGGCCTTCATTTAAAACAATGTGGAATAGTTTCACAACTCACTCCACCTGGAACACCACGGCGTAATGGTGTGTCCGAACATCGTAACCGTACTTAATTGGATATGGTGTGTTCTATGATGTCTCTTACCGATTTGCCTTTATCAATTTGGGGTTATGCATTAGAGACAGCTGCATTCATGTTAAATAGGGCACCGTCTAAATCCGTTGAGACGACACCGTATGAACTATGGTTTGGTAAGAAACCAAAGATGTCGTTACTTAAAGTTTGGGGTTGCAACACTTATGTCAAAAGGCTTCATCCTAATAAGCTCAAACCCAAATCAGAGAAGTGTGTCTTCATAGGATACCTAAAGAAACTATTGGGTATACCTTCTACCACAGATCCGAAGACAAGATATTTGTTGCTAAGAATGGGTCCTTTCAAGAAAAGGAGTTTCTCTCGAAAGAAGTGAGTGGGAGGAAAGTAGAACTTGACGAGGTAATTGTACCTTCTCTCAAATTGGAAAGTAGCTCATCAGAGAAAACCGTTCCCGTGATGCCTACACCAACTAGAAAAGAAGCTAACGATGATGATCATGAAACTTCGGATCAAGTTACTACTAAACCTCGAAGGTCGATCAGAACACGTACCGCACCAAAGTGGTACGATAATTCTATCCTGGAAGTCATGTTGTTAGACAACGGCAAACCTTCGAACTATGAAGAGCCCAGATTCCGAAAAATGGCTTGAGGCCATTAAATCTGAGTTAGGGTCCATGTATGAGAACAAAGTGTGGAGTTTGGTGGACTTTCCCGATGATCGGCAAGCCATAGAGAATAAATGGATCTTCAAAAAGAAGACTGATGTTGACGGTAATGTTACTGTCTACAAAGCTCGACTTGTCGCAAACGGTTTTTGACAAGTTCAAGGAGTTGACTACGATGAGCCTTTCTCACCCGTAGCGATACTTAAGTGTGTCTGAATCATGTTAGCAATTGCCGCATTTTATGATTATGAAATCTGGCAAATGGAAGTCAAAACTGCATTCCTTAATGGATTTCTGAAAGAAGAGTTGTATATGATGCAACCATAAGGTTTTTTCAATCCTAAAGGTGCTAACAAAGTGTGCAAACTCCAGTGATCCATCTATGGACTGGTGCAAGCATCTTAGAGTAGGAATATACGCTTTGATAAGGTGATCAAAGCATATGGTTTTATACAGACTTACGGTGAAGCATGTATTTACGAGAAAGTGAGTGGGAGCACTACAACATTTCTGATAAGTATATGTGGATGACATATTGTTGATCGGAAATGATGTAGAATTTTCTGGAAAGAATAAAGGGTTGTTTGAAAGGAGTTTTTCAATGGAAGACCTTGATGAAGCTGCTTATATATTAGGCATCAAGATCTATAGGGATAGATCAAGACGCTTAATAGGACTTTCAAAAAGCACATACCTTGATATAGTTTTGAAGAAGTTCAAAATGGATCAGTCAAAGAAGGAGTTCTTTCCTGAGTTGTAAGGTATGAAGTTGAGTAAGACTCAAAGCCCGACCACGGCAGAAAAATAGAGAGAAAATGAAAGTCATTCCCTATGCCTCAGCCATAGGTTCTATAAAGCATGACATGTTGTGTACCAGACCTAATGTGTGCAATCTATTCATCGTTTTCATAACTGTACAGAGAATACCATAAGCAACAAAAATTACAATCGGGTCCATGGATCACCTAGCGGCAACTAGAAGCACTAGAGCAAGCTAAAGGCGCCCCACCATCATCTTCCCTCCCTTGCCGAAGTCGACAAACCTCGCTGTAGTAGGCAGTTGGGAAGTCATTGTGTTAAGGCCCCACCGAGCCACACGACCGAAGACTGTATCCAAACAGATCCATCGAAGACCAGCACCGACCGAAACCTGCGAGATCCGTTGGAAAGACACCACCACACATCCTACGACGACGCTAGATGCGCCACCGGGACGGGGATCGAACGTGAGAGACATTATTACTACTAGGGGACATTGCCGCCACCACACAACCCCGACGAAGACGTTGAATCAAACAAGAAGCAGAGCCCCTCCTACTGATGAGGGGTCGGGGTCCTCCACACCTCCACTTATCATGTTATCATAGTGGACTTCTGCATTATTTCTCTATGGTCATTGAGAATTCACAATTCAGAATTGAAACTTGTTAGAACTTGGAAGTTTGCAACAGGGAAATATATATCATTTGGTAAGCTTCAAGCTCACTTGTTTACTGTTTTCAACTTTTCATGCTTGTCTATCTCAAATTGACAAAGTCTAATACTGCCGTATGATGTATTTCGTACTTTGCATACACCATGAGGGTTGGGGACTTTGATGATCATTCATGACTTGAAAAGACACATGGAGGCAACCAATTGGGCGGTATTTTGATCTCATCTCATGCATTCTATTATGTTTTGTCTTTATTAGATGTCATTTTATTGATTATCTATACATACTCACAGTATCGTTGTATTGTCGTTTTGTTGTGTCTTGTATCATCATACTCGTATCGTCGTTTCAGTGTCTCTGTACCGGTGCTTCATAGGTGGAGATATATTGTTGATGTTCCTTCCGGTGATGTAACGCAATGGATGTTCATCTAACGTGCCCACACATTCCTCTGAAAAGATTCCCTCTATTGCACGAACACAAAGGAGCAATTAATGAATGATACGGTTTGGCATGTTCGGGCACAAGGGCTGGACGGGGTGTTGGTGCCTCATCTCACCCAAGCCAATGTGAGGCGGCGTGCCTCTGCGCTCGGCCCGCTGAGCTCGATGCCTACAGTGCGTCACGATGACAAGTACGAGCTCGACTCCTCACGGTCCCCTGTTTTCAACTTTTTATGCTTGTCTATCTGGAATTGACAAAGTCTAATAATATCATGTGATGTATTTTCTATTTTGCACACCATGAGGATTGAGGACATTGATGATTATTCAGGTCTTTATTTTGATCTCATCTCACGCATACTATTATGCTTTCTTTTTATTACATGTCATTTTATTAATTATTTGTATATATTCACGGTGTCATCTTATTGTTGTTTCTGGAAATTTGTGTGCGCGCTTTATCCCCGTACTCGTATCAGTGTCCGTGTCCGACATCCAGAGACAAAAGCAGTCCCACATGAAACTGGAAATTTTCCCCGATGGACGTAACCAGCTCTGTTTTCGCGGTCTCAAAAGGAGAAGCCCCGAACACTTGCAGTTGCTTTTTTCTCTTTATTCCTTCTAAGCGAGCCTCTAAAGAGTCTACTCCTACTTTCAACTTAGAGTCCGATTCTTTCAATTCTTCCAAAGGCAAAGTAGAGCTTCGTTTTGAGGAGTCTGCCCTTGTATCGGTGCTTCGTATGTGAAGATATAGTGTTGATGTTCCTTTCGGTGACTTGCACATTCTCCTAGACAGATTCCCTCCAATGCACGGACACAGACGAGCGAGGGTCAAGTTCTTCCTGCTCCGGAAGATCATCGCGACTGATGAGATCCCCCGAGTTGGCGGGCCACCATGTCCTCGGTTGCCCATTTGCCAGGGAGACTGGGCGATTGTGGGGGCAGACATCCATGGACCATGGGGCTTCTGTGCTCGATCTGCACCTCTTCTATGTCTCATCGGCTGTCTCAAGACACCTTTGTTGTCTTCTGCTGTTATCTGCACCTCTTCTATGTCTCATCGGCTGTCTCAAGACACCTTTGTTGTCTTCTGATGTCGGCACCTATGGAAGCACCGGAATGCTGTCGTCTTCACAGGGCATGGCCCCTCCCTCTGTCGCGTGGAAGCTGCCTACCGACAGATCAGCGTTGCCATGTACTGAAAGTTGGCTTTGTGCCTTGGCTGCTCCTCCGTCGCAGGGAGTTGGGTGACTCCCTTAGTTGGTGCTCTCTCTGCTGACCCTGTGAGATAATGTAGTGTCAAACAGAAAAATTGCACAGAAAAGCCGGCTCACAGCCATAGGGCGAAGACATGACTACAGATCGCAGTGATGCATCCTTAGTCTCAATTTTATAACAAAATCTAAAAAAATTTAGAAAAAACTCAATTTTGAAACAAAATCTGATCGCAGTGATGCATCCTTAGTCTCAATTTTATAACAAAATCTAATAAAAATTAGAAAAAACTCAATTTTGAAACAAAATCTGAATTTGTCAATGTTACAAATTTATCTCAAACACAACTCTATCTAGAGTCTAAACTATTAGTTGCCATCGATTTTCAACACGACAGACTTCAGTTGGCAGCGGAAATTTTGCGCCAGAAGACAATTTACAGACTTCGACTAACACATCCGTGTTCCAGGGGTTTGTCTTGTCTTCAGTCATCACTTTCATCACTATCATACTGGCAGAGGGACTGCAGAACATTGGTCTTCTCTACTGAAGCTTCATTTTTCTTCTCAGCAGCCGGTGCTTTGCCGTTATCTTGGATGGTGTCAGTTTGCGTCTTCTGTCTCTTCTGAGGATTTGCACCAGCGGGCTTTGGTTTTACTATGAATTTGGGCATCTTCGATGCCAAGCTCTTGTTTCCTGTAGGGCAATGTTTAAATGTAAGCAACACATTTGTTTTCAAAATGGAACACTGTTTGATCACATGAAAAGAAAATAAGACAAGTAACAATAGAGGCAAATAGCCACATAAACAAGGTTGACCATGGTAATCCATGATAAAATATAGTGATGGCCAAAATAGGCAGCGTGATATGTGAAAGAGGATCAAGCTCAGCGCATAAGTATTAAAATAGCAAATTCTTAAATATGGGATTCTCCAATTCTAAATGCGCACTTAACAATATTAGTGATACCGTGAAAAAAACAAGGCGAACGCATGAGTGTCTACCTTCTTTATTGGCACTCTCAGGTCCATCAGCTTTGGTCAAGACATCTGTTGGATTCACCATTGATTCAGAAGATCCATTAATCTGCATAAAAAGTAGAACTGTCAGCTCACTAAACAAACGAGTTCAAGAGACGTCGAACTGAAAACTGCAAATACATGAACATATTCCTGGCAAGGAGAGAAGTAAGCAATATCTTTCGCATAGTAAAACTGCAGAATATCTTCCATAGAAAACACCATTAGATTTATGCCAATGTTTGATATAAGTTCTAGACTACACATTGCTCAATGACCAGCATTTACTCTTTGTCGTGGTAATCTCACGGCAGATGCCAGGGCGTGGCTTATCGTGGGTGGAGCCATGAGGACGTCACCGGGTTCCGGAAGCGAGAGTGAGCACGAGCTCGGGAGCACACGAGACTTACCCAGGTTAGGGGCTCTCCGGAGAGATAACACCCCTAGTCCTGCTGAGATGACTATGATCAAGAGCATGCAGAGTTGCTCCTAGAGCTGTGTTGCTAAAGGAGGAAGAAGGGTAGAGCACTCCTTCTCCTAGCTATGGTGTGTGTGTGTGGAATGAGAGCTGAACCATTTGCATGGGTGAGCCCGGGGGGTCTTATAGGCCGACCCCCCAGGGGTACAATGGTAATACGGCCGGGTATAGGACCCGGACATCAGTGTCTTTGGTCGCCGTGTTCTCCGCCGGCTGCTGGGGCCCGCCTCTGGAGGGCCCCGCCAGCTGCCGAGAATCCGACCGACGGGTAGGGCCCGCCGCCTGCGGGCCATGCTGATTGCCTTTCACTGTAGTGTCGTCCTCGCTGACGAGGGCCGCATCATGCGTCGTATGGCTACAGTCCCGCGCCATGCGGGTAGGTGGCCGCTTGGTCGGCGCGTACTTTAGCCACGCCCCTCCGGGATTCGGGGGAGCAGGCGGCACTGTAGCCACGCCCCGTCTTGTCATGGTGGGTGAGTGCAGACTCCGCGGAGGAGGGGGCCGGCTAGCCGGCCCGCCCCCGAAGCCACCTTCTTCTAGAGCGCCGTCTTCTGGAAGCCGGCCGCGTGGTCCTAACCGGCCCAGGGAGCCAGCCACACGGTTGGTCGGCATGAGGGGCTTTGCTAGCCCCGATATCTTGAAATGTTATAGGGTGCGGATGAGGCTACCCGGGGTACATAACCCCGACACTCTTGTAAGAGGATTTGAGTTCAGAATGTCTTCCTGCGTTAAGCTCAACTGTTGCCATATTTAATGCAAACTGAAGGCATCCTAGAGAAACTACAACAAACACTTCACAGAAGACGATAATATTGGTATTTCAAGTTCAGTCATTAGCTAGCTTACACAATTTCCATCAATGTCGTCGTCGTCATCTTCAATCCGTTTAACATAATCTTTTGAGTTCTGCAATAACCAACAGAATGACAGGGTTAGAAAAAAAATCAAATACAAGTTTGCACATGCAGGTACATGTGAAGGTTGCATAGAGGATTACTCTGAAAGTGATTGATTTGATGAGGTCTTCGTCTTCCTCATCTAGTTCTGCTACTGTTTTTTTCTCCTGTAAATGCACACAAAATGACCAATATTAGAGAGAAAAGATTTTAAGAAAATGATGCCACAGGACCACAATTGCCATAAGCACAATAAGCTACATATTACCCAAATATGAAACGCTACACGTGAAACTTTTATCAAATATACAGAAAAGAAAGTTTGTGGAATCTTGCCTTTTGATGAGCAGAACGCTTCAAAATTTCAAGCATCTGGTCAACGGAGACTCCAGCATGTCTAGACTGTAAACAGCACAATAAAACAATGTCAGTAGTCAGTAAAGTCAAATTTTCATGTGCATGTACAATTACAGGTTGATTAGCAAGATGCCCAGATCATACCTTCATCGACCGCATCTCTTCTAAAGCGGCAAGTATGTCCATGTCTTGCTTTGAATCCATTGCTCTGTTCTCCAGTGCTCTCATTGCATCGCCCATCTCCTCCGCTTCTCGCTTCCTCTTCTCTTTATCCACAACCTGAACAATGGAAAATAAATCACCGTGATTAAATGGAAGCTCAAGCTGGTCGAAAGATAAAAGCTACACTCAGAATTTGCCCTATATCACTCACCTCATCCTCTTCACGCCAAGGTTCAAAATTGCGACTAGCCCCAGATTCTACCGTGTAGTCTGAATTCTGAGGGTCTGTTTTGAAGGTAATCTCAGCTGAGCACCTAGTACACTTGAAGTAAAATCTAAATATTTGTATGCCCAAGTATGTCTGCACACAGAGAAAAATAATCACATTAGCATGGATTCCAATTGTGTCAATATCAATAAATTAAATAAGCATCGCCGATATGGATATACAATTCAATAATTCTATGCCATGGATAAAATTATAGAAGATTATGCTTCCCTGTATAGTGATGAACCCCAGATTCCAGTAATGGTGGTAAATTTGACTCGACACCCTCGGAATAACAGTTAAACTGCATTATAGCAATAATATAGTGCAGGCACTTCAAGATGAAATGTGAGTTATTAACTTTGTATGCGATCATGAACTTTGTGCTGCATGCCGATGAAGATTATTAAAAATGAAAGCAGACAGTTTGATTTGAGTAGTTTGTTTCACTAGCAACAGCTCTATACAACTCGGATCACTGAATTGTACAGTAGCTTTTTGGTTCGGCACAGACTGGAGCAAGCATCAACGGGCAAACAGTACGTTAAAATAGATAGTACCATTCACAAATTGGAGCGTCAATCGACTCAATTTGTGCAATTCGAGCCCACCATGACGCTAGGGTTAAATAACTAAGCCTAGGTATCACGACAAACGGACGGGCGGGGGCGCGTGAGTACCTCGCCGATGCAGTCCTCCTTGCGCGAGTTAAATTTGGTGCCCTTGTAGATGTAGGTGCCGCAGGTGCCACACCGGATGCTCATGGGAAGCATCATGCGCACCTTGATCTGCTGGTTCTTAGGCTGCTTCCGCCGCGGGATCTTCGCCGGGTCGAAGTCCGGCGGGTAGTACTTGTTCAGCACCTTCCGCTCACCCATCGCGCCGCCGCCGGAAAGCTAGCCGGAGCACTAGGTCGGACGGGCCGGAGAGGAGGGAGGAGCGGGTCGGTCGTTTCGGGGGCGGCGGGTCGCAAAGGCGGGGAGTTGGGTTTGCGCCCGTTTCGGCGTGATGACAAGCAAAGGATATTATTGATCAACGTATATATCTTATTTATTTTCAGAGCTTTTTTTTAAGTAATATAGGAGTGCGGCTAATCTGCACCCGGGCTCATCTGCATCCGCGTTCATGGAAAAAATCAAAAAAAATACTAAAAAGATTCAAAAAATTCAAAAAATTCCAAAAAAAAAATATATGTGGTAGATCATTTGATGCGTGAGGTCCGCTCAAAATTTCAACTCATTTGGACATCTGAGAAATTCTGGGCAAAAAAGACAAATCGGGTCAAAAACAGTGACCAAAAACAGTGTCACTGTTTTTGACCCGATTTGTCTTTTTTGCCCAGAATTTCTCAGATCACTGTTTTTGACCCGATTTATCTTTTTTGCCCAGAATTTCTCAGATGTCCAAATGAGTTGAAATTTGGAGCGGACCTCACGCATCAAATGATCTACCACATACAAAAAAATTGGAATTTTTTGAATCTTTTTAGTATTTTTTGTGAAATTTTTTTTGAGCGGGTGCAGATGAGCCCGTGCTCAGATGTGGATTACCGCTAATATAGACCCTACTCTGTTCCTAAATACTACGTACTGTATAAGTCTTTTTAAATATTTCAATATGAACTATATACAGATGTATATAGACATATTTTAGAGTGCAGATGCACTCATTTTACTCCGTATGTAGTTCATATGGTTTTTTATTAAAAAAAAATTATACTCCCGTGACGATCACCGGCGTCGTTGAGTGTAAGAATCGATCAAACTGAGTCGAGTATAAAATTAGGGCACGCAACCTTAAATTGGCTCAGAGCATGGCCCACTGGAAATAACGTGTGAATCGGTCAAACTGAGTTGAGTATAAAATGAGGACATGGCGTACGCGGCAGTGAAAACGACGAAGGTTGCGGGAGACGAAAATCGGCCAACGTAGGATGACGCAAAATCTAACATTGACCCCTCGCCCTCACCCAACCCCGCACATAGTCATATGTAGTTTTTGTTAGGGAACGTTGCATGGAAAAGAAACAAAAAAATCTACGCACATGCAAGATATATCCATGGAGATGTATAGCTACAAAGAGGGGTTGAGCATCTATATACCATTTTAGATCGCTAAGCGGAAGCGTTTATTAACGCAGTTGATGTAGTCATACAACTTCACGAATCGTCCTGATCTAGCACCGCACGGCACCTCCGCGTTTAGCGCATGTTCAACTCAACGACGTCATCGCCTTCTTAATCCAGCAAGAGGGGCGAAGTAGTAGATGAGTTCCGGCAACATGACGGTGTGATGACGGTTGTGGTGAAACAATTCCGCAGGGCTTCGCCAAGCACAATATTTTTTGGACGGTGGATGAACTAGAGGGAGAAGGGGTGCCGGACACGGCTTCGAATCATGGTGTGTGTTGCCTTATACTCCCGTGACGATCACCGGCGCCGTTTAGTGTAAGAATCGGTCAAACTAAGTCGAGTATAAAATTAGGGCACGCAACCTTAAATTGGCTCAAAGCATGGCTCACTGGAAATAACGTGTGAATCGATCAAACTGAGTTGAGTATAAAATGAGGGTATGGCGTACGCGGCAGTGAAAACGAAATCAACACGAAGGTTGTGGGAGACGAAAATCGGCCAACGTAGGATGACGCAAAATCTAACATCGACCCCTCGCCCTCACCCAACCCCACACATAGTCATATGTAGTTTTTGTTGGGGAACATTGCATGGGAAAACAAATAAAAAAGTATACGCACATGCAAGATATATCCATGGAGATGCATAGCTACGAGGGGGGTTGAGCATCTATATACCATTTTAGATTGCTAAGCGGAAGTGTTTATTAACGCGGTTGATGTAGTCATACAACTTCACGAACCTTCCCGATCTAGCACCAAACGCACGGCACCTCCGCATTTAGCGCACGTTCAACTCGATGATGTAATCGCCTTCTTAATCCAGCAAGCGGGGCGAAGTAGTAGATGAGTTCCGGCAGCATGACGGCGTGATGAGGGTTGTGGTGAAACAATTACGCAGGGCTTCGCCAAGCACAATATTTTTTGGACGGAGGATGAACTAGAGGAAGAAGGGGTGCCGCACACGGCTTCGAATCATGGTGTGTGTTGCCCCCTCCCCCCCTCTCATATATATAGGTGGAGGAGGGGGAGTGTAAGTGTAAGTGCATCTATTGCCACAACTAGTTGGTTTTGGAGTATTAACGACAAACATGGTTGAGGGACTAATGTGTTTGTGAGAATTGCAGGATAACACAGGTAGAAGTCCCTCATTGATTCGGTTTACCTACCAGAGATGACCCCTAAAAATGTATGAAGACATTGAAGACTATGGTGGTTCATGAAAACATTCATGTCAAAGACAATGACATGTGAAGATATTCATCTGAAGACAATGGAGCACGAAGACTTAGTTGTTTCGTTGTTTCATTTTCTTCTTACTTGAGTTATAGGAACCACCGAACTGTCAAGTAGGGTCCAAGTGAACAAAGTCAGAAAACTGATGTGATGCTCAACCCAATTCCTATGTCTTCGAGTGAAGACGATGAGAGAAAATCTTGTCCTGATTTGGACAAGTTAGCTTTACTTGTAGCCCAAGTCAAGGTGCCGCATGTGTTTGAAATCCGACCATTGGACACGTGTCGGTCCCCCAATGACCAAGGGTCATTTCGGACAAATCATGTCGGGCTGTCCCCTCGCTATAAATAGCCCACCCCTCCACCATAAATTGGTGGCTGCTCAGAGTTAAGACACGACTTTTGTCGTTTGAGAGCAACCCACCTCCGAAGCCTTTGAGAGAGAATCCTTGCGAGGACAAAGCCCAAAACACCCAGAGCCAAAGAGTGTTAGGCATCATTGAAGTCTTTTTGTCCGCGTGATCTGAAGACTTGTTACACTTGAAGACTGTGTATCTTCCAGTCAGTTATGCATCGCGTTTTGAGCATCCAAGAGCCATTGTGGATTGCCGGTGAACGAAGTCTGTGAATGTTTGGAAGTCTACCTTGAAGACTTACCAGAGTGATTGGGCGAGGACTGGGTGTCCTTAGCTCAAGGGGAATAAGGTGAAGATGTGGTCTTCTAAGTTCAATCTCAGCCTCCCTAACCAGATGTACAGTTGTCACAACAATCGGAATTGGTCTACCAAATCCTTGTCTTCATCAAGCAACTGGTTCTATCACTTCACCCTTGCTCATTGTTTATCTTCGTGAAGTCATTGCATGCTTGCCTTGTTTGCCTTCAATGCGTGAATACATACTCATGTTCTCATAATTAGCTTCATACTATCTTCCTATTCTGATCCCATCTACCTAGATGCTATTAGTTATCGTGCTTAGTCAGTACTTTCTCTTAGACTATGGCTTGTCTAGTGTAGTTTATCTTCCACTGCATACTGCGTAGGTAGTATTTGAGTGTGTGTCTTCGAAGCCATTGCCTATCTTGAAGACTTTCATAAAAATCACCTATTCACCCCCCCCCCCTCTAGTCGATAAGAAGCACTTTCAATTGGTATGAGAGCAAGGTACTCCCTTGTTATGTGTGATTCGGTTTAACTGTTGGGAAACATTGCATGGAAAACAAAAAAAATTACGCACACACAATGATCTATCCATGGAGATGCATAGTTACCTATGGGCTTCTAGCAAGAACCGTTCTTACCTACTGCACAAAACCACAACGGTGATTTATCAAGTTTGTTGTTTTAACCTTCTTCAAGGATCGGCCGCAGTCAAATTCGATTCAACTAAAGTAGGAGAAACAGACACCCGCG
The DNA here is from genome assembly GCA_902687465.1 of Secale cereale. Lineage (NCBI taxonomy): Eukaryota > Viridiplantae > Streptophyta > Magnoliopsida > Poales > Poaceae > Secale > Secale cereale. The sequence goes on along the minus strand of LR738711.1, from coordinate 523,393,568 downwards.
AGCCACCTTTATCAAAATAAGTTGCATGTCTGTCGATGGAACCGGTCTCATGTACGTGGACATGTAAGGTTGGTCCGGGCGCTTCATCTTATAATGTCGCCGAATCAAAATAAGACGTTGGTGGTAAGCAGTATGACGATCACCTCCCACAACTCTTTGTGTTCTACTCGTGCATATCATGTACGCATAGACCTGGCTCATGATGCCACTGTTGGGAAACGTTACATGGAAAAAAAATCTACGCACACGCAATGATCTATCCATGGAGCTGCATAGCAACGAGGGGGAAGTGTGTCTACGTACCCTCGTAGACCGTAAGCGGAAGCGTTTCACAATGTGGTTGATGTAGTCGAACATCTTCGTGCTTCAACCGATCAAGTACCGAACACACGGCACCTCCGTGTTCTGCACACGTTCAGCTCGATGACGTCCCTCGCCTTCTTGATCCAGCAAGACGTCGAGGTAGTAGATGAGTTTTGTCAGCACGACGGCGTGGTGACGGTGATGGTGAAGTGATCTCTGCAGGGCTTCGCCTAAGCACTACATAAATATGACCGGGCTGTAAACTGTCGAGGGGGGCGCCGCACACAGCTAAGCAATTGTCTGGGGTGTGCTAGGGCTCCGCCCCCCCACATATATATATAGGTGGGAGGTAGAGGGGAGGCTGCCATGGGGAGCCCCAAGTAGGTTGAATCCTACTTGGGGTCCTCCTAGGCCGCGCCCCACCCTGATACGTCTCAAACGTATCTACTTTTCCAAACACTTTTGCTATTGTTTTGACCTCATTCTTGCATGATTTGAACTAAACTAACCCGGACTGACGCTGTTTTCAGCAGAGCTGCCTGTATGATTTTATTGTGTGCAGGAAAACGGATTTTTAGGTGTCTCAGAAAATTCCACGAAAAATCACAGAAAATCCACGCACCCGAAGGAACCTTGTGCCAGAAGATGGACCAGAGGGCAGCCAGGGGGGGCCCAGGCGCCCTGGTGGCGCGGCCCCACCCCTGGCCGCGCCGGGAGGCCACCTGGGCTGCTCCCACCTCCTCTGGTGCCCTACTTTGACCCGTATTGATCCCGTGACGAGAAAACCCCAGAACAGAAGTCGTTTTCCCAGTTTCCGTCGCGGAGCCGCCGCCACCCTCTGTTCTTCTTCGGGAGGGCTAATCTGGAGGCTGATTTGGCCTCCGGAGAGGGGAGATCGTCGCCATCTTCATCATCATCACCACTCCATCCTCCCTCCATGACTTCTCCTTCCATATGTGAGTAATTCCCTGCTGTAGGCAAAGGGGATGGTAGGGATTGGATGAGTTAGATCATGTAATAGTTTATCAGATTGTTGGGGGCATGTTGCCTATCATCTACTATGGTGTTTATCATCTTTGCTTCAACTTGTTGCTCTTAATGCTTGTCACTTAGGGCTCGAGTGCCATGATTTCAGATCTGAACCATATGTGTTTGCATGAATATATTTGTGTTCTTGATCCTATCTATGAGTTGTTTGCACCTATTACGGTCCGGAACCGGCGATCCCAAAAGTGACAGCTTGGGACACCAAAGGGGATGGTCCATAGTTTGAGGATTACATGTATCCGTTGAGTTTATTGCTTTGTTCCGGTGCTCTTTGACAGTAGTACCTTAATCTCCATAAGTTCCTTTTGGCCCCGTTCGTAGCGGGATGGTAGGACAAAAGATGTTGTGCAAGTTCTTATTGCAAGCACGCACGACTACCTGTGGGATACATGCCTAATGTTTGATATTTTCCTAGATGATCATTACTTTTCTGTGTGCCTTGCCCCGAGTTAGATTCATGATATATCTCATCCATGCAGCGCCCAACCATCCATCTCCCTAGCCTACAGTGTTTTAAATCCTGCTGGTTACTAGTTGCTACTTTTGTTGTTTACTTTTACTGTCACCACCATCACTATCATATCACCGTTACCACTTATCTTTTGTTGCAAGTAAGTATATTTCAGGTGCGGTTGAATTGACAACTCAACCGTCAAAGCTTATAAATACTCTTTGGCTCCCCGTGTGTCGAATCTATAAATTGGGTTATTCTTACCCGCGAAGACTATCTCGATTCAAGATGGCAACGGGGAAGAAACCCACCGGGTTTTGCTTGCCCGAACCCATCCCCACGAGAAAATCGCAAACCCGTCCCCGTCCCCATCAACGTGCGCGGGGTTTAAATTTTGCCCGTCCCCTAAACCCATCGGGTTTTCAAAACCCACGGGGAACCCGTCCCCACAAGCAGTCAATGAAAACAATAACATTTGAAAGGAAAAATATGAGCATATTACAGCGGCAGGCGACGGCTGGGGGTCCTAGGTTTATGTTTAGGTGTTGTGTTGTGTGGGAGAGAGAGGCCTGAAGAGGGAGCGACACTCTAGCGACTGAGCGTGGGGTTGGTTTGTACTCCAGGGCCTCGATGCTGTGGGGCTCGGCTGCTCGGGCTGTAATGCCCAGGATGGGACTATACCTCCTACGTGTCGAGGCACGACTTAAAGGTATAAGCCCATCCTAGAATGATCTCAAGTTTGGTATCTTTGCACAACTCATGTAAAAGAAGGATTAAAAGCAAAAAGGAGATAGTTGGCTTACACTCGCCACTTCACACAATACATTACATAAGCAATCATCATCCAAAAACATCACAACCCGACTACGGGTGAAGAACCAAAAGAAAGATACCAAAAACAACAAAAGCCACAGGTCAGGATCGAATCCTAGTAGAAACCACTACTGATCGTCGAAACGTCACAAGCAAACGGCCACAAGCTTCATCGGACTCCCGGGTGAAGAACTGAACCAGCTCCTGCTTCATACTGGGCTGAACCTGCATCTGGTGTGGTGAAGTAACTGTGAGCCACAGAGGACTCAGCAATCCCGTTCCCGGGTAACAAGACTATTTAAGCCTTTGGGTGAGGATAAGGCTGAAGAAAGAACGAGAGGTGAAGGAACAAACAAGAGTCTGCAGCAGCAACTAGCACTAACTTACGTAATAGAGAGCGAGAAGAGAAGTGCCTCGGTCGAAAGATGATCACGAAGTGATCCTAGCTAAAGCCGGTCAAACATAACCCCACCGTGTTCAACTCCCGAATCCCTATTCGGAAATTGACAGTCACGGTACACACGCTGGTAGTGTATTAGTATCATTGTGTCAAGTTATCTACAACCGGAATTAACAAGCTCCCATCTGCCACATAACCGCGGGCACGGCTTTCGAAAGTTCAAACCCTGCAGGGGTGTTCCAACTTGGCCCATCACAAGCCCACGATCCACGAAGTCGCAACTCCATAGGTGGGAAGACCCGAGTATTCTCGGAATCCCGTGCTCAAGTTAAACCGAACTAAGGTAAGGCTAATCCAGCAAATCCTCCCGGCGTGTCGACACCCTGATAGTAGCCGCGCGTATCTAAGTCTCAGGACACGACCGGATGGGCGATTCTACAGGTTTTTACCAAACCTTGAGTTTCCTCGAGGTGGCCCCGCAGACTCCCCGTTTCGGACCAACACTCATGTGGAGCACTGGCCCGGGGTTGTGGAATTAAAATAAAAGAGGGTTTGCAAGGCCCTTATGCAAGTTTTATTAGTTTGTTATTAGGCAAATAGTACCAATGTTGGGACTTGCTGGAAAAGACTTAGCACTTAGCGGTTTATCAAGGGGGTCCCATACACCCCAACCGTGTTAGGAACGCATAATCAAGGAACATAACACCGGTTTATACGGTTCCTAACGGCATGAGTGGAACAAATCACCAAGCAAAAGGCTTAGCCTTCCACCCTGCCAGTATATAGATGATTTCATTTTAAGCATTTATATAGTGTGATATAACCCAACCAAACTTCAACATGAAGCAAGCATCTTCAATCTTCACCTGCAACTAACAATGCTATAAGAGGGGCTGAGCGAAGCGTACTTAGCCAAGCAACGGTTTGCATAGGTTGGTTGGTTAAACATGGCAATTGGTTACAAGTAGGAGGCTGACAAGAAAGACATGGGCATCGAGGCAAAACTATAGATTGAGACTACTAGCAATAGGCAAAGATAGTAATGGTATCCGGGTTCGGTCATCTTGCCTGGGATTCCACAAAGGAGAAGAACGGATCCAAGAAGAAGACGAAGAAGAAGCCTCACAACTCCGGAACGAAACCGAAGCTATCAAGAGAAGCAAACCGGAAAGAAACAAACAACACGGTAAACACACATATCATAAACATGGCATACGATGCACAAACAAGTATGATGCATGTCCGGTTTAAATATGCATGGCATGGCAAAATGCACAAACAAAACTACAAGTTAAGTGGAGATCAATATGCAACGAGTTGCATATTGACGAAACACCACATTTAATTATTTAGTTGACTCTCATTTAATTACAAGACAAGATTAATTGTTATTAACATGGCAAGAGGTGAAACATAAAGAAACTACACTATTTAGACAATTTAAATGAGGCCGGAGAATAACAACAACATATCCGGAAAATCCCCATATGCATGTTTAATAATTATAAAGCAACAACTATTCACACATATATAATGTTGTTAATATGATGCGGATGACATGATTAAGTTTATGCAAGTTTTATTAGAAGGTTGACATGAAAAGATAAGAAGCATTTGTCACCGTGGTGGAAGAAAGGGTGCCACGGCAACGATCCGAAATGATGCAAAGGCAACAACTCGGTTCCGGTAACTCGTTGAGAGTCCGATGCAAAAGGTAAGATGGCATGAGCGAGTCAAACGAGATGAAAGAGGTGGGGCGATCCCGTTACCGGGTTCCCACGAGTCGGTGACGAGGCAACCGAGGAACAACAAAAGGGACGAAACGGACACGGAGCACACAAGGGAACATTTCATACAACACACAAGCATCTCACGGGTCATCGACGGGGTTATACCTTCGGAACCATCGTTCTCGGAGGGGTTCGAGGTCGTAGTGGAAGTAGCCGTAGTAGTGGAAGTAGTGGTACACGGCCGAAGAGGAAGAAGTCGTTCACGTGGCGGTAGTTGTACTCGGGCGACGGTAGAGGAAGTAGTTGTTCACGGGTCTTCGGCAACGGTAGGCGTTCACGTTACGTGTCGTAGTACTTGGCGAAATCCTCGTTTCCGGGCGACGGTAGAGGTACTCGCGCTCATTCTTCCGTAGATGAACGGGTCGTCGTGGTACTTGTCGGGGCCGTCTTGGCAACGTAGTTGTACACGTGGCCGTCGTGGGAAGTAGTGGAACTTGGTCGTTTTCCGGGCGTCGGTAGTCGTACACGGGGCGTTTTGTAGATGTTCACGGATCTTGTTCGTAGATGTACTTGATCAGGTTGCCGGTAGTCGTATCGGTCATATGTCAAATTAACAGAACATGGCAGCACACAAAACAAAACAAAACTGCTCGGGAGCAACAAAAGGGGCAGCACGGCGACGAGGTTGCAGCAGCAAACGAAGCGCTCGGGCGCTGCTGCTGGGAGCCGCGGAGGGAGGATGGCGGGGCGAGGAAGGCCGCAGCTCCTTTCCACGGGAGGAGGAGGCCGGGCGCACTGGACGGTCGAAGCGACGAGGAGGAGGCACACGGGGGCGACCTGCTCTGGCTGGCAGGGAACGGAGGCAGGGCGTTGCCTCGGCCTGAGGACGGAGGGGCCGCGGAGCAGGGGGGATCGAGGCCGGGCACGGCTCCTGGTGGCGAGGGAGCGAGGCGCCCGCTTGGAGGAGGGAGGAAGAGCGCAGGGCGCCGGCGTGCGGGGTGCTGACGACGGCTGGAGGGCCATGGCGCTCGGGGCGGCCGGGCGTCGAGGCGAGGCACTGGAGGACGCGGCAGGGGCGCGGCAGAGAAGAGGGCCCCTGGCCGCGGGATCGGAGGGAGCGTCGGGGCACTCGGCTGCTGGCGAGGGAATAGATCGAGCGAGGGATGCGGGACTGGTCGGGAGGATGGGTGGCTCGATGCGGGAGGCTCGAGGAAAGAAGAGTGCGGCGGCTGTGAGGGAAACGAGGGGAGAGGGTGCGAAGGGAGTTAGGGTTTCGGTGGTGAGGCCGGGACTAAGGGGCCAGGAGGTGCGAGCCTTGGGCCGGCTCGACCTAAGGGGGGCCGAGGCTGGGATGATGGGCCAGCTGAGGTGGGAGGAGGCCCAAGAGGGAAAAAGGCTGAGGAGAGAGAGATGGCTGGAGGGAGGTTTTCCTTTTTATTTTCTTAGCAGAAAAGACAAAAAGGAGAGAGTCAAAAAAATAAAAAGAAAAGAGGCAAGGAAAAGAATAAAATGATGGACATTTTTGTAAGGCTTTACGGATTAACCAACCTCACAAAAATAGTTCCAACAAAAGGGAAGTGCAAAACTAAAACATTTAGCTTGCAATAAAAGGAGTTTAGATAAATGGAGGAGCCTCGAAACAACAGAAAGAATTATAGGCAAGGTATAGAAGTCAAACTTGAAGTGAAAAAAACATGGGGAATTAATGCAAGTGTGTTACGATGAATTCCAACGAATGGAATATTTATTAATATAGCTCCCTAAATATTGAGAGGCTTTTCTATGTTATAAAGAGAAGACATTCTTCCCTCGATTTAAATGGACCAAAGGTCCACACAATTTATTAGGTTGCGATGCAAAATAAAATGACATGATGGCATGATGACATGATGCAATGCAAAAATAAATAACACAAGCACAATGCAACCCACGGGAGGACCCGGAACATCTGGAATCTTCTGGAACCTTCTGGAATCTTCTGGGACGTCGGTCTCGGGCGTCACAACTCTCCCACACTAACAGAGGATCTCGACCCGAGATCCTAGAGATATCACCGGGTAAAAACGGAAGAGGAAGAGGTAAAACAAAGTTGCTTCTTTGACAGACGAGTGAAACCAAAGAACCTTGAGAGGTTGAACAAGTTGAAAGAAGAAAGCAAAGGAGATGAACGAAGTTAGGAGCACTCCGGTAAAATGAGGAACAAGGAGCATAATGAGAACCTTGTAGGTTGAAAGACATGAAACAAGAGCTCACGGATGACAAAAGAATATGAAACTGCAACGGCATAGCCAAGGAATAAGAATGACGGAATTTGGACAGCACTCCGTCTGAAAATTGAAGGAATTGAACAAGAACTTGAGAAGATGGATGATACTTGATGAAAACAACAACATATTGCCTCCGAAACAATTGAAAGAATGGCACAAAGGTAAGAAAGATTCAGACAGCACTCCGGTTAAAGATAGGCAAAAACTTGATAAGATGACGGAACTAGAATGAAAATACAACACTCCGGTTAAAAGACAAGCAAGGGAAGAATATGATTCTTGATAAAAACGAGATGATGGTTTGGAGAGAGCAACATCACAAGGCCTCCGGAACGAAAGAATAGAATATAGTTCAATGAAAGAAATGAACGGAGAAGAAAAAATGACAACTTCTCTCAAAATTGAATTTGAGAGAGCAACCTTACGAAGAAGGGTTGAACGGAGTTGTTGGAAAATCAACAACGAAAAGAAATAAGCTTCATGTGGGCTTATGGAAAACATCTCAAATTATGAGGTGACAACCAGCCACTGACGAAAAAATATTTGATTGGATTGAGATCAACAAGGATATGAAAAACTTATTTCACCGGAATGATAAATGAAGAACTTGGGTCATTTATGAGCACCATAATTAGCAAAATCCTTAGGGAAAAGCTTTAGGTGAAATACAACCCAAGATAACTCCAACGAATAAATTGAATGGTTGGAAAGATCTTCTTAACAAGGAAATGATGGTTTTAAATATCTCATTCTTGACAACTTGTGAAACGTGAAACATGAAGGAATTGTCAAGAATGACATAACACCATCTGAAAAGATAAGGCAGAAAGAATTGCAATTGGAAAAGCATGATGAAGAATGCTTGAGCTCCAACAAGAATCATGATGAAGACTTCGAGGATGAATTAAAACATGATGAACCACAATGAAGAACTCCGGTAATGAAAGCATGAGAAGTGAAAGATGAAAATGATAAGATTCAAGGCCTGCGATGAATTAGATGGAGCTTCGAAATGATATAATTGAAAAACTTGGAGCTCCGGAAAAGAAGATGAACAACTTGAAGCCTAGAATTTATTCGTCATGAATAAAATCTAAACAAAGGAATTAATCCATTTGGAAGGAACAAGAATAAGAATTATGTCATGCATCTCCTTCACCAATTTAAATTGATGACAACCAAAGGATTTGGCATACTACTTATTCTCGTTGGAAAGAATTAAAGAGAGATCTAGCACAAGCTTGGATAAATCTTCAACAAAGCACCGGTAGGATTATGAAAAGAACAAATGAATTAAAATGATAACAACGGAAGGGTAAACTTGAAAGAACCACCGTAAGAATAGGGAGACGAACGAAGAAACATCAATGAAGAATAGTAGGAGGACGAAGTTGAAAACTGAGGACGAAGAAATCTTCTGAAATGATGGCCTTCGGAGGAACACAAAGAAAAGAATTCATGAAATGCTTCGGATGGCATAAAAGAATTCATCACAATCAAACGATAATGAGGATGGCAAGAAGGTAGAACCACAACTCTTGAGAGAAGAGACCAAGATTTAAGAGAAACACTTCTCCGGTCTTCAAATGTTGAAAGTGAAGACAAGAAATGCCATGAAGAATTTCGAGATTGTCCGGACGAATGACAAGAGGAAGGTGGAGCTAAAGATGGAAATAATTGAAAACAAGCTTGGAGAAGGCATGTGACTGATGGAAATCATTCTTACGTCACACTTTGAAAAGAATTCTCCGGAAAAAGAAGAGTCAGGTAAGATCCTGGGAAAAGACCTGTGGGTTAGGGCCCACTCAAAGAAATCACCGTTGAAAAGATTGCTTAAGAGATATTGCACCGGTTGAATTAAATGGCTTGAATAAGATGATAATCCTCAAAATGGCTTGAACGGATTAAGAATGGAATTATGAATCTTCAGCACTCCGGATAAGAATAACAAGAGGAGAATGATTAATTGGTGCACCGGAATAAGAAAGCATTGTGAAATGAGGAAAAGGATAAGATCAACACTGAAATCTTGAATTACATCCACCGAAGAAGAATATGAGAACAAAAGAATGATGAACTTGAAGCTGTTGATCATCTTCACGATAAATCACCGGATAAGAACATTGAAGGAAGAATGAAGAAATATCACATGAATAAAATGGATGCTTCATCTGAGAATTTCTGGCTCCGAGAAGAAGAAGGGTGGGAGGGTGGGGAAAACAAAGACAACTTGGGATGAAAGAAACAGACAAATCGTCAGATTTCTCAACGACGTCCGTATGGAATAACTTGAAGAGAAGGCACACGGTTGAAAGGATTAACATGAAGATCTTGATGGTCAAGAAGAATTAGCACTCCCATAGAAATATGAGAATACCGATTAGGAAAGGTATGGAATCAACATTTGACATCGAAGCAACTCGAATACCAGAATCAAAACAAGAACAAAGAATAGATATGTAGCAGCCTAATCTTCACAATATCATCCGAACAGAGAATTGAATGAATGAATTCCGCAGGTACATCACTTGACGAGAAGCCACTTAGGAGAGCAAAAGATAAATAAAAAGGAACAAGGATCAGATAGAACAAATACAAGATAGAAGTTTCGTCCGACATCTTCGTGCTGAAAGCTCATGGAACGTGTTACAAAAGGGTTTTGCAATCCCCGGATCAGCATAGCCAAGGATCCTTTAAGATGCAACTCCCGATCAGAACAAGTCCATAAAACCATTTCACTCAATGTAGAACCCCGAACTTCATATCGTGCATCCGTTGGAAGAATGCCTAGAACTACTAGATGAACCCACCTATAGATTTCCGAAAGTTTCCAGTTATGCAATCAGGTGTTGGGGATACACGGAAAGCACCGCGCAATCAACTCTAAACCTACATCCAGGTGTATCCATCCTTCAACACATAACCAGTCTTTCTCGGAAACTGTTTACCTCGGACCTTCGAAAAGCATCCACTATAACAAGCTATGGCAATACTCTCGAACTACCTCCCCAGTACTGGGTGATGTCGGGGTTATCTTGCCACTGGCCGTATAGGTGAGATTTTCGATGTCGGCCGTCTTAAGTATTTAGTACTGTCGCGATATGCTTGTGTCAATGATACCCCGAAGCTCAACTCCTCGGTAACAGGAGGCATCGAGAACAATATCCTTGTCACAAGAACATCGAAACAATCCCAGAATACTCGCGGGATCCTAAAAAAAATTTGGTGCAAATTTTGAAGATAGGAGAGACAAGAATAGTCGTCAGGAGTCCTCACCAGAGAGAAAGGGGATGAGAAGCAAAGAAATCCTACTCTCCGATATATATATAGGACTCAAAATGTTTTCAGTGTGTGCCTAGACTCAACCGTCAACGATTCGATCAATCAGTGGGGGCTTCTAGGTCGGAGAAGGCTCTGAATACCAACTTGTAATGCCCCGGACACACCCGCCGGTGGTCGTTACTCCTGGCGGGATCTAGACTGGCCTCACATATCAATACTAGTCTTTTCTGCGCACTTTGTCCTCACTCGTGTGCACCCGGGAGCAACTTCCCGGTCGGTCACCCATCCTGAAACTACTCCAAGCTGAGCACACTTAACTTTGGAGTTCTATCCGAATGGGCTCCCGGAAAAGAAGGAATTCTTTATTGATATGAGTAGTCTATCATCCCTAATAAGCCAGGCCATCACATACACCCTCACTCAGAGGAACTGACGTCCTTGTCAGGCCACAGGAACGTTCCCTCTTGGCACAACCGTCTGTGCTTCCAGGACAGCACATGTGCCATGCCGTGTGCCACGACGGGTCACAAACGTCATGCACAACATGACTGCAAACTGTCCGCAAACATCCGTGTAACCGCGAGGGTCGGCTCTGATACCAACTTGTAACGCCCAGGATGGGACTATACCTCCTACGTGTCGAGGCACGACTTAAAGGTATAAGCCCATCCTAGAATGATCTCAAGTTTGGTATCTTTGCACAACTCATGTAAAAGAAGGATTAAAAGCAAAAAGGAGATAGTTGGCTTACACTCACCACTTCACACAATACATTACATAAGCAATCATCATCCAAAAACATCACAACCCGACTACGGGTGAAGAACCAAAAGAAAGATACCAAAAACAACAAAAGCCACAGGTCAGGATCGAATCCTAGTAGAAACCACTACTGATCGTCGAAACGTCACAAACAAACGGCCACAAGCTTCATCGGACTCCCGGGTGAAGAACTGAACCAGCTCCTGCTTCATACTGGGCTGAACCTGCATCTGGTGTGGTGAAGTAACTGTGAGCCACAGAGGACTCAGCAATCCCGTTCCCGGGTAACAAGACTATTTAAGCCTTTGGGTGAGGATAAGGCTGAAGAAAGAACGAGAGGTGAAGGAACAAACAAGAGTCTGCAGCAGCAACTAGCACTAACTTACGTAATAGAGAGCGAGAAGAGAAGTGCCTCGGTCGAAAGATGATCACGAAGTGATCCTAGCTAAAGCCGGTCAAACATAACCCCACCGTGTTCAACTCCCGAATCCCTATTCGGAAATTGACAGTCACGGTACACACGCTGGTAGTGTATTAGTATCATTGTGTCAAGTTATCTACAACCAGAATTAACAAGCTCCCATCTGCCACATAACCGCGGGCACGGCTTTCGAAAGTTCAAACCCTGCAGGGGTGTTCCAACTTGGCCCATCACAAGCCCACGATCCGTGAAGTCGCAACTCCATAGGTGGGAAGACCCGAGTATTCTCGGAATCCCGTGCTCAAGTTAAACCGAACTAAGGTAAGGCTAATCCAGCAAATCCTCCCGGCGTGTCGACACCCTGATAGTAGCGCGCGTATCTAAGTCTCAGGACACGACCGGATGGGCGATTCTATAGGTTTTTACCAAACCTTGAGTTTCCTCGAGGTGGCCCCGCAGACTCCCCGTTTCGGACCAACACTCATGTGGAGCACTGGCCCGGGGTTGTGGAATTAAAATAAAAGAGGGTTTGCAAGGCCCTTATGCAAGTTTTATTAGTTTGTTATTAGGCAAATAGTACCAATGTTGGGACTTGCTGGAAAAGACTTAGCACTTAGCGGTTTATCAAGGGGGTCCCATACACCCCAACCGTGTTAGGAACGCATAATCAAGGAACATAACACCGGTTTATACGGTTCCTAACGGCATGAGTGGAACAAATCACCAAGCAAAAGGCTTAGCCTTCCACCCTGCCAGTATATAGATGATTTCATTTTAAGCATTTATATAGTGTGATATAACCCAACCAAACTTCAACATGAAGCAAGCATCTTCAATCTTCACCTGCAACTAACAATGCTATAAGAGGGGCTGAGCGAAGCGTACTTAGCCAAGCAACGGTTTGCATAGGTTGGTTGGTTAAACATGGCAATTGGTTACAAGTAGGAGGCTGACAAGAAAGACATGGGCATCGAGGCAAAACTATAGATTGAGACTACTAGCAATAGGCAAAGATAGTAATGGTATCCGGGTTCGGTCATCTTGCCTGGGATTCCACAAAGGAGAAGAACGGATCCAAGAAGAAGACGAAGAAGAAGCCTCACAACTCCGGAACGAAACCGAAGCTATCAAGAGAAGCAAACCGGAAAGAAACAAACAACACGGTAAACACACATATCATAAACATGGCATACGATGCACAAACAAGTATGATGCATGTCCGGTTTAAATATGCATGGCATGGCAAAATGCACAAACAAAACTACAAGTTAAGTGGAGATCAATATGCAACGAGTTGCATATTGACGAAACACCACATTTAATTATTTAGTTGACTCTCATTTAATTACAAGACAAGATTAATTGTTATTAACATGGCAAGAGGTGAAACATAAAGAAACTACACTATTTAGACAATTTAAATGAGGCCGGAGAATAACAACAACATATCCGGAAAATCCCCATATGCATGTTTAATAATTATAAAGCAACAACTATTCACACATATATAATGTTGTTAATATGATGCGGATGACATGATTAAGTTTATGCAAGTTTTATTAGAAGGTTGACATGAAAAGATAAGAAGCATTTGTCACCGTGGTGGAAGAAAGGGTGCCACGGCAACGATCCGAAATGATGCAAAGGCAACAACTCGGTTCCGGTAACTCGTTGAGAGTTCGATGCAAAAGGTAAGATGGCATGAGCGAGTCAAACGAGATGAAAGAGGTGGGGCGATCCCGTTACCGGGTTCCCACGAGTCGGTGACGAGGCAACCGAGGAACAACAAAAGGGACGAAACGGACACGGAGCACACAAGGGAACATTTCATACAACACACAAGCATCTCACGGGTCATCGACGGGGTTATACCTTCGGAACCATCGTTCTCGGAGGGGTTCGAGGTCGTAGTGGAAGTAGCCGTAGTAGTGGAAGTAGTGGTACACGGCCGAAGAGGAAGAAGTCGTTCACGTGGCGGTAGTTGTACTCAGGCGACGGTAGAGGAAGTAGTTGTTCACGGGTCTTCGGCAACGGTAGGCGTTCACGTTACGTGTCGTGGTACTTGGCGAAATCCTCGTTTCCGGGCGACGGTAGAGGTACTCGCGCTCATTCTTCCGTAGATGAACGGGTCGTCGTGGTACTTGTCGGGGCCGTCTTGGCAACGTAGTTGTACACGTGGCCGTCGTGGGAAGTAGTGGAACTTGGTCGTTTTCCGGGCGTCGGTAGTCGTACACGGGGCGTTTTGTAGATGTTCACGGATCTTGTTCGTAGATGTACTTGATCAGGTTGCCGGTAGTCGTATCGGTCATCTGTCAAATTAACAGAACATGGCAGCACACAAAACAAAACAAAACTGCTCGGGAGCAACAAAAGGGGCAGCACGGCGACGAGGTTGCAGCAGCAAACGAAGCGCTCGGGCGCTGCTGCTGGGAGCCGCGGAGGGAGGATGGCGGGGCGAGGAAGGCCGCAGCTCCTTTCCACGGGAGGAGGAGGCCGGGCGCACTGGACGGTCGAAGCGACGAGGAGGAGGCACACGGGGGCGACCTGCTCTGGCTGGCAGGGAACGGAGGCAGGGCGTTGCCTCGGCCTGAGGACGGAGGGGCCGCGGAGCAGGGGGGATCGAGGCCGGGCACGGCTCCTGGTGGCGAGGGAGCGAGGCGCCCGCTTGGAGGAGGGAGGAAGAGCGCAGGGCGCCGGCGTGCGGGGTGCTGACGACGGCTGGAGGGCCATGGCGCTCGGGGCGGCCGGGCGTCGAGGCGAGGCACTGGAGGACGCGGCAGGGGCGCGGCAGAGAAGAGGGCCCCTGGCCGCGGGATCGGAGGGAGCGTCGGGGCACTCGGCTGCTGGCGAGGGAATAGATCGAGCGAGGGATGCGGGACTGGTCGGGAGGATGGGTGGCTCGATGCGGGAGGCTCGAGGAAAGAAGAGTGCGGCGGCTGAGAGGGAAACGAGGGGAGAGGGTGCGAAGGGAGTTAGGGTTTCGGTGGTGAGGCCGGGACTAAGGGGCCAGGAGGTGCGGGCCTTGGGCCGGCTCGACCTAAGGGGGGCCGAGGCTGGGATGATGGGCCAGCTGAGGTGGGAGGAGGCCCAAGAGGGAAAAAGGCTGAGGAGAGAGAGATGGCTGGAGGGAGGTTTTCCTTTTTATTTTCTTAGCAGAAAAGACAAAAAGGAGAGAGTCAAAAAAATAAAAAGAAAAGAGGCAAGGAAAAGAATAAAATGATGGACATTTTTGTAAGGCTTTACGGATTAATTCCAACCTCACAAAAATAGTTCCAACAAAAGGGAAGTGCAAAACTAAAACATTTAGCTTGCAATAAAAGGAGTTTAGATAAATGGAGGAGCCTCGAAACAACAGAAAGAATTATAGGCAAGGTATAGAAGTCAAACTTGAAGTGGAAAAAACATGGGGAATTAATGCAAGTGTGTTACGATGAATTCCAACGAATGGAATATTTATTAATATAGCTCCCTAAATATTGAGAGGCTTTTCTATGTTATAAAGAGAAGACATTCTTCCCTCGATTTAAATGGACTGAAGGTCCACACAATTTATTAGGTTGCGATGCAAAATAAAATGACATGATGGCATGATGACATGATGCAATGCAAAAATAAATAACACAAGCACAATGCAACCCACGGGAGGACCCGGAACATCTGGAATCTTCTGGAACCTTCTGGAATCTTCTGGGACGTCGGTCTCGGGCGTCACACGGGCACTGTGGTTTTGGGCCACTTGAGTCAAGATGAATTGGTACATGCTAAATAACGTATTTTGACGGGTTTCGGGTTCGGGTAGTACTCAAACAGGTTTAAACCCGCGAAACATGTCGGGTTTTATAACGTACCCACGGGCAGCCCCGCAGGGATAGAAAGTCGCCCATCCCCATCCCCTAATAGGGTAAAAACCCGCGGGGACGCGGGTTTCGGGGCCCCATTGCCATCTTGAATCTCGATCCCTTACATTTGAGGGTTATCAAGTACCGTTTTCTGGCGCCGTTGCCGGGGAGCATAGCAATATTTACAAGTCTACTTGAAGTATCCTACCTGCTGCACTTCATCCGCTATGGGTAAGAAAGGAGACCCCAAGGTTCCGATCTTACTATCCACTACAAGAAGAGGTACTGTTCTGAACACTAGTGCTACGCTTGATTCACCTTCTGTTATGGGTAAGTTTGCCTCACCACCACCACATGATGCTCCTACTGAATCTGTTACTATGTCCGATACTCTTGATGATGCTTCTACTACTCTTGATGATATTAGTTCACTTGGTTATGCTCTTGAGAAACAGATCGCTGCTGCTGCAAAAAAATCTGGAATTGAAGTTCCTGTTACTCGCTACCCCATTGGTGGAACTTATGATTATCCTGATTTGAGTGAACTCAAGGAGAGACTCCTTAATGATGATTACATTATGCTTGATGATGATTTATGCAGGGAACTGACAGAGTTTGCCGGCTCTGACCCTGAAGCTATTAAGAAGCTGCTTGAAAAACACTCCTTGAAGAACAAGACCGTTCCTGATCCTGAATTTGCTACATCTCCTATATGCATCAATGATCCTGATTATGATTTCTCTGTTGATCTTTCACTTATACCTATGGTTGAAGCTGACCCCTTTTATGGTAGAGAAAATGATGATGCTATTGCACACCTGACCAAACTCACTGAGTTGGGTGGCTTGTTTACCACGGATGAGAAGAAATGAAACTTTTATGTGACTAAGCTTCTTCCTTTCTCCTTGAAGGAAGGTGCTAAAACATGGTATGATTCACTCCCATGTGGTTCCATTAAGAGTCCTCAAGACTTAGCTCACTCTTTTGTTGATAAGTACTTTTCTGCTCATATGCAACATGCTGCTTTACAAAGAATTTATAACTTTAAACAGTTGCAGGATGAGCACCTACCTAAAGCTTGGGGGAGGTACTGTAGTCTGATCCGGGCTAGATCAGGACATGGAGTCCCTAAGAATGAATTAATCGATATATTTTATGCTGGTCTAACTGATGAATCCATGTCCTATTTGGATAGTTGTGCTGGTTGTGTTTTCAGGAAAAGAACACCGGACGATGCAGAGGATTTGATGGGCAGGATTGCCAAAAACCATGAAGATTGGTCCGTCCCTGAACCACCTCCACCACCAAAGAAGAGGGGCATGTTTGTTCTAAGCCCCGAAGATATGCGAGAAGCAAAGAAGTCTATTAAAGAGAATGGTATTAAAACTGAAGACGTGAAGAATCTACCCCCTATTGAGAAGTTGTGTGAGCCTACCACTCACCCTCCTATGGTAGAGGTACACTCTCTTTTAGATTTCAACGCAAGTGACATCCCTCATGGTAAGCCTCCTGATCAATGTTTAGATGAGTTTGATAATTTTATTATGAAACAAAATCATTTTAATGAGAGGATACAAAGTCAATTGCATGATAATTCCCTTGCTATCAAAAGTTTGCTTGATGTTCTAGGTAGAACAGTTAATGATGTTAAATGTCTTGTGAAGCATTTTCATATGGTTCAAACTCAGCTTGAACAAATTTCTAATGTGCAAAAAGATTTGCTTGCTAACAATGCCAAACAAGATGATTTGCAGGCCTTCGGGATTAAGACCCGAGGAGGAACTAGCACTCAAGATCCTCTCTATCCAGAGGGGCATCCGAGAAGAATCGAGCAAG
Source organism: Secale cereale (assembly GCA_902687465.1). Classification (NCBI taxonomy): domain Eukaryota; kingdom Viridiplantae; phylum Streptophyta; class Magnoliopsida; order Poales; family Poaceae; genus Secale; species Secale cereale. The sequence goes on along the minus strand of LR738711.1, from coordinate 523,376,417 downwards.
ATTCTCAAATGCAGGAAGAAGAAATTGTTGGCTCTCCAAAGAAGAAGAAGAAGAAACACAAGGAGGCTGACAATTCCAATGATCCTATTACAAGTGAAGAGCCAGCTGTTGATCCCAACAGTGTATCTATCTCCGATGCTGAGACTGAAGATGGTGCCGAACCTGAAGGTAAGGATAATGAGAAGAATGATCCGCCTGAAGCTCGAGAAGAAGAAGCACCTGACAAACGCAAGAAGTACACTAGAGAAGACTTCGTCGCAAGAAGACATGGGAAGGAAAGAGAACCATGGATACAGAAACCCATGCCCTTTCCAGGTAAGTCTCTCAAATGTAAAGAAGAAGAGCATTACAATAAGTTTTGTGAGTGGATTAAACCTCTTTTTCTTCAAATCCCTTTGACTGATGCTATTAAGTTACCTCCCTATTCAAAATATATGGAAGATATTGTCACTAATAAAAGAAAAGTTCCTAATGAAGCAATATCTACTATGCTTGCTAACTACTCTTTCAGTGGCAAGATTCCTGAGAAGCTTGGTGATCCAGGTATACCCACCATTCCTTGCTCCATAAAGAATAATTATGTCAAAACTGCTTTATGTGATCTTGGAGCAGGAGTGAGTGTTATGCCTTTCTCTCTTTACAAGAGGCTTTGTTTAGAGAAGCTAATCCCTACAGATATCTCTCTTTAGATGGCTGACAAGTCAACCGCCGTCCCGATAGGTATTTGTGAGGATGTTCCCGTAGAAGTTGCTAATTGTTTGATCCTTACTGATTTTGTCGTGCTTGACATGCCCGAGGATGGGAGCATGTCCATTATTCTTGGTAGACCTTTTCTTAACACCGCAGGTGCTATTATTGATTGCAATAAAGGAAAGGTTACCTTCAATGTGAATGATAAAGAACACACGGTGTATTTTCCAAAGAAGACCGACAAGAGGCATGGCCTCAACTCTATAGAAAATATCGAGACCGTGAAGATTGGAGAATGGGACTGTCCACTACATGTGCACTACAAATACAAAACTATTATGGTGGGGACAATGTCCATTAAAGTAAAGGTGTGATGATCACTTCGTAAGAGGTGAGACTTTTTGCTCTATATATCGCCTGTTTGTTGGTAAGACTTGATCAACCTTACTAGTGAGCATGTTTTATATAGGTAAAGAGTTGAGCTTGTTATGTTTTCATTTGCTTTAGCTTTTGTTTTCCTTGCTGTACCAAGTGTTTATGTTTTTGAAGCTTCACATTACTAATCACTGCTTTAAGTTTTCAGAAAGTCTTGCAGCTTTTTGAACTTCGAAAAAAATTCAACAGTGAAGTTTTCAGAAAAATTCCAGAAAAATAAAAATAAAAATTTCCATGCCGGGAGTGACCCAGAGGCACCTGGGGCTGACCAGGGGGGGCCACCAGTGGCCCAGGCGGCCAGCTGGCGTGGCCTGCCCCCTGGCCGCACCCATAGGGCGCCTGGGGCCCACAAGACCCCCCTCTAGGCGAGTCTTCTTCCTCTCTCTCTCTCTTTCTCTCCAAAAATACGAGTTCTGCACTTGTTCTTGCGTTCTTGCTGCTCTTGGAGGCGATTTTCGATCTCTCTCTACAGCCTATCATTCGAGTTGAGATTTTGAACAAATACTCCCTGGTATGTAACTCCTCCACCCCTCCAATTAGATTTCTGATTGGTGGCTTCATTTGTGAGTATTTAGTAGTTCTTGGTGCTGTGTAGATGAGCTTGCATGCATGTGTAGAAATTTATTTTCCAAGTTTTGATGCAAGTTTATGCCTTAGGTAAGTGAGTTGAGTAGTTTGCCTTAACCCACTTTGTTTAAATCCTTGTTTTTGTAATTTGCCAAAAATTTCAGAAATGAGTTTGTTAGGAAGGGCAAAGGGGTGGCTTGAGAAGAAGAGGCCCGCACACTCCGATCGAGTTACTAGAGCCGCAGCCTCACCCTCGACTGCTAGGGTGAGCTACAATGAAGATCATGTGCCCCTAGAGTTGTTGGAAGACACAAGTCCAGCACGTGCTATGATGTTCCCATGTGATGAATTCCTTGAAGCTGCGGTAATTAAGGATGAGTTTTATATTCTTTGTGCTAATGCAGGTCTGACACGGCTCGTCACGTACCGTGTTACTCAGTATCAAAAACTCACCTCCGGTTTCATTAACAGTTTTAGATATAACCCTGATACTGGTGCTATTGAGTTTAAAATTTACAATGATCTTATCACCATGCCCTTGGGAGAGTTTTGTGAAATAATAGGTGTGCCAAACGTTGGGCGGACGGCTAAGATGACCTCTCAGCCCTCCGAGCTGAAAACCGTCTTCAACTCTCTCTACAGCATGGGTACGAGGGATATTCATCGGTCAAAAATCTCCAGCATCTTATTCCCTCACCTTAGGTATTTTGCGTATTATGTTGCTAGAGGGGTATTAGCTCGTGACAACACGAGCAACACTTCTGCGCCGGATATTGCTATCCTCGCAACCGCCCTCTCAGGGAGGTTTGATTATAATTTGGGTGCCTTAATTGCTCGACGCCTTGCTATGAACGGTAACAGGGGAGATTTATTTGGTGGCGTTTATGCCACACTTATCTTAGAATATCTTAAAGGCACCCCACACCCTGATGATAAGCCTTTTACTTATTTAAGTTTTGATCTTGCTGCTATGAAAAGGCATAAGTTTGTTACCATGACTTCTGAGCTTGGTAATCTTGTTTATATCTTGCGTTTCGAAACTACCGCGGAACGCGAGATCCGTCTACCTGCACCTCTTTTGTTTGATTTTTCTCGCAGGAACGGATGGTCCTTTGATGTTATCCAGTTCGATGAGTTCATGGCCCAGCATCAGTTTCATAACCCCATGGAGGGGGTTGTGCCCGACGAAGAGGAGCACGGTGAGTTACCACCTTTTCAGGGGGAGACCGTCACCCAGTTTGGTGAAGGGTATTCCTCTGCTTGGAGTACGGACCCTTCTTCGTGGGAGGATCCGAGGAGTTCGCTGTACGCGCCGGAATCCTTCTACGACCCTTGGACTCACCAGCATTCCCCCGGAGCAGGAGGCTCCTGGGGGCAGTAGCTACTACCAACTTATGCCAAAAGCCTAAGCTTGGGGGAGTACGTGTCCTTCTCACTTTTCCATTGTATTATCCGTTTTATTTTTGTTCGCTTTGATCTTTTCGAAGTTTTTTCCTGTTCTTCTTTATTTCTTTCTTTGCAAAAACAACAAAAATATTTTCTCCTTCTTTTGCTTTCGTTCAACCTTTGAAATAATCCAAAAAGATTTCCTTTCTCTCTTTAGTTTGCTTTGTTTTCAGAGTTTAGCTCGAGTCCGTGATGGCATTTAATTATATTTCCTACGTTCGATCGTGCAAGTGACGAGGCAGTAATGACGGAGATCGACTGAAGGGAAGCAACAAGGGAAAACAGGTATGAACTCTTCTTGTTTCTACTTTTGTACATATGCCTGTACTTATGATCTAGAGACCAGCTTGTAGCGACATAGTGCTATGTTTACAATGCTCTCCCAGTGGTTCATGCTTTCCTTGTGGCTAGTCTCAAATAGCTAGAGTATATAATGTGTTATTGAAATGATTTACATGCATTGCACTGTTCATAGTTCGGTATACTAAGGTGGTATTTCCCTTTGGAGAATTCCTGGATTGACTTGGCACATGTTTACACATGTTTAAGACTAAAAAGTCTGCTTTGCCTTGATGATCTTTGAGTTTCAGAATAGTTATATCACTTTCATGCCCGATTCAATGTTGCTTTGTCGCTCTGCATGATTATGACCGTTATTGCTCTCTAGTTGGTCGCTTCTCAGTCTCTTGCTAGCCTTCGCTCGTACTAAGCGGAATTCTGCTTGTGCATCCAAATCCTTTCAAACCAGTTATTCCATATGAGTCCACCATACCTTCCTATGTGGTATTTACCTGCCATCCTAACGAAGACTTTCTTGTACCATCTTGAAATTATTCAAATTTACTCCTGTTTTGTGCCTCTGTTTTAGCTCATGAGGAAGTAGTAGTTAATTCATGATCTTTTCAAGTTGGACAAGTTTTACCCCGGGATTGCATGTCTAATCTGCAAACCCCTAATACAAGAAGGAACTGGCATGAGTGCGCCCGGCTCATAAAAGATAATACAACAAACAAACCCTCCTTCACGCTTTGTTCATGAGAAATCAGAAAACTTTTGGCAGTGATAAACAAAGGAGATTAAGGGGATGTGATCGTCCCCGTGCGGGAGCCGTTCCTCGAAACTTGTCCAGCTCGAGAAGTAATTGGGTTGTCTACTAACATTCGTTGACGAAATATGCACCTCTCAAAATCATTTTTTACCTCTGTTTTCAAAACCAAGAGCTCTGGTACATGTTTAGTCTTTGCTTCCAACCATGGGTTTTCAACCTCGCCATCAAATTCCACGGTTCGAGAGTCTCCACCTTCTTTCTTCAAAGCACCAACTAGGAGAGCATGATTGTCATTCTGACTGTAATGTGCATTGTCCAAAGTATTACATTGTCTTCTGCATGCTTGTGATATTATTTATTCAGAAATTCTTAGTTCTAGTCTCCTTTAAAACTCTGGAGGAGTTTCTGCATTTATGTTTTGCTTCACTCATGGAGGCTAGCGAGATACCACTCTAGTATGTTCAAGCTAAGTGCAATGTAATCTTGTCTTGATTTTCAGTAGCATATTATTTACTTTTAGTTATTTGTGATTGGTCACTTGAAAGAAGGATTGCTTCGTGCATTGTCCTCATAAGCATTGTTTCAATACTTGCTAGACTCTTTTCGTAGTACATGCTTATATACATCTAATGAAGCAAAAGAGTTTGTCAAAGTTTTCTTTGTCGCGTCCAGTTCGTTGAACTGAATTGCTTGAGGACAAGCAATATACTAAGCTTGGGGGAGTTGATACGTCTCAAACGTATCTACTTTTCCAAACACTTTTGCTATTGTTTTGGCCTCATTCTTGCATGATTTGAACTAAACTAACCCGGACTGACGCTGTTTTCAGCAGAGCTGCCTGTATGATTTTATTGTGTGCAGGAAAATGGATTTTTAGGTGTCTCAGAAAATTCCACGAAAAATCACAGAAAATCCACGCACCCGAAGGAACCTTGTGCCAGAAGATGGACCAGAGGGCAGCCAGGGGGGCCCAGGCGCCCTGGTGGCGCGGCCCCACCCCTGGCCGCGCCGGGAGGCCGCCTGGGCTGCTCCCACCTCCTCTGGTGCCCTACTTTGACCCGTATTTATCCCGTGACGAGAAAACCCTAGAACAGAAGTCGTTTTCCCAGTTTCCGTCGCGGAGCCGCCGCCACCCTCTGTTCTTCTTCGGGAGGGCTAATCTGGAGGCTGATTTGGCCTCCGGAGAGGGGAGATCGTCGCCATCGTCATCATCATCACCACTCCATCCTCCCTCCATGACTTCTCCTTCCATGTGTGAGTAATTCCCTGCTGTAGGCAAAGGGGATGGTAGGGATTGGATGAGTTAGATCATGTAATAGTTTATCAGATTGTTGGGGGCATGTTGCCTATCATCTACTATGGTGTTTATCATCTTTGCTTCAACTTGTTGCTCTTAATGCTTGTCACTTAGGGCCCGAGTGCCATGATTTCATATCTGAACCATATGTGTTTGCATGAATATATTTGTGTTCTTGATCCTATCTATGAGTTGTTTGCACCTATTACGGTCCGGAACCGGCGATCCCAAAAGTGACAGCTTGGGACACCAAAGGGGATGGTCCATAGTTTGAGGATTACATGTATCCATTGAGTTTATTGCTTTGTTTCGGTGCTCTTTGACAGGAGTACCTTAATCTCCATAAGTTCCTTTTGGCCCCGTTCGTAGCGGGATGGTAGGACAAAAGATGTTGTGCAAGTTCTTATTGCAAGCACGCACAACTACCTGTGGGATACATGCCTAATGTTTGATGTTTGCCTAGATGATCATTACTTTTCTGTGTGCCTTGCCCCGAGTTAGATTCATGATATATCTCATCCATGCAGCGCCCAACCATCCATCTCCCTAGCCTACAGTGTTTTAAATCCTGCTGGTTACTAGTTGCTACTTTTGCTGTTTACTTTTACTGTCACCACCATCACTATCATATCACCGTTACCACTTATCTTTTGTTGCAAGTAAGTATATTTCAGGTGCGGTTGAATTGACAACTCAACCGTCAAAGCTTATAAATACTCTTTGGCTCCCCGTGTGTCGAATCTATAAATTGGGTTATTCTTACCCGCGAAGACTATCTCGATCCCTTACGGTTGAGGGTTATCACACCCCTCCCATGTTTGTTGAAGTGGGAAGGAAAGTGGGGGGAGAGAGAAGGAAGGGGGAATCCTATTCCTCTCTTTCCTTTCCCTTCCCCTCTTTCCTTTTCCTCTTAGGCCGGCCCATATGGGGGTGCACCAGCCCCTTGTGGCTGGTATGTTTCCCCTCTTGGCCCATAAGGCCCATATCTTTTGTCGGGGATGCCCGGAACTGTTGGAAATATGCCCTAGAGGCAATAATAAAATGGTTATTATTATATTTCCTTGTTCATGATAATTGTCTATTGTTCATGCTTGAATTGTATTATCTAGAAACAGTGATACATGTGTGAATACATAGACCACAGCGTGTCCCTAGTAAACCTCTAGTTACTAGCTCGTTGATCAATAGATGGTTACGGTTTCCTGACCATGGACATTGGATGTCATTGATGACGGGATCACATCATTAGGAGAATGATGTGATGGACAAGACCCAATCCTAAGCCTAGCGCAAGATCGTGTAGTTCGTATGCTAAAGCTTTTCCAATGTCAAGTATCCTTTCCTTAGACCATGAGGTTGTGCAACTCCCGGATAACGTAGGAATACTTTGGGTGTGCCAAACGTCACAACGTAACTGGGTGGCTATAAAGGTATATTACGAGTATCTCCGAAAGCATCTGTTGGGTTGGCACGAACCGAGACTGGGATTTGTCACTCCGTATGACGGAGAGGTATCTTTGGGCCCACTCGGTAAGACATCGTCATAATGAGCTCAATGTGACTAAGGTGTTGGTGACGTGATGATGTACTACGGAACGAGTAAAGAGACTTGCCATGACGAGATTGAACAAGGTATCGGTATACCGACGATCAAATCTCGGGCAAGTACTATATCGATAGACAAAGGGAATTGCGTACGGGATTGATTGAATCCTTGACATCGTGGTTCATCCGATGAGATCATCGAGGAGCATGTGGGAGCCAATATGGGTATCCAGATCCCGCTGTTGTTTATTGATCGTAGAGTCGTCTCGGTCATGTCTACATGTCTCCCGAACCCGTAGGGTCTACACACTTAAGGTTCGGTGACGCTAGGGTTGTAGAGATATAAGTATGCGGAAACCGGAAAGTTGTTCGGAGTCCCGGATGAGATCCCGGACGTCACGAGGAGTTCCGGAATGGTCCGGAGGTAAAGAATTCTATATAGGAAGTCCAGTTTCGGCCATCGGGAGAGTTTCGGGGGTCACCGGTATTGTACCGGGACCACCGGAAGGGTCCCGGGGGTCCACCGGGTGGGGCCACCTATCCTGGAGGGCCCCATGGGCTGAAAGGGGAAGGGAACCAGCCCATAGTGGGCTGTTGTGCCCCCTTGGGCCTCCCCATGCGCCTAGGGTTGGAAACCCTAGGGGTGGGGGGCGCCCCACCTGCTTGGGGGGCAAGTCCCCCCCCTTTGGCCGCCCTCCCCCCTAGAAGATTGGATCTCCTAGGGCCGGTGCCCCCTAGGGACCCTATATATAGTTGGGGGGGGGGAGGGAGGGCAGCCGCACCCCATGCCCTGGCGCCTCCCTCTCCCTTCCGTGACACTTCTCCCTTCCCCCGCAGCGCTTGGCGAAGCCCTGCTGGAATCCCGCTACTTCCACCACCACGCCGTCGTGCTGCTGGATCTCCATCAACCTCTCCTCCCTCCTTGCTGGATCAAGAAGGAGGAGACGTCGCTGCTCCGTACGTGTGTTGAACGCGGAGGTGCCGTCCGTTCGGCGCTAGGATCATCGGTGATTTGGATCACGACGAGTACGACTCCATCATCCCCGTTCTCTTGAATGCTTCCGCTCGCGATCTACAAGGGTATGTAGATGCACTCCCCTCTCCCTCGTTGCTAGATGACTCCATAGATTGATCTTGGTGAAGCATAGATTTTTTTGATTTCTGCTACGTTCCCCAACAGGAACCCCTTCCGGTGACCCGATAAGTACCTGATACCCTTCGGAACACTTCCGGTGTCTAAATACCATGGTCCTATATATCAATCTTTACCTCTCAACCATTTTGAGACTCCTCGTCATGTTCGTGATCTCATTCGAGACATTGGACAACATTCGGTCACCAAATCAAATAACTCGTATAATACTATATCATCAACAAACGTTAAGCGTGCGGACCCTACGGGTTTGAGAACTATGTAGACATGACCAAGACACCTCTCCGGTAAATAACCAATAGCGGAACCTGGATGCCCATATTTACTCCTACATATTCTACGAAGATCTTTATCGGTCGAAACGTTATGACAACATACACAATTCCCTTTGTCCGTCGGTATGTTACTTGCCTGAGATTCGATCGTCGGTGATACGTCTCCAACGTATCTATAATTTTTGATTGTTCCATGCTATATATTATCTTTTTTGGATGTTTTATATGCATTAATATGTTATTTTATATTGTTTTTGGGACTAAACTATTAACCTAGAGCCTAGTGCCAGTTTTTTTCTTTGTTTTTGAGTTTTGCAGAAAAGGAATATCAACCGGAGTCCAAACGAGCTGAAAATTTATGGTGATTTTTTATGGACCAGAAGAAGCCCATGAAGCACATGAGTTGGGCCAGAAGAGTCCCTTGTCAACGACAAAGGTGGGGGCGCGCCCACCCCCCTAGGGCGCATCCCCCTACCTTGTCGTCGACTCGTGAACCCCCCTGACTTGTTCTCGACGCCAAAAATCCTATAAATACCAAAACCCTAGAAAGAATCCTATATCGGGAGTTCTGCCGCTGCAAGCCTTTGTAGCCACGAAAAAACAATCGGGAGCCCGTTCCGGCACCCTGTCGGAGCGGGAAACCATCACCGGTGGACATCTTCATCATCCCGGTGGTCTCCATGACAAGGAGGGAGTAGTTCACCCTCGGGGCTGAGGGTATGTACCAGTAGCTATGTGTTTGATCTCTCTCTCTCTCTCTCTCTCTCTCTCTCTCTCTCGTGTTCTTGATTTGGCACGATCTTGATGTACCGTGAGCTTTGTTACTATAGTTGAATCATATGGTGTTTCTCCCCCTCTCTACCTTGTGATGAATTGCGTCTTTTCCATTGAGGTTTTGTTATGTCGGATTGAATCTTTTGATGTGAGAGCACTTGATGTATGTCTTGCGATGGGATATCCGTGGTGACAATGGGATGTTCAATTGAACCTCTTGATGTATGTTTTGGTTATCAACTTGCGGATTCCCATGGACATTGGGGTAATATATGCATAGGGGTTGATACATGTTTTCATATTCCTTTCTCCGATAGAAATCTCGGGATGCTCTTGAAGTTCTTTGTGTTGGATTGAATATTATGAATCTGAAATTGTGTGATGCACATCATATAATTAGCCCACGGATACTTGTGGTGACATTGGAGTATCTAGGTGACATTAGGGTTGATTGATGCATGTTACATGGTGTTATTCTAGTACGAACTCTAGAGTTGTTTGTGGCACTTCAGGGGCTTCTTCTGGTCCATAAAAAATCATCGTAAATTTTCAGCTCGTTTGGTCTCCATTTGATATTCCTTTTATACGAAACTCAAAAACCAGGAAAAATCAGAAACTGGCACTGGGCTCTAGGTTAATAAGTTAGTCCCAAAAATAATATAAAATAGCATATTAATGCATATAAAACATCCAAAACAGATAATATAATAGCATGGAACAATAAAAAACTATAGATACGTTGGAGACGTATCAAGCATCCCCAAGCTTAATTCCTGCTCGTCCTCGAGTAGGTAAATGATAAAAACAGAATCTTTGATGTGGAATGCTACCTAACATATTTATCAATGTAATTCTTCTTTATTGTGGCATGAATGTTCAGATCCATAAGACTCAAAACAGAAGTTTATCTATATCGAAACAATAATACTTCAAGCATACTAAAAAGCAATCTACGAAGCTTAAAAAATAACATGGCTAAAGAAAGTTATCCCTACAAAATCATATGGTCTTTTATGCTCCCTCTTCTTAACACAAAGTATAAATCATGCCCATCCTGGTGTCAGCCAAGCAATTGTTTTCATACTTTACATTCTTAAACCTTTTCAACTCTTCACGCAATACCTGAGCGTGAGCCATGGACATAGCACTGTGGGTGGAATACAAGGTGGTGGTAGACAAAAGGAGGGAGAAAGTCTCACATCAACTAGGCAAATTAATGGACTATGGAGATGTCCATAAATAGATATCAATGTGAGTGGGTAGGGATTGCCATGTAACGGATGCACTAGAGCTATAAGTGTATGAAAGATAAAAAAAAACTAGTGGGTGTGCATCCAACTTGCTTGCTCATGAAGACCTAGGGCATTTGAGGAAGCCCATCCTTGGAATATACAAGCCAAGTTCTATAACAAAAAATTCCCAGTAGTATATGAAAGTGATAACATAGGAGACTCTTTATCATGAAGATCATGGTGCTATTATGAAGCACAAGTGTGAAAAAAAGATAGTAACATTGTCCCTTCTCTCTTTTTTTCTTTCATTTTTTTATTTGGGCTCTTTGGCCTCTATTTTTATGGGCTTATTTGGCCTCTTTTTTTATTTGGGCTTCTTTGGCCTCTTTTATTTATAATATCACATGTACAATGTTCTAATAAGGATGATCATCACACTTTTATTTACTTACAACTCGATACTAGAACAAAATATGACTCTATATGAATGCCTCCGGCGGTGTACCGGGATGTGCAATGATCAAGACTGACATGTTTAAAATATATGAACAGTGGCTTTGCCACAAATACTATGCCAACTACATGATCATGCAAAGCAATATGACAGTGATGGTGTGTGTCATAACGAACGAAACAGTGGAGTTATATGGCAATATATCTCGGAATGGCTATGGAAATGCCATAATAGGTAGGCATGGTGGCTGTTTTGAGGAAGGGTATGACGTGGTTTCATGCACCGGCGAAAGTTGTGCGGCACTAGAGTGGCTAGCAAGGTGGAAGGGTGAGAGTGCGTATAATCCATGGACTCAACATTAGTCATAAAGAACTCACATAATTATTGAGAAAAATCTATTAGCCCTTGAAGCAAAATACTACTACTCATGCTCCTAGGGGGGAGGTTGGTAGGAGTTAACCATCGCGCCCCCCCGACCTCCACGCAAATATAAACAATCAAGATACAATGCGCTCCAATTTGGATACATAGTTAGGAGACCATACGTGCATGCTACGGGAATCACAAAGCTTAACACAATTATTTCTTTAACCTCACAAACTACCACTAGCATGAATCTAATACTACCATCTTAACATCTCAAAACAATTGTAAGGAATCCGACTTTTCATAGTATTCAATGCTCTATATATGAAAGTCTTTATTATATCTCCCTTGGATGCCTATCATATTAGGACTAAATTCATAACCCAAGAAAATTAACATGCTGTTTTAAAGACTCTCAAAATAATATAAGTGAAGCAAGAGAGTTCAACTATTTTTATAAAATAAAACCACCGCCGTGCTCTAAAAAGATATAAGTGAAGCACTAGAGCAAAATTGCCTAGCTCAAAAGATATAAGTGAAGAACGTAGAGTGTTCTAATAAATCACGATTCAAGCGTGTCCCTCTCAAAAGGTGTGTACAACAATGATGATTGTGGGAAACTAAAAATCAAAGACTCATATCGTACAAGACGCTCCAAGCAAAACACATATCATGTGGTGAATAAAAATATAGCCTCAAGTAAAGTTACCGATAGACGAAGATGAAAGAGGGGATGCCTTCCCGGGGCATCCCCAAGCTTAGGCTCTTGATTGTCCTTGAATATTACATTGGGGTGCCTTGGGCATCCCCAAGCTTAGGATCTTGCCACTCCTTATTCCACAGTCCATCAAATCCTTACCCAAAACTTGAAAACTTCACAACACAAAACTTGGCAGAAAACTCGTGAGATCTGTTAGTATAACAAAGCAAATAACCACCCAAGGTACTGTTTTGATCTCATTATTATTTTATATTGGTGTAATATCTACTATATTCCAACTTTTCAATGGTTCATGCCCCCCGATACTAGCCATAGATTCTTCAAAATAAGCAAACAACACATGGAAAACAGAATCTGTCAAAAACAGAACTGTCCGTAGCAATCTAAAAACTTTGCATACTTTTGTAACTCTAAAAATTCTTAACAATTAGGATGATGTGGGGAATTTGTATAGAAATCTTGTGTAAAAATTTCAGAAGGTTTTCACGTTCCAGCGAATTATTGAATTTTCTGCACTAGGCGCAAAAGTTTATGTTTTTCAGCAAAATCAAATCAACGATCACCGTAAGCCATTCCAAAGGTCTTACTTGGCTCAAACACTAATTAAAACACCGAAACACAATTACTACAGAAGTAATTATGTGTATTTATTGAAGAATAGGACCAAAAACCAAAAATAAAATAAAATTGGGTTGCCTCCCAACAAGCGCTGTTGTTTAACGCCCCTAGCTAGGCATTAATCATAGATCTATGTATTGTCCTCTTCTTCCTTTGGGTAGTAAAGAGTTATTTTCTTGTTTAGAGCATTTATCTTTCTATTTTGTGAAAGCACATGGCCATTAATGGTAGAAGAAAGATTAAGCACACTTCAAAATTTTGCATCTAAACTAGCTTTCATATATTTGATTGTTTCATTTTGATAAAAGCACATAGGAGTAGTTGATTCAACATTTTCACCTTTAGAGTGCCCAAATATAATTTTCGTCTTTTCATAAGTATCAAAGGCATCTCCTCCAAGGAAACCATTTTCAAAAATAGAATCCAAATTTTGTTTAAGCGAAAGGGGCAATCCCATATAAAAGCTTCTCAAGTATATCTCTATATGATATTGAGGCACATGGCTAGCTTGAATCGTCAAGCATGTTTCAAAGATTCATCGAGCAAATAACGAAAAATTCTGGGATCCTCTTTATCAAAATTATTTGAATTTTCCTTGATAACCCCAGAAGGTCTTTCCGTAGCATCATTATTTATGAGCTTAGAAAGGACAGAGGGCTATCCAGAGTATTAAGACTCAGGGAAAAACCCTTAGCCCTTTTAGAATCGGCCATGAGTAAAGAAAGACGGATTTGGGCAAACAAGAGAATGGCGAGAGAAAAAGGCAGTCTTTTTGTGTTTTTCTAAAAACATTTTAGAAGTGGGGGAGAGGAAAACGAGAGGCGAATGGCAAATAACGTAAATGCAAGAGATGAGAGTTTTATGATGGGTACTTGGTGTGTCTTGATTTGGCGTAGATCTCCCCGGCAATGGAGCCAGAAATCCTTCCTACTACTTCTTGAGCTTGCGTTGGTTTTTCCCTTGAAGAGGAAAGGGTGATGCAACAAAGTAGAGATAAATATTTCCCTCAGTTTGAGAACCAAGGTATCAATCCAGTAGGATACAACGCACAAATCAGCAATACCTGCACAAACAATCAAGCAACTTGCACCCAACGCGATAAAGGGGCTGTCAATCCCTTCACGGTTACTTGCAAAAGTGAGACCTGATAGAGATAGATAAACAAAAGGTAAAATATTTCTGGATTTTTGGTTTATAGATTGGAAAGTAAAAGATTGCAAAATAGTATATCGGAAACTAATATGATGGAAAATAGACCTGGGGGCCATAGGTTTCAGTAGAGGCTTCTCTCTTGAAGGAAAATAATATGATGGGTGAACAAATTACTGTCGAGCAATTGATAGAAAATCGCAAATTTATGAAGATATCTAAGGCAATGATTATGCAATATAGGCATCACGTCCGTGTCAAGTAGACCGACTCCTGCCTGCATCTTCTACTATTACTCCACACATCGACCGACTCCTGCCTGCATCTAGAGTATTAAGTTCATGAAGAACAGAGTAACGCTTTAAGTAAGATGACATGATGTAGAGGAATTAACTCAAGCAATATGATGAAAACCCCATCTTTTTATCCTTGATGGCAACAATACAATACGTGGCTCGCTACCCCTTCTGTCACTAGGTGAGATCACCACAAGATTGAACCCAAAGCAAAGCACTTATCCCATTGCAAGACAAACCAATCTAGTTGGCCAAAACAAACCGATAGTTCGAAGATAATTACTAAGATATCAAATCATGCATACATGAATTCAGAGAAGATTCAAATAATATTCATAGATAAGCTAATCATAAATCGACAAACACATCGCAAAAGAAGATTACATCGGATAGATCTCTAAGAACGTCAAGGAGAACATGGTATTGAGAATCAAAGAGAGAGAAGAAGCCATCTAGCTACTAGCTATGGACCCGTAGGTCTATGGTAAACTACTCATGCTTCATCGAAAAGGCAATAGTGATGATGTAGATGCCTTTGATGACCCACAAGTGTAGGGGATCTATCGTAGTCCTTTCGATAAGTAAGAGTGTCGAACCCAACGAGGAGCAGAAGGAAATGATATGCAGTTTTCAGTAAGGTATTCTCTGCAAGCACTGAAATTATCAATAACAGATAGTTTTGTGATAAGGTAATTTGTAACGAGTAACAAGTAGGAAAAGTAAATAAGGTGCAGCAATATGGCCCAATCCTTTTTGTAGCAAAGGACAAGCCTGGACAAACTTTTATATAAAGGAAAGCGCTCCCGAGGACACATGAGAATTATCGTCAAGCTAGTTTTCATCACACTCATATGATTCGCGTTCGTTACTTTGATAATTTGGTATGTGGGTGGACCGGTGCTTGGGTATTGCCCTTTCTTGGACAAGCATCCCACTTATGATTAACCTCTATTGCAAGCATCCGCAACTACAAAAGAAGTATTAAGGTAAACCTAACCATATCATGAAACATATGGATCCAAATCAGCCCCTTACGAAGCAACACATAAACTAGGGTTTAAGCTTCTGTCACTCTAGCAACCCATCATCCACTTATTACTTCCCAATGCCTTCCTCTAGGCCCAAAAAATGGTGAAGTGTCATGTAGTCGACGTTCACATAACACCATTAGAGGAAAGACAACATACATCTCATCAAAATATCGAACGAATACCAAATTCACATGACTACTTATAGCAAGACTTTTCCCATGTCCTCAGGAACAAACATAACTACTCACAAATCATATTCATATTCATAATCAAAGAGATATTAATATGCATAAAGGATCTGTACATATGATCTTCCACCGGATAAACCAACTAGCATCAACTACAAGGAGTAATCAACACTACTAGCAACCCACAGGTACCAATCAGAGGTTTTGGGAAAAAGATTGAATACAAGAGATGAACCAGGGTTTGAGAGGAGATGGTGCTGGTGAAGATGTTGATGGAGATTGACCCCCTTCCGATGAGAGGATCGATGGTGATGACGACGGTGATGATTTCCCCCTCCCGAAGGGATGTTTCCCCCGCAGAACAGCTCCGCCGGAGCCCTAGATTGGTTCCACCAAGGTTCCGCCTCGAGACGGCGACGCTTCGTCCCAAAAGCTTCTTTATGTTTTTTTTCAGGGCAGAAGACACCTTATACCAGAAGATGGGCATCACAGGGCTCCCTGGTGGTCCACGAGGTAGGGGGGGCGCCGAGGGGGGTAGGGCGTGCCCCCACCCTCGTGGACGGTGGGTGGCCCCCTCTGGTGCTTTCTTCGCCCAATATTTTATATATATTCCAAAACTGACTTTCGTGGAGTTTCAGGACTTTTTGAGTTGTGCAAAATAGGTCTCCAATATTTGCTCCTTTTCCAGTCCAGAATTCTAGCTGCCGGCATTCTGCCTCTTCATGTAAACCTTCTAAAATAAGAGAGAAAAGGCATAAGTATTGTGACATAATGTGTAATAACTGCCCATAATGCAATAAATATCAATATAAAAGCATGATGCAAAATGGACGTATCAACTCCCCCAAGCTTAGACCTCACTTGTCCTCAAGCGGAAGTCGATATCGAAAAATATGTGCACATGTTCAGAGATAGAGGTGTCGATAAAATAAAATACGGACATGAGGGCATCATGGTCATTCTTATAACAACAAAATATATATTGTCATATGATTTCTTACAATAAAGTAACAATCTATTCAGAATGTCGAGTATGCATCAGAAACCTCAATGAAAATTAACAAACTATGATCTCGGTCATTGAAGCAATTGCAATTTATCATAACATCGGAAAGAGTCAATATTAGAGCTTTTCAGCAAGTCCACATACTCAACTATCATTTAGTCTTTCACAATTGCTAACACTCACGCAATACTTATGGGTATGGAGTTTTAATTGGACACAGAGAAAGATAGGGGCTTATAGTGTTGCCTCTCAACCTTTTACCTCAAGGGTAACATCAACAATAATAGTTTATGATAACTCACATCTAGTTGGGTATATATGTCAGGATCTTTCCAACACAATGTGCTTGCCAAAGGATAAAATGTAAAAAGGAAAGGGGAAGATCACCATGACTCTTGTATAAGGTAAAAGGCAAGAACAAAAGATAGGCCCTTCGCAGAGGGAAGCGGAGGTTGTCATGTGCTTTTATGGTTGGATGTACAAAATCTTATTGCAAAAGAACGTCACTTTATATTTCCACTTATGATATGGACCTTTATTATGCAGTCCATCGCTTTTATTGCTTCCATATCACAAGATCGTACAATGCTTATTTTCTCCACACTAATAGATCATACATATTTAGAGAGTTGCAACAATGACAACTTACTTGAAGGATCTTACTCAATCCATAGGTAGATATGGTGGACTCTCATGGCAAAACTGGGTTTAAGGATATTTGGAAGCACAAGTAGTATCTCTACATGGTGTAAGGAGTTTGGCTAGCATGAGGGGGGAAGGCAATCTCAACATGTTGGACGATCCATAACAATATACTTTTTTTCAGATATAAGAAAACATAACCCATTACGTTGTCTTCCTTGTCCAACATCAACTCTTTAGCATGTCATATTTTAATGAGTGCTCACAATCATAAAAGATGTCCAATATAGTATATTTATATGTGAAGACCTCTCTTTCTTTATTACTTCCTATTATTTGCAACGATGACCAAAACTATGTTTGTCAACTCTCAACAACTTTTATTCATCATACTCTTTATATGTGAAGTCATTACTTTCCATAGGATCAATATGATCTTTTTATTTCTTTTTATACTTTCTTTTATTCCTTCATGATCATAGCGAGATAACCAAGCCATTGACTCAAAATTAATCTTTATTATATATAGCTCATGGACTCGATTACATAGATAAAGATCATAAAGCAAAGCTCACAACTAGATCATACTAAACTTTATTCTACTAGATCAAGATATTACCAAAAGGATCGAACTAAGAAAACGGTAAAGATAGAAGTGTGATGGTGATACGATACTGTGGCACCTCCCCCAAGCTTGGCAGTTGCCGAGGGGAGTGCCCATACTTGTGTGATTATGTCTCTTTCTTCGGAGGCAGTGATGATGGAGTTGTTGATGACGTAGACTTCTTCCTTAATTTGCACTTGAGGATATAATTTTGCTCCCTTAGGTCATCGATCTCCTGCTCAAGGCTTAATATATTTTTGCATAGTTCATGTTTGTTCTCTGGCAAGAGGCGAAAAGTAATAAACTCGATCTTGGGTTTCTTTGCTCTATCAGGGAGGCTTGACTTTTTGAACTCCACATGCATGTCCCCAGGTTGGGGTAATGGGACCTCATCTTCATCTGAGCTCGTCTCCTCCTTTCCCCTAGGATCATAGTCTTCTTCTTCGTTCGTGGTCCAATCACAGTGCTCCAATTCCTCGTAGAACTTAGGGTCTGCAAGGTAATCAGCCACATAACTTTCTCCCTCTAAATCCTGGGATGACATATTGCTCTAATCTGCGACAGAAACAACTCAAAACAAAACAGATGATTTTGTCGTGGTACCATGGTAAAAACCTTCGGGAGATTATATAATGAATTTTTATCAAACAAAAGAAGTATCATGCAAGAAATCAGACTCCGGAGGGCACACGAGGTGCCCACGAGGCAGTGGGCGCGCCCAGGGGGTAGGGCGCGCCCCCACCCTCGTGGGTGCCTCGTGTCCCTTTCGGACTACTTCTTATTTTCCTATTTTCTTAAATATTCGAACACAGAGAAAAATTGCCATTAGAACTGTTTTGGAGTCGGTTTACTTACCATACCACATATCTCTTCCTTTTCGGAGTCTGAATCGTTCCGGAAAGTGCCCCTTATGTATTCCTCCGGGGTTACAGTTTCAATAACATTGGTTTCAACATTTATGGGATTACCTGAGATATAATGTTTGATTCTTTGACCGTTCACCACCTTCGGATTTGTGCCTTCGAAGTTGTTGTTTTTTATGGCACTGGAATGATAGACCTCCTCGATAACGTAAGGGACTTCCCATTTATAGAGAAGTTTTCCTGCAAAAAATCTTAAACGAGAGTTGTATAGCAAAACATAATCACCTACGTTAAACTCACGCTTTTATATCCTTTTGTCATGCCATCTTTTAACTTTTTGACATTTTCATAGGCCTGGGTTCTCCATTCATCAAGTGAGCTAATGTCAAATAACCTCTTCTCACCAGCAAGTTTGAAATCATAATTGAGCTCTTTAATGGCCCAATATGCCTTATGTTCTAGTTCGAGAGGTAAGTGACATGCTTTTCCATAATCCATTTTATACGGAGACATGCCCATAGGATTTTTATATGTAGTTCTATAGGCCCATAATGCATCATCAAGTTTCTTGGACCAATTCTTTCTAGATCTATTAACAGTCTTTTGCAAAATTAATTTTAGCTCTCTGTTACTTCGTTCTACTTGACCACTGGACTGTGGGTGGTATGGGGATGCAATTCTATGATTAATATCATACTTAACAAGCATTTTACAGAAAGCACCATGAATAAAATGTGAACCACCATCAGTCATTAAGTACGTAGGGACTCCAAACCTCGGAAAAAATAACCTCTTTAAGCATCTTAATAGAGGTGTTATGATCAAAACTACTTGTTGGAATAGCTTCTACCCACTTAGTAACGTAATCAACATCAACTAAAATATGTGTATACCCATTAGAGGAAGGAAACAGTCCCATGTAATCAAAGCCCCAAACATCAAATGGTTCAATAACAAGTGAATAATTCAAAGGCATTTTTTGACGTCTATTGATGTTACCAATTCTTTGACATTCATCACAAGACAAAACAAACTTACGGGCATCCTTGAAGAGAGTAGGCCAATAGAAACCAGATTGCAATACCTTATGTGCAGTTCTATCTCCAGCATGGTGTCCTCCATAAGCCTCAGAGTGGCACTTGCGTAGGATCTGTTCCTGTTCATGCTCAGGTACACAACGTCTAATAATACCATCTACTCCTTCTTTATAAAGATGTGGGTCATCCGAGAAGTAATGTCTTAAATCATAGAAAAACTTTTTCTTTTGCTGGTATGTGAAACTAGGTGGTATAAATTTAGCAACAATGTAATTAGCATAATCAGCATACCATGGAGCAGTACGAGAAGCATTTATGACAGCTAATTGTTCATCAGGAAAAGCTATCATCAATAGGTAGCGGGTCATCAAGAATATTCTCTAACCTAGACAAGTTGTGTGCAACGGGGTTCTCAGCTCCCTTTCTATCAGTAATATGCAAACCAAATTCTTGTAGCAAGAGAACCCATCTAATAAGTGTAGGTTTAGCATCTTTCTTTTCCATAAGATATTTAATAGCAGCATGATCAGTGTGAACAGTTACTTTAGAATAAACAATATAAGGCCTGAACTTATCACAAGCAAATACAACTGCTAAATTTTTTCTTCAGTAGTAGCATAATTTCTCTAGGCACTGTCTAGAGTTTTACTAGCATATTGGATAACATTCAATTTCTTAACAACTCTTTGTCCTAGAACAACACCTACAACATAATCACTAGCATCACACATAATTTCAAAGGGTAAATTCCATTCAGGTGGCTGGATAATAGGTGTAGAAATCAATGCTTTCTTAAGTATTTCAAATGCTTCTACACAATCATCATCAAAGACAAAGGGAACATCTTTTTGTAGGAGGTTAGTCAGAGGCCTAGAGACTTTTGAGAAGTCCTTAATGAACCTCCTATAAAACCCGACATGACCAAGGAAACTTCTTATGCCTTTGATGCCCTTGGGACACGACATCTTTTCAATAGCATCAACTTTAGCTTTATCAACTTCAATACCTCTTTCAGAAATTTTATGCCCCAAGACAATACCTTCATTAACCATAAAGTGGCACTTTTCTGAATTCAAGACAAGATTAGTTTCTTCACACTTCTACAAAACTCGATCAAGGTTGCTTAAGCAATCATCAAAAGAATTTCCATAAACGAAAAAATCATCCATGAAAACCTCAACAATCTTTTCACAAAAATCAGAGAATATAGCCATCATGCATCTTTGAAAGGTAGCAGGTGCATTACATAGACCAAAAGGCATACGTCTATAAGCAAAGGTACCGAATGGGCAAGTAAAAGTGGTCTTTTCTTGATCCTCTTTTGACACAGGTATTTGAGAGAAACCAGAATAGCCATCTAGAAAGCAAAAATGAGTATGCTTGGATAATCTTTCTTGCATTTGATCAATAGAAGGTAGATGGTAATGATCCTTTTTGGTAGCTTTATTTAATTTGCGGAAATCAATTACCATTCTATAGCATGTAACAATTCTTTGTGGGATCAATTCATCTTTATCATTAGGAACAATAGTAGTACCTCCTTTCTTAGGGACACAATGGACATGATTTACCCACTGACTATCAGCAACTGGATAAATTATACCTACCTCTAGAAGCTTTAGTATTTCTTTCATTACCACTTCTTTCATCCTAGGATTTAACCGTCGTTGGTGATCAACAACCGGTTTAGCGTCTTTCTCCAACTTTATTTTGTGTTGGCATAGAGTGGGACTAATGCCCTTAAGATCATCAAGAGTATATCCAATGGCAGCACGGTGCTTCTTTAAAGTTTTCAATAATTTTTCTTCTTCTTGCTCTGAAAGGTTAGCACTAATAATAACAGGATATATCTTCTTTTCATCAAGATAAGCATACTTAAGAGTACCAGGTAATGATTTGAGCTCAAACACGGGATCACCCTTGGGTGCAGGAGGATCCCCTAGAATTTCAACAGGCAAGTTGTGTTTCAACAAAGGTCCCTGTTTAAAGAATATTTCATCTATTTCCCTTCTCTCATTCATATACAAATCATTTTCATGGTCTAGCAGATATTGTTCTAAAGGGTCGTTAGGAGGCATGACAATAGAAGCAAGACCAATAATTTCATCCTTACTAGGCAATTATTTATCATGGGGTTTTCTACAAAATTTAGCAAAGTTAAACTCATGAGACATATCCCCTAAACCAATAGCAACAACATCCTTTTTGCAGTCTATCTTAGCATTAACAGTATTCAAGAAGGGTCTACCAAATATAATAGGGCAAAAGTCATCTTGTGGGGAACCAAGAACAAGAAAGTCAGTAGGGTATTTAACTTTGCCACACAAGACTTCAACATCTCTGACAATCCCAACTGGTGAAATAGTATCTCTATTAGCAAGCTTAATAGTAACATCAATACCTTCTAGCTTAGCAGGTGCAATTTCATGCATAATTTCTTCGTATAAGGAATGAGGTATTGCACTTGCACTAGCACCCATATCACATAAGCCATTATAGCAATGATCTCCTATTTTAACAAAAATAACAGGCATGTCTACAACAGGTCTATGTTTATTTCTAGAATCGGGTCTAGCAATTCTAGCAACTTCATCACAGAGGTAAAGAACATGCCCATCAATATTATCGACCAAGAGATCCTTAACCATAGCAACACTAGGTTCAACTTTAATTTGCTAAGAGGGTGTAGGTGTTCTAGTATTACTCTTACGAACCATAGTTGAAGCTTTAGCATGATCCTTTATTCTAGCAGGGAAGGGTGGTTTCTCAATATAAGTAGTAGGAACAATAGGATCAACATTATAAGTGCTAGTCTTTTCTTCAACTCTAACAGGTTCAACTACTTTTACTTCAATGGGAGGATGATATTTAAACCACTTCTCCTTAGGGAGATCAACATGAGTAGCAAATGATTCACAAAAAGAAGCTACTATCTCAGAGTCAAGTCCATATTTAGTGCTAAATTCAGGGAAAACATCGGTATCCATAAAAGATTTAACACAATCAAACTTAGATGTTATATCTGACTCCTTACCTTCGTCGAGATCCCAATCTTCAGAGTTGCGTTTAATTCTTTCCAATAAATCCCATTTGAATTCAATAGTCTTCATCATAAAAGAACCAGCACAAGAAGTATCGAGCATGGAGCGATTATCGAGAGAAAGCCAAGAAGAAATTTTTTGAATAAAAATTTCTCTTGAGAGCTCATGATTGGGGCATGAATATAACACTGACTTAAGCCTCCGCCAAGCTAGAGCAATACTTTCTCCTTCGCGAGGCAAAAATTATATATATAATTACGATCACGATGAACTTGATGCATATGATAGAACTTCGGATGAAATTCCAATTTCAACTGTTTTTAGTTCCAGGATCCAATATCATCACATCGCCTAAACCATGTCAATGCCTTTACCTTCAAATATAAAGGGAAGACCTTCTTATTGACAACATCCTCGGGCATACCTGCAAGCTTAAATAATCCACAAACTTCATCCACATAGATTAGGTGCAAGTCGGGATGCAATGTTCCATCTCCTGTAAAGGGATTAGCTAGTAGTTTCTCTATCATACCCGAAAGAATTTCAAAGTAAACATATTTAGTAGGTTCAGTAGGTTGAGGAGCAAATCTTTTCTCTATTGGTCGGGGTGAAGATACCCCGAACAAGCCCCTTAAAGGATTATGTTCCATAGTAACAAGTGACCGTAAATTTCAGCACACTATATAATTTTTTTCCTTACCAAAGGCGCTTCACTCCCCGGCAACAACGCCAGAAAAGAGTCTTGATGACCCACAAGTGTAGGGGATCTATCGTAGTCCTTTTGATAAGTAAGAGTGTCGAACCCAACGAGGAGCAGAAGGAAATGATATGCAGTTTTCAGTAAGGTATTCTCCGCAAGCACTGCAATTATCGGTAACAGATAGTTTTGTGATAAGGTAATTTGTAACGAGTAACAAGTAGTAAAAGTAAATAAGGTGCAGAAATATGGCCTAATCCTTTTTGTAGCAAAGTACAAGCTTGGACAAACACTTATATAAAGGAAAGCACTCCCGAGGACACATGTGAATTATCTCCAAGCTAGTTTTCATCACGCTCATATGATTCGCGTTCGTTACTTTGATAATTTGGTATGTGGGTGGACCGGTGCTTGGGTACTGCCCTTTCTTGGACAAGCATCCCACTTATGGTTAACCTCTATTGCAAGCATCCATAACTACAAAAGAAGTATTAAGGTAAACCTAACCATAGCATGCAACATATGGATCCAAATCAGCCCCTTACGAAGCAACACATAAACTAGGGTTTAAGCTTCTGTCACTCTAGCAACCCATTATCTACTTATTACTTCCCAATGCCTTCCTCTAGGCCCAAACAATGGTGAAGTGTCATGTAGTCGACGTTCACATAACACCACTAGAGGAAAGACAACATACATCTTATCAAAATATCGAACGAATACCAAATTCACATGACTACTTGTAGCAAGACTTCTCCCATGTCCTCAGGAACAAACGTAACTACTCACAAATCATATTCATGTTCATAATCAGAGGGATATTAATATGCATAAAGGATCTGAACATATGATCTTCCACCGGATAAACCAACTAGCATCAACTACAAGGAGTAATCAACACTACTAGCAACCCACAGGTACCAATCTGAGGTTTTGGGACAAAGATTGGATACAAGAGATGAACTAGGTTTTGAGAGGAGATGGTGCAGGTGAAGATATTGATGGAGATTGACCCCCTCCCGAAGAGAGGATCGATGGTGATGACGACGGTGACGATTTCCCCCTCCCGGAGGGATGTTTCCCCGGCAGAACAGCTCCGCCGGAGCCCTAGATTGGTTCCGCCTCGAGACGGCGGCGCTTCGTCCCGAAAACTTCCTTCTGATTTTTTCCAGGGCAGAAGACACCTTATACCAGAAGATGGGCATCGGGGGGCAGCCTGGTGGCCCACGAGGCAGGGGGCGCGCCCAGGGGGGTAGGGCGCACCCCCACCCTCGTGGATGGTGGGTGGCCCCCCTCTGGTGCTTCCTTCACCCAATATTTTTATATATTCCAAAACTGACATTCATGGAGTTTCAGGACTTTTTGTGTTGTGTAGAATTGGTCTCCTATATTTGCTCCTTTTCCGGCCCATAATTCCAGCTACCGGTATTCTCCCTTTTCTTGTAAACCTTGCAAAATAAGAGAGAAAAGGCATAAGTATTGTGACATAATGTGTAATAACAGCCCATAATGCAATAAACATGCATATAAAATCATGATGCAAAATGGACGTATCAACCTTCCATTGTCGAATCCCCCTCCGGCAGAGTACCAGAAAAGGCCTCCAGATGGGTTCTTGCGGATACAGAAGGTTACAACGGTGGAAAAGTGGTTTCGATGCCCCCTAGGGTTTTTGGAATATATGTGAATATATAGTGGAAGGAGGTTGGTCAGGGGAGCTGCAAGGGGCCAACATGGGTGGGGGGCGCGCCCTACCCCCCTGGGCACGCCCTCCCCCTTGTCATCGCTTCGCGACTCCCCCGACTTGATCTCCAAGTCTGTGGGGTGTCTTCGGGCCCGAGAAAAATCATCGGGAAGGTTTCATTCCGATTGGACTTCGTTTGATATTTCTTTTCTGCGAAACTCAAAAACAAGGAAAAAACAGAAACTGGCACCGGGCTTGCTACTTATCGAGCTTGCGTTGTATTCCCTCGAAGAGGAAAGGGTGATGCAGCACATAGCGTAAGTATTTCTCTCAGTTTTTGAGAACCAAGGTATCAATCCAGTAGGAGACCACGCGCGAGTCCCTCGCACCTGCACAAACAAATAAGAACTTCGCAGCCAACGCGATAAGGGGTTGTCCATCCCTTCACGGTCACTTACGAAAGTGAGATCTGATAGATATGATAGTATAAATTTTTTGGTATTTTTGGTATAAGAACAGAAAGTAAATAAAGCAAATAAGCAACGACGACAGAAATTGGCTAGTTGACGGGAAAGTAATATAATAAAGATAGACCCCGGGGCCATATGTTTCAATAGTGGCTTCTCTCATGAAAGCAGAATTCTACGGTGGGTGAACAAATTACTGTCGAGCAATTGATAGAAAAGTGCATAGTTATGAGAATATATAGGCATGATCATTATATATAGGCATCACGTATGTAACAAGTAGACCGAAACGATTCTGCATCTACTACAATTACCCCACACATCGACCGCTACCCAACATGCATCTAGAGTATTAAGTTCATAAGAACAGAGTAACACTTTAAGCAAGATGACATGATGTAGAGGGATAAACTCAAGCAATATGATATAAACCCCATCTTTTTATCCTCGATGCCAACAATACAATACGTGCCTTGCTGCCCCTACTGTCACTGGGAAAGGACACCGCAAGATTGAACCCAAAGCCAAGAACTTCTCAAATTGCAAGAACTATAGATCTAGTAGGCCAAACCAAACCAATAATTCGAAGAGACTTGCAAGGATATTATAATCATACATAAAAGATTTAAGAAAAGAATCAAATATTGTTCCTAGATTATCTTGATCATAAACCCACAATTCATCGGATCTAGACAAACACACTGCAAAAAGATTACATCGAATAGATCTCCTCGAAGATCGAGGAGAACTTTGTATTGAGATCCAAAAAGAGAGAAGAAGCCATCTAGCTAATAACTATGGACCCGAAGGTCTGTGGTAAACTACTCACAACTCATTGGTGAGGCTATGGTGTTTATGTAGAAGCACTCCGTGATCGATCCCCGCTCCGACGGATCTTCGGAATAGGCCCCAAGACGGGATCTCACGGGAACAGAAGGTTGCAGCGGTGGAATTAGGTTTTTTTTGTTGCCTTGATGTTTTCAGGGTTGAAAGATCGTGGATGTAGGCTAGAGGGGGGGGGGGTGAATAGGCGCTTTAAAATAATTACGGTTTTGGCTTGAACAAATGCGGAATAAACCTAGCGGTTAATTTGTCAAGCACAAAACCTACAACAACTAGGCTCACCTATGTGCACCAACAACTTATGCTAAGCAAGATAAACAACTAGGAGATAGCAAGATATATGACAAGAAACAATATGGCTATCACAAAGTATAGTGCATAAGTAAAGGGCTCGGGTAAGAGATAACCGAGGAACGCGGAGACGACGATGTATCCCGAAGTTCACACCCTTGTGGACGCTAATCTCCGTTTGGAGCAGTGTGGAGGCACAATGCTCCCCAAGAAGCCACTAGGGCCACCGTAATCTCCTCAGGCCCTCGCACAATGCAAGATGCCGTGATTCCACTAAGGGACCCTTGAGGGCGATCACCGAACCCGTACAAATGGCGACCCTTGGGGGCGGTCACCGAACCCGTACACTTTGGCAACCCTTGGGGGCGGTCACCGGTACCCGTCAAATTGCTCGGGGCGATCTCCACAACCTAATTGGAGACCCCGACGCTTGCCCGGAGCTTTACACCACAATGATTGAGCTTCGAACACCACCAAACGTCTAGGGCGCCCAAGCACCCAAGAGGAACAAGCTCAAGGGTACCAAGCACCCAAGAGTAATAAGCTTCTCAAACTTCACTTCCACGTATCACCGTGGAGAACTCAAACCGATGCACCAAATGCAATGGCAAGGGCACACGGAGTGCCCAAGTCCTTCTCTCCCAAATCCCACCAAAGCAACTAATGCTAGGGAGGGAAATGAGAGGAAGAACAAGAAGGAGAACACCAAGAACTCCAAGATCAAGATCCAAGGGGTTCCCCTCACCTAGAGGAGAAAGTGATTGGTGGAAATGTGGATCTAGATCTCCTCTCTCTTTTCCCCCCAAAACTAGCAAGAATCCATGGAGGGATTGAGAGATAGCAAGCTCGAAGAAGGTCAACAATGGGGGAAGAACACGAGCTCAAAGGATTAGCTTCATTGGGGAAGAAGACCCCCTTTTACAGGTGGGAAAAAATCCAACCGTTATGCTCATAGCCCGCACAGAGCGGTACTACCGCTCCAGGAGCGGTACTACCGCTAGGGCGGTAATACCCCTTTGAAAAACAACAACGAAGAGGCAAAAAGGCTAGAAGAACCATCGGAGCGGTAGTACCGCTTGACCTCATGGTACTACCGCTAGGGGTAGCGGTACTACTGCTAAGGGTAGCGGTAGTACTGCTTGCGAGCGGTACTAAAAAATTACATCCGTGTCTTCCACCGCTGGACTTGTGACGAGTTTTTGGTCCCGAGCGGAAGTAGCCACGGAAGTAGCCGCGGTAGTACTGCTCCAAGCGGTAGTACCGCTTCCGAAAGTGGTAGTACCGCTCCTGAAAGCGGTAGTAAAAAATTACTTCCTAGTACCGCTGCAGCCTTTTCAGTACACCAAAACGACCATAACTTTTGCATACGGACTCCGAATTCGATGAAACGAAGTTTGTTGGAAAGCTAGCGATAAGGGCTAACACAATCTTGATAGAAAAACCAATAAGAAGCAAATTAGAAAAGGCCCATAAGAAAATGGTGAGAACCCTTCCTCGGATAAGACCGGTAAAACACCCAACACCGAAAACATCATAGAAGACACATGTGAACTCCGTTTTTGATGAACTCAAGCTTGTCATCAAGATGACCATAAGCTCTAAGACTCACAAAGAGAACCAAACAAGAACCAAGAAACATGATGCAAGGATGCAATGGTTTGAGCTCTCTACTAACGATACGATCAAGCTACCAACTTGAGAGCCCCCCTTGATAGTACGGCAAACGATCCTATAACCCGGTCTCCCAACTACCACCACGAGACCGGTAAAATAGAAAACCTATCAAGGGAAAACCTTTGCATTGCACAAAGTCCACTTGAGCTAGATGTAGACGATCTTGACTTCCTCAAGTTGGACCACCTTTCTTGATTGTGTTGTCTCGGTGAAGACTAGTAGATTGCTCCCCCATACTCCACTATGGGTGAGCCACTCTTCGGCATATCTTCACAAGTCCATTATCACCACAATGGACGGCAAGCTTCAAGAACTTGATCTCTTCGTGATGCTCCACTTGAACGTGCACACGGCAACCTAACCCCACAAAGAACTCTCACGAAGACCATGGGTTAGTACACAAAGCGTGATTGACAATGCTTACCATACCATAGGATTGCTTGATCCCTCTCGGTACATCTTCTACACTCTGTGTGTTGATCAACTTGATTCATTCTTTGACTTAGTTGTGATCAACCTTGAATCTTTCCAACTCTCTTCATTTGGATGATGTCTAGAAGGTAAACATGAATGATCACAAACTCTTCTTCTTCAAGACATGCTTGCGATACGCTCAACACCCACAAGACCAATCTTTGGATAATTCCTTAATAGCATCTTGGTCATCACAAACTCTCCTTGAAACCAACAAATGAACTCCAAGAAAAGCCTATGGACAAACCCTTCAAATATAACTCAAGGCAACCATTAGTCCATAGAGATTGTCATCAATTACCAAAACCAAACATGGGGGCACGACATGTTCTTTCAATCTCCCCCATTTTGGTAATTGATGACAATCACTTTCAAGAGAGTTTATATAAGGAATTATGCATCACCATACCATGCAACAATAATGTATGCGCATGAGATGCAAAAGCTTAGGAACAAAACCAAGGCAAGAAGAGCGAAGAGACAACTCTCTAAACTTCCTCGCAAAACTAAACTCTCTGAAACTTCTCCCCCATCGGCATCGATTGCCAAAATGGGTGAATAGCTTAGAAGGTCAATATTAATTGTGTTACTCCATAAATTGTGTATTCCTCAAAATAGAGAGTGGAATGCAATACATATATCCAACTATAAATACTTGGAGGAAGATAAACTATATTGAGGCCCAAAGATTGCAAAAGAATGATATGCCACAAAGGCATAACAAAGGGAGAAAAACACGCAATCAAGCAATCAAAGGATACCAATTGAATCAAGCTATCAAAAGATACCAATTGACCCAACTAGACCAATGATCCTACATGCCAAATGAATAAAAGATATTATGATAAGAGCAAAGGAGTGTTCTAGAGAAACTAGAGAAGCTCCCCATGATTTGTGCACAATTTAGTTTTGTATTTGGATACAACGAGCACAAAATAGGATCGTCCCTCCCCCAAGATCAATAGAACCTCACGACATAGTAAGGGAGTGTTCTAAAGACACTAGTGAAGCTCCCCATAATTTATGCACTCCTTAGAATATTTTCATTAGGATACCAAGTGCACAAAATAGGATCATCACTCCCCCAAGATCAATAGACACTCACACCAAGTGCAAGTAAGCATGAAGGAAACAAAGCCTAGCACTTGCAACAAACAACTGGTTGAGCAATATATAAAAGAGTCAACTTAAGAGTAGGCTCAACCAAAATGATGTGTGTGAGTCATGGCAAAGCACTTGATAAGATTAATGTATGGATGAACATTAAGCATCAATATACTCTTGAATGAATGAAATACACAGTGCAAGGCCTATCATTCCCACACAAAACAGCAAATGGGTTCACAAGCTCACTAATAATCATATAAATAACCTATGCTTGTGACAACCTGTGGTGAAGATATAAAAAGGATAGATTTGTCATGAGGAGGGATACCAATAGAAATGGCAAAGCCTCATCAAGACAAGCAAGAGAGAAAAAATGATCTTCACCACAAAAGAGTGCATCAAGATGCAACAATATAAGATCCGCACTCGAGACACACACCTTCACGGAGCCACCAAAGAAATAAAACAGGAACGAAAAGGTGGACGTGAAAGAAGGGGATATCAAATAGATATGCAACTTATCTCAAGTGTATAAGATTCTAGGTAGATGAAGATCATGATGATATCAATCCACAAAGAAGGATGTACACATGAAATTGTTGCAAAAAGGAATGAATAAGATATCCCCAAGGAAGTCATAAATATACCAATAAGATATTTGCTTGAAGGCATAGCACATGGCTAGATATGTTCTTATTGTATATAAATGAGTTCCAACCACACGAGCATCAAAGACATCACAACTAGCAACAAGAGATCATTGTTGGGATGCTTTGAGAAAGGAAACAAGTATCATAAGAAGGAATGACTAACATGCCATGATACAACCTACACAAGGTTGATGCAAGAAATGTGTGCATGAAGTAGATGGTGATACTTGTTACCGAGATACCATTGGAAGGATGTAGTAGATACCAATTGAAGGTAGATAGTAGTTCATTGATCATCCTAGCTTGACTCCAATAAGCACATGGTGACACCACCTTCCTTTTGAATGAGCCGAGCATCCAATGCATCTCCAATTGTTCCTAGAACACCAACACAAACAAAATGGTACCCAAACTCATTGGGACCAAAGAGTTAGAAACACAAATACATAGGAAAAACTCCACAAACATATGTGCATTTATATATGAAAATGAATTTCATGCACATCTCATCCAAATTGAGACTAGGTGGAGTTTCCCTTATATATTGAGTTAAAGAAAGAAAGCATGCCAAAGAAAATACATGAAGTAAATATGCATGCTCAAGACTTTCAAGAAACGAAACAAAATAAAAAAGAAATACCAAGTGAAAATAGGATACCAAATGGAGAAATCATCACTTGGAAGATATCTATTAGAAGATACATCAAGGAATGAGATATCCATTGATACACGCAAAAGGAAAGATATCGGACACCCAAAAGAGAGGATGGTTCCAAACAAACCAACCCATCTACAAAGTTTCATGTTGGCACAAGTACCAAAAAGAAACGGCTTGCCTTCCATCAACACACACTTGATATGGATCACAAGATGAGTGTTCTATCGAAAATAGGATAGCTCCCCCACGAATTATGCATTTAAAGAGAATTTGCATTCAAGTACAAAATGCACAAGGTGGGATCACCACTTTCACTATATCTAGAAAACACTCGACAAAAACAATAAAACACGAGATCCACAAGTGGCATGGAAGGAAATGACAGTTGCCACAAACTTGGCAAGAGATAAGACAAATAAAACCAAAAGACAATGTAAAGATGATCAATAATTTCCACCACATAAATGATTACCAATTGTCAAAGACAAGAGGTATTTGGAAATAATTCCCGGTGATAGATAGCAATGATATCCAACATCATCTTCACACCAAACACAAGCAGAATGCAACTTGTAGAGCTAACATGCCACCTAGGAACAACACAATTTATACTATCAACTTTAGGTGACAATATCTCAAATTTACACATTTTCTAGGCTTGTAATATGCACATAGAATATTACTCCCCCATAATGTGATACCAATGAAAAACTTACCAAGATGCAAAAGAGAACCAACAAGAGATAATTAATGGAACATTTAGAATTTGACTTTCTCATGAGAAGACATACCACATAGAGATTAGATAATCTTGTAATATCAAAACTAGATGATATTCCTCATGTACACACATTTATAGGATTGTGAGGTGCACAAAGCACATCACTCCCCCAAAATGGGATGTTCCATTAATCTCTCACAAGAGCCAACTAAGATACAAACAAGATGCAAAAAGGCTCAACACACGACACACGCGTACATGATGTACAAACCAACATACACATACTTGATTTCTCAAGATAAGGAAATTGGAAGCACAACATATACAAGCACATGCAAGGTACGAAACCACAACATGCTAAGGAGCAAGTAACTTTCAATGTAAACAATTTAAGCACGAGTTACCGCAAGGAGGAACATTGGATATACCATAGAAAGATAATCCGAATGACTTGGCTTGAGACAATATGAATGATGAAGACCCCTAAAATCTTCATAATGTAGCCAAGTCTCCAATGCCCTCCATCAACGCCTATTGATCAAGTTTTAGCTTGTTGGTCCCCAACCAAGTTGGGTCCTAAGAGGTTAGTCACAATAGGCTTGGCTACCCAAATGGTTCTTTTCTTGACACCACTTTGAGTCCCAAGAAACTTGGCAAATACATTGCCAACCTTATCCTTCCCAAGAGAATAGACATCATCAATAATAATTGGGTCGGATAAATTACCACTAGTGCATGAAGAAGCAAGGTGACCCTTCTCACGGCATAAGTAGCAACATCTACTCTTCACTTTCTTCTCCTTTGATTTCTCAAAATGAGAAGCATTACCACGAGTCTTCTTGGGAAGCGGCCTTTCTCCAACTTGTAGTTGAGCACGAGATTGAACTTATGGCCTCTTCCCTTGTTGCTTGTCACTAATGGCCTTCTTCTTTAATGGGCAAGATCTAACATGACGCCCTTCAATTTTGCACTTGAAGCAAATAATCTTGGCTGAATTCTTGAGTTGTTCTTGTCCCTTCTTCTTGTTGCTCTTGGACTTCTTCTTGTTATTGGAGTTGAATCCAAGTCCACATTTGTCATTGGGAGATTTTTGCACACTCAAGATATTGTTGAGTGTGGACTTCCCTTCATGACTCTTTTCCAAGTCTTTCTTCAAGGAAGAGACTTGGGCCTTAAGCTCTTTGATTTCCTCTACATGGTTAGTATCAACAAAAGTACTAGAGGAAGTATAATCTTCATTGTTAGAGCAACAAGGCAAGTAGAGCAATTCATCACAACATGTACTAACATTGTGAGTAGATGAATTACGAGGACTAGCACATGACAAGATAGCATTTTGACTTGAAGTAGTGCTAGTATCCACATGAGGCTCACTAGATGTTACCTTGATACTCATAGCCTCATGAGCTATCTTTAGCACATTATGGGATACTAGAAGATCATCATGAGAGCTTGTGAGCTTTACATGACTTTCTTCCAATTTCCCATAATTGCCAGATAGCAACTCAAGTTGAGCCCTTAGCTCAACATTCTCCTTCAAAATGGATGCTTCACTAGAAATAGAGTTAGTAGCACAAGCATCATCAATAATAGCAAGAGGAGAAGGCAACTTGGCAAGCTCTTTAGAATAAACAGCTTTAAGTTGAGCATGAGACTCGGTGAGTTTGATGAGCTCACTCTTAATGACCCTTGAGCCATTTTCGAGGTGCTCAAAATCCTCAAGGAGTTTAGCACGTGCAACTTCAAGCTTCTCATTTTAGTTTCAAAATCATTAGCCACCTCGAGAGCTCTATCACGGGATTCCTTTATTCTAGATAGTTCTAGAGCAAAAGTCTCCTCAAGAGATTCCTTGGTGGTTTGTTCAAGTTCAAGAGCTTGCGAGAGGTCGGCGATCTCATTAGCGTAATCATGCTCATGACCTTCCATTTTTTCAATGGTGACCTCATGCTCCTCTAGATGAGATTCCAACTCCTCTATATATTTCTTGCCCTCAATGGCAATAGACATGATTTCCATGAAGTTGGAACGAGCAATTTTATTCTTATGAAGAGCTTTAAAAATCATTTCTCCCTTAATTTTTAAGGATGCAACATTATCATTCTCTTCATCATTATCAACATCATCATCATTGTCATCATCACTGTCATCACAAGATATATTGGGATTCAAAGTGGGAGATACCTTTGAAGCCTTAGCCATAAGGAAAAACTCAATAGATGATGATGTAGGATCCCTTGAAGCACCATTCAAGACTACATCTTGTTCCGTGGGGTGTTGGGTTTCCTCTACATTGTTAGCATAACAATTCGAGGAAATAGATGTATTTTTATCATGGCAACAAGATATAGCAAGCATATCATCATGAGTTTTAGTCAAGCAATTTCTACATGATATGCAAGGACTATCAACACAAGCATGTGAAACATGTAGGGTGCTCGAAGTGTTAAAGTTCAAAGAATATGCATTGCAATAATATAGTGATGAAGGATCATCCACAATAAGCATACTATCATCATTGCAATGACCAACACTACTCACCGTATCATTACCTTGTGGCAAACCACATGTAGGTGAAGTAGAAGAAGTTGAGAAGACAACACGGTCGGAGGTGGAGGGAGAACAATCATTCCCACAATTCTTGGACACACCATATTTATCTTGAAGCTTTGTCCACAACTCATGAACATCCCGGAACGACATGAGTTGAAATATAACTACATTGCTCAAAGCATCAAAAAGCACATTAGAAGCTTGAGCATTGAGATAAGAGTTTTTCTCATCCTCTAAAGATAATCTTTGTGGATCCTTTGGAGGAGAAAAACCCATATCTACAATTCGCTCTAATTTTGGGTCCATGATCCTAAAGAGATTAAGCATGCGAATTACCCAAACATCAAAATTTGTGCCATCGAAACTAAGAGTGTCAGAGAAACCTAAACCCCTAGTCGACATCCTTACTCTCTAGGCGGTTAAGCCCTATAAAGAGAGACGAGGCTCTGATACCAATTGAAAGATCGTGGATGTCGCCTAGAGGGGGGGGTGAATAGGCGCTTTAAAATAATTATGGTTTCGGCTTGAACAAATGCGGAATAAACCTAGCGGTTAATTTGTCAAGCACAAAACCTACAACAACTAGGCTCACCTATGTGCACCAACAACTTATGCTAAGCAAGATAAACAACTAGGAGATAGCAAGATATATGACAAGAAACAATATTGGCTATCACAAAGTATAGTGCATAAGTAAATGGCTCGGGTAAGAGATAACAGAGGAACACGGAGATGACGATGTATCCCGAAGTTCACACCCTTGCGGATGCTAATCTCCGTTTGGAGCGGTGTGGAGGCACAATGCTCCCCAAGAAGCCACTAGGGCCACCGTAATCTCCTCAGGCCCTCGCACAATGCAAGATGCCGTGATTCCACTAAGGGACCCTTGAGGGCGGTCACCGATCCCGTACAAATGGCGACCCTTGGGGGCGGTCACCGAACCCGTACACTTTGGCAACCCTTGGGGGCGGTCACCGGTACCCGTCAAATTGCTCGGGGCGATCTCCACAACCTAATTGGAGACCCCGACGCTTGCCCGGAGCTTTACACCACAATGATTGAGCTCCGAACACCACCAACCGTCAAGGGCGCCCAAGCACCCAAGAGGAACAAGCTCAAGGGTACCAAGAACCCAAGAGCAATAAGCTTCTCAAACTTCACTTCCACGTATCACCGTGGAGAACTCAAACCGATGCACCAAATGCAATGGCAAGGGCACACGGAGTGCCCAAGTCCTTCTCTCCCAAATCCCACCAAAGCAACTAATGCTAGGGAGGGAAATGAGAGGAAGAACAAGAAGTAGAACACCAAGAACTCCAAGATCAAGATCCAAGGGGTTCTCCTCACCTAGAGGAGAAAGTGATTGGTGGAAATGTGGATCTAGATCTCCTCTCTCTTTTCCCCCAAAAACTAGCAAGAATCCATGGAGGGATTGAGAGATAGAAAGCTCGAAGAAGGTCAACTATGGGGGAAAAACACGATCTCAAAGGATTAGCTTCATTGGGGAAGAAGACCCCCTTTTATAGGTGGGAAAAAATCCAACCGTTATGCTCACAGCCCGCACAGAGCGGTACTACCGCTCCAGGAATGGTACTACTGCTAGGGCGGTAGTACCCCTTTGAAAAAGAACAGCGAGGAGGCAAAAAGGCTAGAAGAACCGTCGGAGCGGTAGTATCACTTGACCTCACGGTACTACCTCTAGGGATAGCGGTACTACTGCTAAGGGTAGCGGTACTACTACTTGCGAGCGGTACTAAAAAATTACATCCGTGCCTACCACCGCTGGACTTGTGACGAGTTTTTGGTCCCGAGCGGAAGTAGCCACGGAAGTAGCCGCGGTAGTACTGCTCCAAGCGGTAGTACCGCTTCCGAAAGCGGTAGTACGGCTCCCGAAAGCGGTAGTAAAAAATTACTTCCGCTCCAACCCGCGGTAGTACCGCTGCAACCTTTTCAGTACACCAAAACGACCATAACTTTTGCATACGGACTCTGAATTCGATGAAACCAAGTTTGTTGGAAAGCTAGCGACAAGGGCTAACACAATCTTGATAGAAAAACCAATAAGAAGCAAATTAGAAAAGGCCCATAAGAAAATGGTGAGAACCCTTCCTCGGATAAGACCGGTAAAACACCCAACACCGAAAACATCATAGAAGACACATGTGAACTCCGTTTTCGATGAACTCAAGCTTGTCATCAAGATGACCATAAGCTCTAAGACTCACAAAGAGAACCAAACAAGAACATGTAATGCCCAGGATGGGACTATATCTCCTACGTGTCGAGGCACGACTTAAAGATATAAGCCCATTCTGGAATGATCGCAAGTTTGGTACCTTTGCACATCTCATGTAAAAATAAGGATGAAAGCTGAAAAAGATAGTTGGCTTACACTCGCCACATCACACAAATACATTACATGTCCAAACATCATTCAAATAAACATCACAGCCCATCTAAGGGTAAAGATCCAAATGACAAGATACCAAACATAACATTAAACCACAGGTCTAGAACGAATCCTAGTAGAAGCTCTACTGATCAACCAGATAGTTCACATAGTAACGGCTACGCTCCTCGTCGTACTCCCAGTCTAGCTCGGTACCATTGCCTGTGTAGCTCACCATCGTACCTGCATTTGGTGTGGTGAAGTAACTGTGAGCCACAGAGGACTCAGCAATCCCGTTCCCAGGTAACACGACTATTCAAGCCTTGGGTGTGGAACAAGGCTGAAGAAAGAACAAGAGTTTGCAGCAGCACTAGCACTAGCTTACGTAAAAGAGAGCGAGAAGAGAAGGTGCCTCGGTCGAGAGATGATCACGAAGTTATCCTAACTAAAGCAAGTCAAACATAACCCCACCGTGTCACTTCCCGAATCCCTTTCGGAAAATGACCGTCACGGTACTCACGCTGGTAGTGTATTGGAACATGGTGTCAAGTTTTCTACAAACGGATATTAACAAATTCCCATCTGCCACATAACCACGGGCACGGCTTTCGAAAGTTCATAACCCTGCAGGGGTGTTCCAACTTGGCCCATGACAAGCCCACGATCTACGGAGTCGCAACTCCAAGGTGGGAAGGCCCGAGTATCCTCGGAATCCCGTGCTCAAGATACTCCGACTAAGGTAAGGCTAATCCAGCAAGTCCTCCCGGCGTGCTGACACCTTGACAATAGCCGCGCGTATCTAGTCTCAGGCCACGACCGGATGGGCGATGCTACAGGTTTATGCCAGATACCTCGGGTTTCCCCAAGGCGGCCCCGCAGGACCCCCAGTTTGGACCAACACTCTTGAGGAGCACTGGCCCGGGTTGTTGATTAAATATAAAAGGGATAGCTAGTCCCGATGCAAGTTTTAGTTATTAGGCAAATAGTACCAATGTTGGGACTTGCCGGAAAAGACTTAGCACTTAGCGGTTTATCGAGGGGGTCCCATAACCCCAACCGTGTGAGGAATGCATAATCAAGGAACATAACACCGGTTTAAACGGTTCCTAAGGCGGCATGAGTGGAACAAATCACCAAGCAAAAGGCTTAGCCTTCCACCCATTACCAATATATAGATGATTTCATTTAATAATTAATATAGTGTGATATCCCAACAAGCTTCAACAAGAAGCAAGAATCTTCAATCTTCTCCTGCAACTAACAATGCTATAAGAGGGGCTGAGCGAAGCCTACGTATCGCCAATCAATGGTTTGCATAGGTAGGGTGGTTAAACAGGTTCATGGTTACAATAGGAGGCTGACAGGAAAACATGGGCATCGAGGCAAAACTATAGAGCGATACTCTAGCAATAGGCAAAGATAGTAATATTATCGGGGTTCGGTCATCTTGCCTGAAGAGTTGTCGATGGGATCGTAAGAGGGGTCCTCGTTCTCAACCTCGGTAGTAACCTCGTGCTCGTACTCGTACTCGGTTTCAGCTTCCGGCTCTACTCAAACACAAGAACACAAGGCAACGAATCAAACAAGATGCAATGCGCAGAAAAATACTGGATGCATGGCTGATGCACTATGGAAGCAACACGGATGCACTATGGAAGCACAGAAAGTCTACTTAGGAAGCACAGTGTTACAGCACAACAATATGCATCAAGCAAAATGCTTCAAAACATGATAACAATAGGATAATATGAATCTACATGCAAAAACACACAAGTTACATATAGGACTTGCTCAAAACGGAGCAACGGGCTAAAAGTTACACCCGAAACAATAAACATGCACAAGCTGAAAATAACAGCCACATAGCAACTTCGGAGCAATAAATAAATGGCCTACAACACTCAAACATCATGGCAAGGAGCATGGACATAAAGTAGACATATACTACAGCAAACAAGTCCATTGGAGCATCCCCAAAGGAGCCATGGATCAATAGCAACAAGCTATGACATATTGAACTTGACAACAAAATCCTGACAGCAGTAATTTGTTGCAACTAGGGAGCAAGAGTTAAACATGCTACAGCCACTCAAATAAGCATGTGAGAGCATGAATGGATAGCCAACAACTTATACAACAAGGAATCATCAAGAGTCACCCCAAAACTAGCATGGATATGCCTAGAACAACAAGCAAACATGGCATCTGGAAATTACAGATTCCAGACTTAGTGAAATTTCACCAAGTGTTAAAACATCAGTTTTATCATGACATCTTTAAGAGCAAGTTTAAGTCACCTCAAAGCATATCAAGACAAGTGGTAAGCACCACAGCAAAGTACACATGATGGTGAAACCAAAAAATCTAAGCATGCATCAAGGGGACAACCACATCAATAGCAACGAGCTCCTCTACGAGGCATCTCGTAACAAGTTTAACGACATAACAGCCACATAGCACTTTGCAAAGGGGATAAACATGGCAAGATGAAATCTATCATGAAAGCTAAAGCAATCAACGTGTAGAGAATTTCATGATGAACACGTGGACATCTCATTTGCTTCATTTGGATAAACATGCAACAAGTTATCACATTGCAAAGATGGCATGAAAACAACTACTAACAGCAGTTTATAACAAGTAGCACTCTTATCATGAATATTAAGACATCTAGATGACCTCAAACATGCATGGCACAATGGAACAAAACGTAGTACAAGTCTCCACGATCATTTTGACATATCATTTGCTCAAATCGGACCATCACACAAAAAGTTATCACCATTGCAAAACATCATCAGGAACTTAAACTGCCAGGGACTTAGAGAAGAAAAACCACCACCTCGGGGTCAACGGGGTCAACGGCGGCTGGATCGGACCGGATCGGCTGCGGAGCGGATCGGGCTTCGGATCCCGGGCGCTAACGGGCCCGCGGCTACCGGGCTTCGGCCCATTAGGCGGATCGGGCTGGGGATCTGGAGCGGGCCGGATCTGCCGCGGATCGGGCCGGCCTAACGGGCTGGACCCGTTAGGGTTGTTGCGGGCTGGACCCGTTAGGGTTGTTGCGGGCGGATCGGGGAGCTGAGGCGCGGGCGCCTCAAGTGCCAGAGGACGGCGGCGGCTTCGATGGCCTCGTGGCCGGCGGCGGTGGCGAGGGGGAATGCCGGCGGGGCCTGGCCGGTCGGCGGTGAGGACCGGCGCGGCGGCGGCCTGAGGGGGCGGCGGCCGGCGCGGAGATGGCCGGGCGGCGGTGGAGGCCGGCGACCGGAGGGCGCGGTCGGTGAGGAGGAGCGGCGGGGCCGGCGCGGTGGAGGCGATGGGCCGGTGGTGGCCGGAGGCCGGAGGAAGGGCGCGGCGGCGGGATCCCGTGACAGCGCGGGGAAGAAGCTACGGTGGCGGGAGGTAGGAGATGACGCGCGGGACCCGCGCGTCGGACGGAAGCACGGCCGACGGTTCGGAAGCGCGACTGTAGCACTACGGAAGCAAGGTTTCCTGGGACGTCGGAAGCACGGATTTTCAACGGTGGAAGCACCGCGGATCAACGGTGGAAGCACCGGCGGTGAACTATGGAAGCATTAGGGTTTCTGGACGCAAATTTTGGGGGTAGTGGACGTTTATATAGGCACAAGGAGCTAGGGTTGTCCAAATGAGGTGAGGTTTTCAGCCACATGATCACAATTAGATGGCCTAGATGAAGGGAGGGGTTTGGGTTGGTTTGGTGGGCTGTTGGAGGGGTGTCTTGGGCCTCAAAGAGGGGGTACTTTCAGCCCACGAGAATAACTGTTGGAGCATCAAATGAACTCCAAACGCGACGAGATTTGACAGGCGGGTTACACACACCAAAACAACAACACACGACAAGTCTCACGCCAAACCGGAAATGTTACACGGCCAAACACCAAAGTAGGCCTCGGGGATGCCACAGACACGTGAGAGAGCTCCGGAACTCGAAACGAACAACAGAAAGAAACGAGTGAGACCGGATGCAAACGACAACACAAATGCAATGCGATGCACATGACTACATGATATGGATGAATGCACACACGCAACACGACAAAATGACGAAAACCTGAAAAGACAAAGAACCCGGAATGGAATTGATGAAGCCAGAGATATATATATTGCCCAAAAGGGAAAGTATTACATCCGGGGCATTACAAACTCTCCTCTACT
This sequence comes from Secale cereale, assembly GCA_902687465.1. Lineage (NCBI taxonomy): Eukaryota > Viridiplantae > Streptophyta > Magnoliopsida > Poales > Poaceae > Secale > Secale cereale. The sequence goes on along the minus strand of LR738711.1, from coordinate 523,335,558 downwards.
ACAAAAAGATCTCGTCCCGAGATCTAGGACTGGAAAAAGGAAGGGTACTCGGAACGAAGTTGATCTTCTCGTTCCCACGTAGCTTCTCGGTCGGTATGGTGTGACCACTTGACTTTCAAGAATTTGATGGACTTGTTGCGGGTCTTGCGCTCGGTTTCTTCGAGAATAGCAACTAGGTGTTCTCGGTAAGACAAGTCTTGTTGAAGATCAATCTCCTCAAACGGAATCATGCGTTCAGGAGTCTTGAAGCACTTGCGGAGTTGAGACACATGAAACACATCATGAACATTGGCGAAGTTGGAAGGGAGCTCAAGTTGATAGGCTAGATCGCCTCTTTTGCCAAGGATCTTGAAAGGCCCGACGTATCTAGGAGCAAGCTTTCCTTTGATACCGAATCTTTGGGTTCCTTTCATCGGAGAAACACGGAGATAGACATGATCCCCAATGTTGAAAGCCAAATCACGATGCTTTCCGTCATAGTAGCTCTTCTGACGCGACTGAGCGGCCTTGAGATTCTCACGTATGACTTTGCACATTTCTTCGGCTTCTAAGATCAAGTCATTGCCAAGAAGTTGACGTTCACCTGTCTCGGACCAGTTGAGAGGGGTACGACACTTTCTGCCATAGAGGATTTCAAATGGAGCTTTGCCGGCACTTGCTTGGAAGCTGTTGTTGTAAGAGAACTCGGCAAATGGAAGGCAATCTTCCCATTTCATGCCAAAAGATATGACACAGGCTCTGAGCATGTCTTCTAGAGTCTGATTCACTCTCTCGACTTGACCACTAGTCTGAGGGTGAAATGCCGTGCTGAAACGGATCTTAGTGCCCATGGCAGACTGGAAGGAGTCCCAGAACTTAGAAGTGAACAAACTTCCACGGTCTGAGGAGATAACTTGAGGAATGCCATGTAAGGACACAATTCTGGAAGTGTACAATTCTGCCAGTTGAGCTGCATTGATTGATTCTTTGACTGTAAGGAAGTGAGCGACTTTGGTAAGCTTGTCAATCACCACAAAGATAGAATCATTCCCTCTCTTGGACTTAGGAAAGCCAGTGACGAAATCCATTTCAATGTGGTCGAATTTCCACTCGGGAATAGGAAGAGGTTGGAGAAGACCGGCTGGACGTTGATGCTCTGCCTTCACTCTTCAGCAGACATCACATTCATTCACGAATTGGGCAATCTCCCTTTTCATGCGTGTCCACCAGTAAGATTGCTCGAGGTCTTGGTACATCTTGGAACTGCCAGGATGAATGGAAAGGAGGGAATCATGTGCTTCTTCCATTATGAGCTTCCTGAGATCACCTTTGGGAACCAAAAGTCTGTCCTCAAAGAACAAGGTATCTCTCTCATCAACGCGATAGCACTTGTATTTTGGAGTACCCTTTGCAATACCATGTTTCACTTTCTGCACCATAGCATCACTGAGTTGGGCCTCACGGATCTGATCTTCCAAGGTAGGAGCAACTTGAAGATTTGCAAGAAAACCTTGCGAAACAACTTGAAGGTTGAGCTTCCTGAATGCTTCACAAAGCTCAGCCTGGAACGGCTTGATAAGGAGGCTGTTGCAATATGCCTTTCTGCTCAAAGCATCTGCATTCACATTCGCCTTGCCAGGTGTGTATTCGATGCTGGGATCATACTCTTGGATCATTTCGACCCAACGAGTCTGGCGGAGGTTCAGATTCGGCTGTGTGAAGGTGTACTTCAAGCTCTTGTGATCGATGAAGATGTCGACTTTTCTGCCCAACAGAAGGTGTCTCCACGTAATCAAAGCATGTACCATAGCTGCTAGTTCAAGATCATGTGTGGGGTAGTTCTTCTCACTTGGCTTCAGTTGACGAGAAGTGTATGCCACAATTCTCTTGTCCTGCATAAGCACACCACCAAGTCCTTGAAGAGAAGCATCACAGAATACTTCATAGGGCTTGGACTCATCTGGAGGAGTGAGAACTGGAGCAGAGACGAGCTTTTCGTTGAGAGTTTTGAATGCCACTTCACAATCTGGAGACCAGTAGTACTTGACATTCTTCTGCAGCAAGTTGGAAAGAGGCTTGGCAATCTTGGAGAAGTTCTCAACGAACCTTCTGCAATAGCTGGCAAGACCAAGAAAGCTTCGGAGTTGCTTGACGTTCTGAGGAGGTTCCCAGTTGACAATTGCTTCAACTTTCTCAGGGTTTACCGCAATACCGTCAGCGGAGATGATATGGCCCAGATACAAGACCTTATCGAGCCAAAATTCGCACTTGGAGAACTTGGCATAAAACTTATGTTCACGGAGTCTGTCGAGAACCAGACGGAGGTGCTTTTCGTGATCTTCTTCATTCTTGGAAAATACCAAAATATCATCCAGATACACAAGCACAAACTCGCCGGTGTAGGGGTTGAAAATGTAGTGCATCATTCTCGAGAAGGTAGGTGGAGCATTAGCGAGACCAAAGGACATGACTGTATACTCATATGAGCCGTAGCTCGTTCTGAAGGCTGTCTTGGGGATATCTTCTTCTCGAATGCGAATCTGGTGATAGCCCATTCGGAGATCGAGCTTAGAGAACACTTTAGCTCCTTTGAGCTGCTCGAACAGTTCGTTGATGTTGGGGAGCGGATACTTGTTCTTTATTGTCTTCTTGTTCAATGGCCGGTAATCGACGCAAAGGCGATCCGTGCCATCCTTCTTCTTGACAAATAAGACACCACAACCCCAAGGAGACGTACTAGGCCTGATCAGACCCATACGCTCCTGTTCATCAAGCTGTTTCTTTAACTCCTTCAACTCTTTAGGAGAGAGCTTGTACGGACGCCGGCATGCTGGCTCAGTACCCGGCTCGAGTTCAATGACGAATTCCACTTGACGGTGTGGAGGCATGCCTGGAAGTTCTTCAGGAAAGATGTCTTCGTATTCGTTAACCACCGGAATTTGAGATATGGCATTCATTTCGCCCTTGTCATTGAGAGAGAAAAGCCTGATTGTGTTATCCCTGGAGGCAAAGATAATCACATCTTCATCGGAATGAGTCATCTTGACTTCCTTGTTTGCACAATCGATGTGAGCATCATGCTGAGAAAGCCAGTCCATTCCGAGGATAAGGTCGATGTCAGAATTGCCAAGAACCACCGGAGAGGCCAGAAATCGATAATCACCCATGCGAATAGAAACATCCGGAGCATACACACTGGAACGCATTCGTCTCCCTGGAGAAATAACTGATAACTCCCTTGGCAGATTTTTAGTGACAATATCGTGCTTGGATGCAAATGGATATGACATGAAAGAACATGAAGCACCTGAATCAAACAACACTTTTGCAGGGAAAGAGTTAACTGGGAGGTTACCCAATATGACATCAGAAGAATTCTCTGCCTAAGCTGCATTCATCAGATTCACCCTTGTTGCCTTTGGATCATGCTTGACAATAGCCGAACTGACAGGTGGAGGAGGCGGAAGGCGCTTTGGGTTCGGACATCTGTTAGCATAATGACCCTTCTGGCCACACTTGTTGCAGACCACTTCTGAGAGAGGACGGAAATGAGAACCACTTGACTTGGAAGCTTGGAACTGCGACTTGGACTGCTTGCTTGGGTTGGGTGGGTGGGAGAAACCACGACCACCGGCATTCTTGCTGTTGTTGTAGGGAGCTCGGATCACTGGAGGAGGAGGAAGCCAAAATTTTTGTTGCTTCGCGACCACTTGAGAAGATGAGGAGGAGTGAACGGCATCTCGAATCCTCTTTTTGGAAGCCTCCATCTTTTGCTGGGCTGCCTCTTGCTTAAGCGCCATGTTATAGAATTTGTCAAACTCATCAGGCTCGAACAAGGTGAGAGCAAGTTGAAGTTCATCCTCCAGACCTCCACGGAACTGATAGATCTTGCTCTTGGCATCTGGTATGTCTTGCTTAGCATAGCGGGCAAGGTTTTGGAACTTGACATTATACTGGTAGACAGTCATAGAGCCTTGCTTCAGGTTGCGGAATTTCTCACGCATACCCTCGATGACACTTGTTGGAATGTTGTGAGAGCGAAAGTCCTTGCAGAAATCATCCCAAGAGATCACACGCCCTTCTCTGGAGTCTTTGTACTGCTGCCACCAGTCAGCTGCTTGGTCTTTGAGTTGGAAGGCTGCAAATTTCACATAGTCCTCAGGCCTTACGTTGCTGCACTCAAAATGCTTCTTGATATCGGTAATCCAATCTTCAGCATCGAGAGGGTCGACACGGTAACTGAAAGCCTTTGGTTGATTGGCCAAGAACTGGTTGAGCGTAGCATGGTGCTGCTGGTTGAAGAAATTGCCTTGGTTCCCTGGAGCACCCTGATTTGCTTGATTTGCTTGCATCTGCTGCATCATCTGCATCAACATCTGGGTGTTCTGGTTTGTAGTTTGCATAATCGCTCTCTAGGCCTCAGACGGAGGAGGAGGGGAAGGAGGATGATCTGGAACCTCTTCACCCTCTGGGTTAGCGTTGGGAACCCGTTTCGGAGCCATCCTGAAAGAGATGACCACCAATCAGCAATTTGATTGAAAGAAGGTATAAGCTGAAACAACGGATAGAATTGCAACATAGTCTTCACAAGAATCATTCGAACAAGAGGAACGAATGAAATTCTCAGTTTAATGATAACAACAATCTTCACGAGAAGCCACTGGGAGACAAAAGGTAAATAAGAAAAATACAAGGTACAGATGTAACAAACACAAGATAGGAGCTTCGTTCGAGATCTTTGTGCTGAAAGCTTATGGAACACGTTATGAAAGGGTTTTGCAATCCCCGGATCAGCATAGCCAAGGACCCTTTAAGATGCAACTCCCGATCGGAACATCGGCCATAAAACCACTTCACTCAATGTAGAACCCCGAACTCCGTAGCCTGCATTCGTTGGAAGAATGCCTACGATCTACTGGATGAACCCACCTATTAATTTCCGAAAGTTTCCAGTTATGCAATCAGGGTTGGGGATACAAAGGAAGCACCACGCAATCAACTCTAATCCTACATCCAGCTGTATCCATCCTTCAACACATAACCAGTCTTTCTCGGAAACCGTCTACCTCGGACCTTCAAAAAGCATCCACTATACAAAGCTATGGCAATACTCCCGAACTACCTCCCTAGTACTGGGTGATGTCGGGGTTATCTTGCCACTAACTGTATAGGAGAGTTTTCGATGTCGGCCGTCTTAAGTATTCTAGTACTGCCACGATATGTTTGTGACGACAATACCCCGAAGCTCAACTCCCCGGGACACTGCCACAACCCCTAATGTCAGGAGGCATCGAGAACAATATTCTCGTCACAAAGACATCGAAACAATCCAACAATACTCGCGAGATTCCTAAAAAAATTTTGGTGCAATTTTTGAAAGTAGAAGAGGCAAGAGTAGTCGTCAGGAGTCCTCACCAGAGTGAAAAGAGATGAGGAGCAAAGAAATCCTACTCTCCGATATAAATATAGGACTCAAAACATTTTTAGTGTGTGCCTAGACTCGACCGTCAATGATTCGATCAATCAGTGGGGGCTTCTAGGTCGGAGAAGGCTCTGATACCAACTTGTAATGCCCAGGATGGGACTATATCTCCTACGTGTCGAGGCACGACTTAAAGATATAAGCCCATTCTGGAATGATCGCAAGTTTGGTACCTTTGCACATCTCATGTAAAAATAGGGATGAAAGCTGAAAAAGATAGTTGGCTTACACTCGCCACGTCACACAAATACATTACATGTCCAAACATCATTCAAATAAACATCACAGCCCATCTAAGGGTAAAGATCCAAATGACAAGATACCAAACATAACATTAAACCACATGTCTAGATCGAATCCTAGTAGAAGCTCTACTGATCAACCGGATAGTTCACTTAGTAACGGCTACGCTCCTCGTCGTAGTCCCCGTCTAGCTCGGTACCATCGCCTGTGTAGCTCACCATCGTACCTGCATCTGGTGTGGTGAAGTAACTGTGAGCTACAGAGGACTCAGCAATCCCGTTCCCGGGTAACACGACTATTCAAGCCTTGGGTGTGGAACAAGGCTGAAGAAAGAACAAGAGTTTGCAGCAGCACTAGCACTGGCTTACGTAAAAGAGAGTGAGAAGAGAAGGTGCCTCGGTCGAGAGATGATCACGAAGTGATCCTAACTAAAGCAAGTCAAACATAACCCCACCGTGTTCACTTCCCGAATCCCTTTCAGAAAATGACCGTCACGGTACTCACGCTGGTAGTGTATTGGAACATGGTGTCAAGTTTTCTACAACCGGATATTAACAAATTCCCATCTGCCACATAACCGCGGGCACGGCTTTCAAAAGTTCATAACCCTACAGGGGTGTTCCAACTTGGCCCATGACAAGCCCACGATCCGCGGAGTCGCAACTCCAAGGTGGGAAGGCCCGAGTATCCTCGGAATCCCGTGCTCAAGATACTCCGACTAAGGTAAGGCTAATCCAGCAAATCCTCCCGGCGTGCCGACACCCTGACTATAGCCGCGCGTATCTAGTCTCAGGCCACGACCGGATGGCCGATGCTACAGGTTTATGCCAGATACCTCGGGTTTCCCCAAGGCGGCCCCGCAGGACCCCCAGTTTGGACCAACACTCATGAGAAGCACTGGCCCGGGTTGTTGATTAAATATAAAAGGGATAGCTAGTCCCTATGCAAGTTTCAGTTATTAGGCAAATAGTACCAATGTTGGGACTTGCTGGAAAAGACTTAGCACTTAGCGGTTTATCGAGGGGGTCCCATAACCCCAACCGTGTGAGGAACGCATAATCAAGGAACATAACACCGGTTTAAACGGTTCCTAAGGCGGCATGAGTGGAACAAATCACCAAGCAAAAGGCTTAGCCTTCCACCCATTACCAATATATAGATGATTTCATTTAATAATTAATATAGTGTGATATCCCAACAAGCTTCAACAAGAAGCAAGAATCTTCAATCTTCTCCTGCAACTAACAATGCTATAAGAGGGGCTGAGCGAAGCCTACGTGTAGCCAATCAATGGTTTGCATAGGTAGGGTGGTTAAACAGGTTCATGGTTACAATAGGAGGCTGACAGGAAAACATGGGCATCGAGGCAAAACTATAGAGCGATACTCTAGCAATAGGCAAAGATAGTAATGTTATCGGGGTTCGGTCATCTTGCCTGAAGAGTCGTCGATGGGATCGTAAGAGGGGTCCTCGTTCTCAACCTCGGTAGTAACCTCGTGCTCGTACTCGTACTCGGTCTCAGCTTCCGGCTCTACTCAAACACAAGAACACAAGGCAACGAATCAAACAAGATGCAATGCGCAGAAAAATACTGGATGCATGGCTGATGCACTATGGAAGCAAAACAGATGCACTATGGAAGCACAGAAAGTCTACTTAGGAAGCACAGTGTTACAGCACAACAATATGCATCAAGCAAAATGCTTCAAAACATGATAACAATAGGATAATATGAATCTACATGCAAAAACACACAAGTTACATATAGGACTTGCTCAAAACGGAGCAACGGGCTAAAAGTTACACCCGAAACAATAAACATGCACAAGCTGAAAATAACGGCCACATAGCAACTTCGGAGCAATAAATAAATGGCCTACAGCACTCAAACATCATGGCAAGGAGCATCGACATAAAGTAGACATATACTACAGCAAACAAGTCCATTGGAGCATCCCCAAGGGAGCCATGGATCAATAGCAACAAGCTATGACATATTGAACTTGACAACAAAATCCTGACAGCAGTAATTTGTTGCAACTTGGGAGCAAGAGTTAAACATGCTACAGCCACTCAAGTAAGCATGTGAGAGCATGAATGGATATCCAACAACTTATACAACAAGGAATCATCAAGAGTCACCCCAAAACTAGCATGGATTTGCCTAGAACAACAAGCAAACATGGCATCTGGAAATTACAGATTCCAGACTTAGTGAAATTTCACTAAGTGTTAAAACAACAGTTTTATCATGACATCTTTAAGAGCAAGTTTAAGTCACCTCAAAGCATATCAAGACAAGTGGTAAGCACCACAGCAAAGTACACATGATGGTGAAAACAAAACATCTAAGCATGCATCAAGGGGACAACCACATCAATAGCAACGAGCTCCTCTACGAGGCATCTCGTAACAAGTTTAACGACATAACAGCCACATAGCACTTTGCAAAGGGGATAAACATGGCAAGATGAAATCTATCATGCAAGCTAAAGCAATCAACGTGTAGAGCATTTCATGATGAACACGTGGACATCTCATTTGCTTCATTTGGATAAACATGCAACAAGATATCACATTGCAAAGATGGCATGAAAACAACTACTAACAGCAGTTTATAACAAGTAGCACTCTTATCATGAATATTAAGACATCTAGATGACCTCAAACATGCATGGCACAATGGAACAAAACGTAGTAAAAGTCTCCACGATCATTTTGACATATCATTTGCTCAAATCGGACCATCACACAAAAAGTTATCACCATTGCAAAACATCATCAGGAACTTAAACTGCCAGGGACTTAGAGAAGAAAAACCACCACCTCGGGGTCAACGGGGTCAACGGCGGCTGGATCGGACCGGATCGGCTGCGGAGCGGATCGGGCTTCGGATCCCGGGCGCTAACGGGCCCGCGGCTACCGGGCTTCGGCCCGTTAGGCGGATCGGACTGGGGATCTGGAGCGGGCCGGATCTGCCGCGGATCGGGCCAGCCTAACGGGCTGGACCCGTCAGGGTTGTTGCGGGCGGATCGGGGAGCTGAGGCGCGGGTGCCTCGAGCGCCAGAGGACGGCGGCGGCTTCGATGGCCTCGTGGCCGGCGGCGGTGGCGAGGGGGAACGCCGGCGGGGCCTGGCCGGCCGGCGGTGAGGACTGGCACGGCGGCGGCCTGAGGGGGCGGCGGCCGGCGCGGAGATGGCCGGGCGGCGGTGGAGGCCGGCGACCGGAGGGCGCGGTCGGTGAGGAGGAGCGGCGGGGCCGGCGCGGTGGAGGCGAGGGGCCGGTGGTGGCCAGAGGCCGGAGGAAGGGCGCGGCGGCGGGATCCCGTGGCGGCGCGGGGAAGAAGCTACGGCAGGGGGAGGTAGGAGATGACGCGCGGGATCCGTGCGTCAGACGGAAGCACAACCGGCGGTTCGGAAGCGCGACTGCAGCACTACGGAAGCAAGGTTTCCTGGGACGTCGGAAGCACAGATTTTCAACGGTGGAAGCACCACGGATCAACGGTGGAAGCACCGGCGGTGAACTATGGAAGCATTAGGGTTTCTGGACGCAAATTTTGGGGGAAGTGGACGTTTATATAGGCACAAGGAGCTAGGGTTGTCCAAATGAGGTGAGGTTTTCAGCCACATGATCACAATTAGATGGCCTAGATGAAGGGATGGGTTTGGGTTGGTTTGGTCGGCTGTTGGAGGGGTGTCTTGGGCCTCAAAGAGGGGGTACTTTCAGCCCACGAGAATAACTGTTGGAGCATCAAACGAACTCCAAACGCGACGAGATTTGACAGGCGGGTTACACACACCAAAACAACAACACACGACAAGTCTCACGCCAAACCGGAAACGTTACACGGCCAAACACCAAAGTAGGCCTCGGGGACGCTAGGGACACGTGAGAGAGCTCCGGAACTCGAAACGAACAACGGAAAGAAACGAGTGAGACCGGATGCAAACGACAACACAAATCCAATGCGATGCACATGACTACATGATATGGATGAATGCACACACGCAACACGACAAAACGACGAAAACCCGAAAAGGCAAAGAACCCGGAATGGAATTGATGAAGCCAGAGATATATATATTGCCCAAAAGGGAAAGTATTACATTCGGGGCATTACAGAACCAAGAAACATGATGCAAGGATGCAATGGTTTGAGCTCTCTACTAACGATACGATCAAGCTACCAACTTGAGAGCCCCCCTTGATAGTACGGCAAACGATCCTATAACCCGGTCTCCAAACTACCACCACGAGACCGGTAAAATAGAAAACCTATCAAGGGCAAACCTTTGCATTGCACAAAGTCCACTTGAGCTAGATGTAGACGATCTTGACTTCCTCAAGTTGGACCACCTTTCTTGATTGCGTTGTCTCGGTGAAGACTAGTAGATTGCTCCCCCATACTCCACTATGGGTGAGCCACTCTTCGGCATATCTTCACAAGTCCATTATCACCACAATGGACGGCAAGCTTCAAGAACTTGATCTCTTCGTGATGCTCCACTTGAACTTGCACACGGCAACCTAACCCCACAAAGAACTCTCACGAAGACCATGGGTTAGTACACAAAGCGTGATTAACAATGCTTACCATACCATAGGATTGCTTGATCCCTCTCGGTACATCTTCTACACTTTGTGTGTTGATCAACTTGATTCATTCTTTGACTTAGTTTTGATCAACCTTGAATCTTTCCAACTCTCTTCATTTGGATGATGTCTTGAAGGTAAACATGAATGATCACAAACTCTTCTTCTTCAAGACATGCTTGCGATAGGCTCAACACCCACAAGACCAATCTTTGGATAATTCCTTAATAGCATCATGGTCATCACAAACTCTCCTTGAAACCAACAAATGAACTCCAAGAAAAGCCTATGGACAAACCCTTTAAATATAACTCAAGGCAACCATTACTCCATAGAGATTGTCATCAATTACCAAAACCAAACATGGGGGCATGACATGTTCTTTCAAGGGTACATGGATATATATAGGAGGAAGGAGGGCATTGGGGGAGCCAGAGGGGGCCCACGAGGGTGGGGGGCGCGCCTGCCCCCCTGGGCGCGCCCTGGACCCTCGTGGCCGCCTCTCTCGTTCCATCGCGTGTACTCCAAGTCTTGTGTGAAGATACGGTTCCAAAAATAACTCTCCCAAATGTTTCATTCCGTTTGGACTCTGTTTGATATGCGTTTTCTGCGAAACACTAAAATAGGCAAAAAACATCAATTTGCACTGGGCCTTGGGTTAGTAGGTTAGTCCCAAAAATAATATAAAAGTGTATAATAAAGCCCATTAAACATCCAAAACAGAATATATAGTAGCGTGGAACAATAAAAAATTATAGATTCGTTGGAGACGTATCAAGCACCCCCAAGCTTAATTCTTGCTCGTCCTTGAGTAGGTAAATGATAAAAACAGAATTTTTGATGTGGAGTGCTAACTAGCATAATTCTCAATGTAATTTCTTTATTGTGGCATGAATGTTCATATCTGAAAGATTCAAGATAAAAGTCTATATTGACATAAGAATAATAATACTTCAAGCATAGTAACAAAGCAATCATGTCTTCTCAAAATAACATGGCCAAAGAAAGTTCATCCCTACAAAATCATATAGTTAGGCTATGCTTCATCTTCGTCACACAAAATATTCCAATCATGCACAACCCCGGTTTCAGCCAAGCACTTGTTTCATACTTAAATTTTTTCAAACTCTTTCAACTTTCACGCAATATATGAGCGTGAGCCATGGACATAACACTATGTGGAATAGAGTGGTGGTTGTGGAGAAGACAAAAGAGGAAGATGGTCTCACATCAACTAGGCGTATCAATGGACTATGGAGATGCCCATCAATATATATCAATGTAAGTGAGTAGGGATTGCCATGCAACAGATGCACTAGAGCTATAAATGTATGAAAGCTCAACAAAAATAAACTAAGTGGGTGTGCATCCAACTTGCTTGCTCACGAAGACCTAGGGCATTTGAGGAAGCCCATCGTTGGAATATACAAGCCAAGTTCTATAATGAAAATTCCCACTAGCATATGAAAGTGAGTAAACAAGAACTCTTTATCATGATGATCATGGTGCTACTTTGAAGCACAAGTGTGGAAAAAGATAGTAGCATTGTCCCTTTTTACATTTCCTTTTTTTCTTTTTTCTTTTCTTTTTTTGGGCCTTTCTTTTTTTCCTTTGGCCTTTCCTTTTTTTTTCTTTGGGACAATGCCCTAATAATGATTATCACCACACTTATATTGATTTACAACTCGATATTACAACTCGATACTAGAACAAAGTATGACTCTATATGAATGCCTCCGGCAGTGTACCGGGATGTGCAATGAATCAAGAGTTACATGTATGAAAAATTATGCATGGTGGCCTAGCCACGAATACGATGTCAACTACATGATCATGCATGTCAATATGACAATGATGAAGCGTGTCATAGCAAACGGAATGGTGGAAAGTTGCATGACAATATATCTTGGAATGGCTATGGAAACGCCATGATAGGTAGGTATGGTGGCTGTTTTGAGGAAGGTATATGGTGGGTATATGGTACCGGCGAAAGTTGCGCGATATAAGAGAGCCTAGGAATGGTGGAAGGGTGAGAGTGCGTATAATCCATGGACTCAACATTAGTCATAAAGAACTCACATACTTATTGCAAAAATATACAAGCCATCAAAACAAAGTACTACACGCATGCTCCTAGGGGAAGGGTTGGTAGGAGTTAACCATCTCACGATCCCGACCTCCACACAAAGGATGACTCTCAATGAAATACCTCATGCTTCAAATTTGTCACACACCGGTTACCATACGTGCATGCTACAGGACTTGCATAACTGAACACAAGTATTTCTCAAATTCACAACTACTCTACTAGCATGACTCTAATATCACCATCCTCATATCTCAAAACAATCATCAAGTATCAAACTTCTCATAATATTCAATGCTCTTTATATGAAAGTTTTTACTATGCCCATCTTGGATGCCTATCATATTAGGACAAGTTTTATAACCAAAGCACATTACGATGCTGTTCTAAAAGACTCTCAAAATGATATAGGTGAAGCATGAGAGATCAACAATTTCTACAAAATAAAACCACCACCGTGCTCTAAAAGATATAAGTGAAGCACCAGAGCAAAACTATCTAGCTCAAAAGATATAAGTGAAGCACATAGAGTATTCCAATAAATTCTAAATCATATTTATCTCTCTCAAAAGGTGTGTTCAGCAAGGATGATTGTGGCAAACTAAAAATCAAAGATTCAAATCATACATGACGCTCCAAGCAAAACACATATCATGTGGTGAATAAAAATATAGTCCCGAGTATAGTTACCGATAGATGAACACGAAAGAGGGGATGCCTTCCCGGGGCATCCCCAAGCTTAGGCTTTTGGTTGTCCTTGAATTTTACCTTGGGGTGCCTTGGGCATCCCCAAGCTTAGGCTCTTGCCACTCTTTGTTCCATAGTCCATCAAAGCCATACTCAAAACTTGAAAACTTCACAACACAAAACTTAGCCAAAAATCTCGTGAGCTCCGTTAGTATAAGAAAACAAACCACCACTCAATGGTACTATAATGAACTCATTCTTTGTTTATATTGGTGTTAAACCTAATGTTTTCCAACTTCTCTATGATTCATACCCCCCGATACTACTCATAGATTCATCAAAATAAGCAAACAACACACGAAAAACAGAATCTGTCAAAAACATAACAGTCTGTAGTAATCTGTAACCCCAAAAAAATTTAAATAAATTGGTAAACGTGAGAAATTTGTCTATTAATCATCTGCAAAAAGAATCAACTAAAAAGCACTCTCCAGTAAAAAATTACAGCCAATCTCGTGAGCGCTAAAGTTTCTGTTTTCTACAGCATGATCACATAAACTTCACACAAGTCTTTCCAAAGATTCTACTTGGCACAAACACTAATTAAAACACAAAACCACATCTAAACAGAAGCTAGATGCAATCATTATTCCTAAACAGAAGCAAAAACAAAGAAAATAAAATAGGGTTGCCTCCCAACAAGCGCTATCGTTTAACACCCCTAGCTAGGCACGATACAAGAATAGATCTAGGTATTGCCATCTTTGGTAGGCAATCTGTAAGTGGCTCTCATAATAGATTCATAAGGTAATTTAATTTTCTTTCTAGGAAAGTTTTCCATGCCCTTCCTTAACGGAAATTGGAATCTAATATGTCCTTCCTTCATATCAATAATTGCACCAATCGTTCTAAGAAAGGTCTACCAAGAATAATTGGACATGATGGATTGCAATCTATATCAAGAACCATGAAATCTATGCGCACATAATTCCTATTGGCAACAATAAGAACATCATTAATCCTTCCCATAGATTTCTTAATGGTAGAATCTGCAAGATGCAAATTTAAAGAACAATCATCAAGCTCATGGAAATCTAACATATCACACAAAGTTTTTGGAATTATAGAAACACTTGCACCAAAATCACACAAATCAAAGCATTCATGATCTTTAGTTTTAATTTTAATAGTAGGTTCCCACTCACCATAAAGCATTCTAGGGATATAAACTTCTAATTCAAGTTTTTCTTCATAAGATTGCATCAAAGCATCAACTATGTGTTTGGTAAAAGCCTTATTTTGACTATAAGCATGCGGAGAATTTAGTATGTATTGCAACAAGGAAATACAATCTATTAAAGAGCAATTATCATAATTGAATCCCTTGAAATCCAAAATAGTGGGTTCATCACTATGCAAAGTTTTAATCTCTTCAATCCCACTTTTAACAATTTTAGAATCAAGATCTAAAAACACTGAATCATTGGGACGCCTTTTAACTAAAGTAGACTCATCTCCGGTCCCATCTTTATCAAGATTCATACTAGAAAAAGGATCTAATAGGAGACACAACAATAACTTTCAGATCTTCATCTTTATTTTCATGATAATTAGAAGAACACACTTTCATAAAGCAATCTTTTTAGCATGCATCCTAGCGGTTCTTTCTTTGCACTCATCAATGGAAATTCTCATAGCTTTGAGAGACTCATTGATATCATGCTTAGGTGGAATAGATCTAAGTTTCAAAGAATCAACATCAAGAGTAATTCTATCCACGTTTCTAGCCAACTCATTAATCTTAAGCAATTTTTCTTCAAGCAAAGCATTGAAATTCTTTTGCAAATTCATAAACTCTTTAACACTAGTCTCAAATTCAGAGGGCATCTTACCAAAATTTCCATAAGAGTTATTGTAGGAATTACCATAATTATTAGAGGAATTACTAGGAAAAGGCCTAGGATTAAAGTTTCCTTTGTAAGCATTATTACCAAAATTATTCCTACCAAAAAAATTCACATCCAAAGATTCATTATTATTTTCAATCAACGTGGATAAAGGCATATCATTAGGATTAGAGGAAGCACTCTTAGTAGAAAATAATTTCATAAGTTCATCCATCTTTCCACTGAAAACACTAATCTCTTCAATAGAATGCACTTTTTTACTAGTAGATCTTTTGGTGTGCCATTGAGAGTAGTTAACCATAATATTATCTAGGAGTTTGGTAGATTCTCCTAAGGTGGTTTCCTTGAAAGTGCCCCCCGCCGCCGAATCTAAAAGATTTCTAGAAGCAAAATTCAAGCCAGCATAAAAGTTTTGTATAATCATTCATAAGTTCAAACCATGTGTAGGGCAATTACGTATCATTAATTTCATTCTCTCCCAAGCTTGTGCAACATGCTCATGATCTAGTTGCCTAAAATTCATAATATCGTTTCTAAGAGAGATAATCTTAGCGGGAGGAAAAAACTTAGAGATAAAGGCATCTTTGCACTTATTCCATGAATCAATACTATTTCTAGGCAAAGAGGAAAACCAAGTTTTAGCACGATCTCTAAGTGAAAACGTAAATAGCTTCAGTTTAACAATATCATTATCTGTATCCCTCTTCTTTTGCATATCACACAAATCAACAAAGTTGTTTAGATGGGTAGCGACATCTTCACTAGGAAGGCCAGAAAATTGATCTTTCATGACAAGATTCAACAGAGCAGCATTGATCTCACAAGATTCAGCATCGGTAATAGGATCAAGAGGTGTGCTAATAAAATCATTATTTTTGGTATTAGAGAAGTCACACAATTTTGTATTGTTTTGAGCCGTAGTGACAAGCAAGCAATCTAACACACAAGAAAACAAGAGGCGAGCGAACGGAAAACACATGGAAAAAGAAGGGCGAATAAAACAGCAAGGGTGAAGTGGGGGAGAGGAAAACGAGAGGCAAATAATGTAGTGCGAAGGATAAGGGTTTGTGATAGGTACTTGGTATATGACTTTTGCGTAGATCTCCCCGGCAACGGTGCCAAAAATTCTTCTTGCTACTTCTCGAGCTTGCGTTGTATTCCCTCGAAGAGGAAAGGGTGATGCAACACAGCAGCGTAAGTATTTCTCTCAGTTTTTGAGAACCAAGGTATCAATCCAGTAGGAGACCACGCGCGAGTCCCTCGCACCTGCACAAACAAATAAGAACTTCACAGCCAACGTGATAAGGGGTTATCATTCCCTTCACGGTCACTTATGAAAGTGAGATCTGATAGATAGGATAGTATAATATTTTTGGTATTTTTGGTATAAGAACAGATAGTAAATAAAGCAAATAAGCAACGGCGGCGGAAATTGACTAGTTGACGGGAAAGTAATATGATAAAGATAGACCCGGGGGGCATAGGTTTCACTAGTGGCTTCTCTCATGAAAGCAGAATTCTACGGTGGGTGAACGAATTACTGTCGAGCAATTGACAGAAAAGTGCATAGTTATGAGAATATCTAGGCATGATCATTATATATAGGCATCACGTGCATAACAAGTAGACCGAAAAAATTCTGCATCTACTACTATTACTCCACACATCGACCGCTATCCAGCATGCATCTAGAGTATTAAGTTCATAAGAACAGAGTAACGCCTTAAGCAAGATGACATGATGTAGAGGGATAAACTCAAGCAATATGATATAAACCCCATCTTTTTATCCTCGATGGCAACAATACAATACGTGCCTTGCTGCCCCTACTGTCACTTGGAAAGGACACCACAAGATTGAACCCAAAGCCAAGCACTTCTCCATTGCAAGAACTATAGATCTAGTTGGCCAAACCAAACCAATAATTCGAAGAGACTTGCAAGGATATTATAATCATACATAAAAGATTTCAGAAAAGAAACAAATATTGTTCATAGATAATCTTGATCATAAACCCACAATTCATCGGATCTCGACAAACACACCGCAAAAAGATTACATCAAATAGATCTCCTCAAAGATCGAGGAGAACTTTGTATTGAGATCCAAAAAGAGAGAAGAAGCCATCTAGCTAATAACTATTGACCCAAAGGTCTATGGTAAACTACTCACAACTCATTGGTGAGGCTATGGTGTTGATGTAGAAGCACTCCGTGATCGACCCCCCCTCCGACGGATCTCCGGAACAGGCCCCAAGATGGGATCTCACGGGAATAGAAGGTTGCGGCGGTGGAATTAGGGTTTTTTCTGTTGCCTCGATGTTTTCAGGGTACATGGATATATATAGGAGGAAGGAGGGCATCGGGGGAGCCAGACGGGCCCCACGAGGGGGCGGGGCACACCTGCCCCCCTAGGCGCGCCCTGGACCCTCCTGGCTGCCTCTCCCGTTCCCTCGCGTGTACTCCAAGTCTTCTGTGAAGATACGGTTCCAAAAATAACTCTCCCGAAGGTTTCATTCCGTTTGGACTCCGTTTGATATCCCTTTTCTGCGAAACACTAAAATAGGAAAAAACAACAATTTGCACTGGGCCTTGGGTTAGTAGGTTAGTTCCAAAAATAATATAAAAGTGTATAATAAAGCCCATTAAACATCCAAAACAGAATATATAATAGCATGGAACAATCAGAAATTATAGATACGTTGATGTATTCACATATGTATTTAGGTTTCCGGTCAATACAATTTAGCATGAACAATAAACTTTTATCATGATTAAGTAAATATAATAATAACCATTTTATTATTGCCTCTAGGGTATATTTCCATCAGTCTCCCACTTGCACTAGAGTCAATAAACTAGTTCACATCGCCATGTGATTAACACCCAAAGAGTTTACTAGAGTCAATAATCTAGTTCACAGCGCCATGTGATTAACACCCATACTTCACATCGCCATGTGATTAACACCCAAAGAGTTTACTAGAGTAAATAATCTAGTTCACATCGTTATGTGATTAACACTCAAAGGGTTCTAAGGTATGATCATGTTTTGCTTGTGAGAGAGGTTTTAGTCAACGGGTCTGCAACATTCAGATCCCTGTGTACTTTGCAAATTTCTATGTCTACAATGCTCTGCATAGAGATACTCTAGCTAATTGTTCCTTCGTTTCAATACGCATCCAGATTCATACTCAGAGTCATCTGGATTAGTATCAAAGCTTGCATCGGCGTAACCCTTTACGACGAACTTTTTATCACCTCCATAATAGAGAAACATTTGCTTATTCCTCTAAGGATAATTTTGACCACTGTCCAGTGATCCACTCTTGGATAACTCTTGTACCCCCTTGCGAGACATGTGGTAAGACACACATTAGGTCTGGTACACAGCATGGCATGCTTCATAGAACCTATGGATGAGGCATGGGGAATGACTTTCATTCTCTCACTATTTTTCTGCCGTGGTCGGGCTTTTGAGTCTTACTCAACTTCATACCTTACAAATCAGGCAAGAATTCCTTCTTTGACTGATACATTTTGAACTCCTTCAAAATCTTATCAAGGTATATACTCATCAAAAGTTTTATCAAGCGTGTTGATCTATCTCTATAGACCTTGATGCCCAATATGAAAGCAGCTTCACCGAGGTCTTTCTTTGAAAAATTATTATTCAAGTATCCTTTTATGCTATCTAGAAATTCTACATCATTTCCAATCAACAATATGTCATCCACATATAATATCATAAATGCTATAGAGCTCCCACTCACTTTCTTGTAAATACAGGCTTCACCGTAAGTCTGTATAAAACCATATGCTTTGATCACCTCATCGAAGCATATATTCCAACTCCGAGATGCATGCACCAGTTCATAGATGGATTGCTGGAGCTTGCACACTTTGTTAGCACCTTTAGGATCGGCAAAACCTTCTCGTTGCATCATATACAACTCTTCTTTTAGATATCCATTAAGGAATGCAGTTTTGACATCTGATACGTCTCCAACGTATCTATAATTTTTTATTGTTCCATGTTATTATATTATCTGTTTTGGATGTTTTATCTGCATTAATATGATATTTTATATTATTTTTGGGATTGACTTATTAACCGAGAACCCAGTGCTAGTTTTTGTTTATTCCTTGTTTTTGAGTTTCGCACAAAAGGAATATCAAACGGAATGAAACTTTATGATGATTTTTCTTCGACCAGAATACACCCCGGAGACTTGAGAACCAAGTTAGAAGAGCCACGAGGCGGCGAAAAGGGGGAGGGCGCGCCCTAGGGGGTGGACGCCCCCACCCTTGTGGGCCCCTCGTGACTCCACCGACCTACTTCTTCCTCCTATATATTCACATATATTCCAGAAACCCTAGAGGAGGCATCGAAACCACTTTTCCACCGTCGTGACCTTCTGTATCCGCGAGATCCCATCTGGAGGCCTTTTCCGGTACTCTGCTGGAGGAGGATTCAACCACGGAGGGCATCTACATCAACACCATTGCCCTTCTGATGAAGCGTGAGTAGTTTACCACAGACCTACGGGTCCATAGCTAGTAGCTAGATAGCTTCTTCTCTCTCTTTGATTCTCAATACCATGTTCTCCTTGATGTTCTTGGAGATCTATCCGATGTAATCTTCTTTTGCGATGTGTTTGTCGAGATCCGATGAATTGTGGATTTATGATCAGCTTATCTATGAATATTATTCAATCTTCTCTGAATTCTTGCATGATTTGATATCTTAGTAATTCTCTTTGAACTATCAGTTTGGTTTGGCCAACTAGATTGGTTTTTCTTGCAATGGGAGAAGTGCTTTGCTTCGGGTTCAATCTTGCGGTGTCCTCACCCAATGACAAAAGGGGCAGTGAGGCACGTATTGTATTGTTATCATCGAGGATAAAAAGATGGGGTTTTCATCATATTGCTTGAGTTAATTCCTCTACATCATGTCATCTTACTTAAAGCGTTACTCTGTTCTTCATGAACTTAATACTCTAGATGCAGGCAGGAGTCTGTCGATGTGTGGAGTAATAGTAGTAGATGCAGGCAGGACTCGATCTACTTGATACGGACACGATGCCTATATTGCATAATCATTGCCTTAGATATCTTCATGACTTTGCGCTTTTCCATCAATTGCTCGACAGTAATTTGTTCACCCACAGTGTTATTTGCCTTCAAGAGAAAAGCCTCTAGTGAAACCTATCGCACCCGGGTCTATTTTCCATCATATTAGTTTCCGATCTACTATTTTGCAATATTTTAATTTCCAATCTATAAACCAAAAAACCCAAAGATATTTTACCTTTTGTTTATCTACCTCTATCAGATCTCACTTTTGCAAGTAACCGTGAAAGGATTGACAACCCCTTTATCGCGTTGGGTGCAAATTGTTTGATTGTTTGTGTTGGTATTGGTGATAGTCTCCTACTAGATTGATAGCTTGGTTCTCAAACTGAGGTAAAGACTTATCTCTACTTTGCTGCATCACCCTTTCATCTTCAAGGAAAAAACCAACGCAAGCTGAAGAAGTAGCAGGAAGAATTTCTAGTGCTGTTGCCGAGGAGATCAATAGTGCAGGATGCTGCTAACACGACACTACGATTAGAGACACTTTGACGAAACTGTGTGAGATGCATTAATCACAAGCGGTGGTGTAAAAAACCCATCAAAAAGGTGCAAAATGATTGTGATGATGGATGCATCAAACATTGTTCAGATTTTAGTTTCGTCTGTGATGCAGGGCATATTGTTCAGTGCAATTAACTGTTTGCGATGAGCAGCAACAAAAGAAACGGGTAGCCAGATGAAGGTGTGTGCGATATAGATCATACGGTTCACTAGGATGAACTGTTTGTGATTAGGCAACACAAAAGAAATGGCCAACCAGATCAAGGTGTGTACGATATACGGCATGCGGTTCACTCGGTTGAACTGTTTGCGTTGAGACAAGAGAACATAAACGGTTCAATATAACAAGATGTGTGTGATACGCGACAAACAGTCCTGTAATCAGAAATGTGTGTGAAGACCGATAATAACATAGACGATTGCTGCTAATAAGATATGTGTCTTGTGCGATGGGATTGCATACAGAACGACAACATATATATACACACGCACTTATAAGTACATGGTTGCATAACCAAATTAAACATCCACTTACATTGGTAGCTACTACAACCATGGCATTTGTACACACCAAAGTAAACTATTACATGCATAATTACATAGGTGGCTACTACACACATGACATTTCCACGCAGAAGAGTCAACTATATATTACATGCATGATTAACTAGAATAAACGATCATCCGATCATCATTCTTGTGACGTTTGCTCTGCTTGTGGCTCGATCCGAGCTTGTTGATTTGGGTAATGAGGCACTTCCTCGTGTCAACGATCTGCCTGTGCATCTCGTAGCATGTGTACACGCTCTTGGCCGCAAACCTGAGGTGAGGTTCATCCAGTTGCCGCATCCAGGCCCTGTGCCTGGATACAGGACTTGTTCTGTGGGTATCCTGCTTCATCTTTTTGTAGTAGGGGTCGATGATGGCCGAGGCGAGTTCAACCAGGGAGTCCTTCTTCGTGCTGCCCGAGACCCTGTAGTGCTCACGGATTTCGACAAGGTTCTTGCAAGCCAAGCCCATAACCCTGAGCGCTTTTACATCGTCGGTGGTTTCCACCGTAGCGAACTTGTAGTCTGTGCTGTTGACAAACCTGGCAAAACGGATGCAAGGCACTTTGGACATGCAGTAGTGGTAGATGAGGACATGATGGCGCGCGCACACCTGGGCGACAACAACCTTCTGATCTTTGCCGGGAAGACCGATGGTGTACTGGAGGTCGATTCAGACCACCTTGTACTTGTCTCCAGCAAGCAACTGCTCAACGGTGTTGATGTAGTCGTCCACCACGGCCGGGTTGATGGTGTACACCACCGAGAGATCCGTCTCCCTCGCGTGGGTCTCCACTTTATGCTCACTGAACTCTATTAGAGCGCCGCTAGACATCCCCTCTCTATGTGTCGTCGTGGGTGTGCTTGTTGTGTTGTGGGGCACGATCGAAAGGTTGAAGAGACTAAGTTTATAATAGCCGCGGGAATTAAAGGGGAAGCCGGACGACCTGGAATATCGGCACACCCTGATGGTAGTTCTGATTCACAGTGCGTAAGTCCATCGTGCCGCACATAACTGCATCGCATGGTAACGCGCGCGGCACAACCGCATGCATATGGGGCCCCCGACGTGATCGTGCGCAGGCCCAATCACTGATAGAGCGCGCACGGAGGGACGCGAGTAGAGTGCTTCGCGATCGCCTCAACGGTGAGCAACCATATATATGCATATAGCAGTTGAACACGCAAGGAAAAGCTGTCCACAAGCCGAGCGTGTCGACGGACGCGAGCAGAGCGCGCCGCGGCGCCTAACGACGAGCATAGTGCGCTGCAGCGCCTAACGGCAAGCAGAGCTTACCGAGGGACGTGAGCAGAGGCCGACACAATGATACGTGGCAAATAAGATGAACTGTGCGAGCGATGTTGGAGACATCAAGCACGAGTCACATTAGAGTTGCGTGTGCCATATGTGGCATACCGTTGATCCATCCTAGCTATTTGTGATGGGAAGCCGTGTGTGTTGTGGACAAACGCTTGCTGGTATATAACCTCAAATTTAACCGACGAAATGTTAATGCATGTTACAAAAATTATATAACTGGAAACTATGTTCAAATATGAATCCAACGATATAATCTTTGGCGACATGCATTTATATTTTATTAATTAAATCCTACTTATAAACCAGGACTAGGGTATAGTAGGTAATTAAATTGCAAATGTTGTTTTATTAAACGTATGTGTACGTTTCCTTTCGTCCTCCTCTCGCACGTCTTGTCACCCCACTGCCGCAGACGGTCCGAGTGCAAGCTTGAGCAACGCGTGGGGGCGTTCTTTTGGCCAAACGGTGGTGAGCCCATTCCCTTGCAACCGCGCAGGTTCCCGCGTGATGTCTACTACACAAACTTCTTCTTGTAGACGTTGTTGGGCCTCGAAGTGCAGAGGTTTGTAGGACAGTAGCAATTTTCCCTCAAGTGGATGACCTAAGGTTCATCAATCCGTGGGAGGCATAGGATGAAGATGGTCTCTCTCAAACAACCCTGCAACCAAATAACAAAGAGTCTCTTGTGTCCCCAACACACCCAATACAATGGTAAATTGTATAGGTGCACTAGTTCGGCAGAGAGATGGTGATACAAGTGAAATATGGATGGTAGATATAGGTTTGTGTAATAAGAAAATATAAAAATAGCAAGGTATCAAGTGATAATAGTGAGCATAAACGGTGTTGCAATGATAGGAAACAAGGCCTAGGGTTCATACTTTTACTAGTGGAAGTTCTCTCAACAAGGATAACATAATTGGATCATATTACTAGCCCTCAATATGCAATAAAGAGTCACTCCAGAGTAACTAATAATGGAGAACAAATGAAGAGATTATGGTAGGGTATGAAACCACCTCAAAATTATTCTTTCTGATCATTCTATTCAAGAGTCCGTAGTAACGTTCAATCTATCATAGAGTTCGTACTAGAATAACACCTTAAGACACAAATCAACCAAAACTCTAATGTCACCTAGATACTACATTGTCACCTCAAGTATCCGTGGGCATGATTATACGATATGCATCACACAATCTCAACACATAGAACTTCAAAGAGTGCCCCAAAGTTTCTACAGGAGAGTCAAGACGAAAACGTGTGCCAACCCCTATGCATAGATTCCCAAGGTCACGGAACCCGCAAGTTGATCACCAAAACATACATCAAGTGAATCACGTGATATCCCATTGTCACCACAGATAAACACATGCAAGACATACATCAAGTGTTCTCAAATCCTTAAAGACTCAATCCAATAAGATAACTTCAAAGGGAAAACTCAATTCATCACAAGAGAGTAGAGGGGGAGAAACATCATAAGATCCAACTATAATAGCAAAGCTCGCGATACATCAAGATCGTGCCATCTCAAGAACACGAGAGAGAGAGAGATCAAACACATAGCTACTGATACATACCCTCAGCCCCGAGGATGGACTACTCCCTCCATGTCATGGAGAGCTCCGGTATGATGAAGATGGCTACCGGAGAGGGTTTCCCCCCTCCGGCAGGGTGCCAGAACGGGTTTAGATTGGTTTTCGGTGGCAACAGAGGCTTTCGGCGGCGGAACTCCCGATCTAGGTTATTTTCCGGAGGTTTCTATATATATAGGAGGTGTTGGAGTCGAGGCCAAGCAAAGGGGGGCTACGTGCTGTCCACGAGGCAGGGGGGCGCACCCAGTAGGGGGACGCCCCCACCCTCGTGGGCAGCCCGTGGCTCCTCTCATCCCCCTCCGGCACTCCGTGGGCTTCTTTTGGTCCAGAAATGATCTCCGTTGATTTTCTGGTCAACTGGGCTCCGTTTGATATTCCTTTTATGCGAAACCCTAAAACAGGAGAAAAACAGAAACTGGCACTAGGATCTGGGTTAATAGGTTAGTCCCAAAAATAATATAAAAGTGTATAATAAAGCCCATAAAACATCCTAGGAGGATAATATAATAGCATAGAACAATCAAAATTATAGATACATTGGAGACATATCAGCATCCCCAAGCTTAATTCCTGCTCGTCCTCGAGTAGGTAAATGATAAAAACATAATTTTTGTTGTGGAATGCTAACCAACTTAAATTTCAATGCAGTTCTCTTTATTGTGGCATGAATGTTTAGATCTAAAAGATTCAAGACAAAAGTCTATATTGACATAAGAAATAATAATACTTCAAGCATACTAACAAAGCAATCATGTCTTATCAAAATACTATGGCTAAAGAAAGTTATCCCTACAAAATCGTACAGTCTGGCTATGCTCCCTCTTCGTTGCACAAAATATTCATATCATGCACAACCCCGGTTTCAGCCAAGCACTTGTTTTCATACTCTATTCTTTCAAACCTTTCAACTTTCACGCAATACATGAGCGTGAGCCATGGACATAGCACTATGGGTGGAATAGAGAGGTGGTTGTGGAGAAGACAAAAAGGAGGGAGATAGTCTCACATCGACTAGGCGTATCAATGGGCTATGGAGATGCCCATCAATAGATATCAATGTGAGTGAGTAGGGATTGCCATGCAACAGATGCATGAGAGCTAAAAATGTATGAAAGCTCAAAAAAAGAAACTAAGTGGGTGTGCATCCAACTTGCTTGCTCATGAAGACCTAGGGCATTTGAGGAAGCCTATCGTTGGAATATACAAGCCAAGTTCTATAATGAAAATTCCCACTAGTATATGAAAGTGACTAAACATGAGACTCTCTATCATGAAGAACATGGTGCTACTTTGAAGCACAAGTGTGGAAAAAGATAGTAGCAATTGTCGCTTTTCTTTTCTTTTTCTTTCTTTTCTTTCTTTTTTCTTTTTTGGGCCTTTCTTTCTTTTCTTTGTCCTTTTTTGGAGGGGCTTTCTTTATTTAGCCTTTCCTCACATGGGACAATGCTCTAATGATCATCACACTTTCATTGAATTACAACTTGATACTAGAACAAAGTATGACCCTATATGAATGCCTCCGGCGGTGTACCGTGATGTGCAATGAATCAAGAGTGACATGTATGAAAACTTATGCATGGTGGCTTTGCCACAACTACGATGTCAACTACATGATTATGCATGGCACTATGACAATATGAAGCGTGCCATATGAACGGAACGGTGGAAAGTTGCATCGAAATATATCTCGGAATGGCTATGGAAATGCCATGATAGGTAGGTATGGTGGCTGTTTTGAGGAAGATATATGGTGGCTGTTTTGAGGAAGGATATATAGTGGGTGTATGGTACCGGCGAAAGTTGCGCGGTACAAGAGAGGCTAGCAATGGTGGAAGGGTGAGAGTGCGTATAATCCATGGACTCAACATTAGTAATAAGAACTCATATACTTATTGCAAAAATTTACGAGTCAGCAAAACAAAGCAATCAACGGATGCTCCTAGGGGGGAGGTTGGTAGGAGTTAACCATCACGCGCCCCCGACCTCCACGCAAAGGTTGACACTTTACAAATACCTCATGCTCTAACTTCGTCACATAGCGGTTCACCATACGTGGATGCTATGGGAGTCACTAACTTTAACACAAGTATTTCTCAATTTCATAATAACTCCACTAGCATGACTCTAATATCACTATCCTCATATCTCAAAACAATTATCAAGCGTCCAACTTCTCATCATATTCAATGCACTTAGTGTGAAAGTTTTTACTACATTGACCTTGGATGCCTATCATGTTAAGGCTAGTTATATTGCCAAAGCACATTATGATGTAGGGTGGAACCCTAGATGGCCAATCTTTCACGAAAAGGAGGGATCCCAAGGATGAACACGTGAGGCACGAGGGAAAACACAATAGGAACAAGAAGAAAACACTCAAATCAACAAGTTTAGGTCACACAAATGCTAGATCCGGGTACACAAAGTGCGATAGACGATACACGATCAACTAAGGACGATACAAGTAGCGGTAGTCATCTCCGTTAGGAGGTCTTGATGTTCTTCTCCGTGAAGGAGGTCTTGAATCCGGTGGATCTTCTTCGAGGAGGCCGCGGTCTCGTAGGAGAGGAACCACTAATGTCTATGATGAGCTATCACAAAGCTAACCCTAAAAATATGGAGGGGAAGGAGTACTTATAGTCTAGGGGGCGGAATAGGGATACACGGGTCGAAACCCAAGTGGCTGCGCACAGGCAGGGCTGGACGTCCGGGCATCGGGCCGGATGTCCGGGCTTTGGCGAGGCGCCGGATGTCCGGGCATTTTGCCGGATGTCTGGGCTAGCGGGGCCAAGTCTCGGGTGGCTTCTATGGGGTGGCGCCGGATTTCCGGGCTCGAGGCCGGATGTCCGGGCCTTGCCGGGCCGGATGTCCGGGCCCTGTAGCTTCGGCTGCTAGTGCACTTCTGTAGTTGGTTGCCCAGGGGCCGGATGTCGGGGCCAGGGGGGCGGATGTCCGGGGCCTGGAGCCTTCTTCAGCCCTTCTCGATGCAAAGCTTCGTCCATGAGCTTGGGGAATTGTCCATCTTCATGCGCCTCTCCGATGGGGTCTTCTTCACACCTGAGCACACAAAACACATCCGTCTGAGGTAGTAGCCATGTCTCGCAAGATTCGTATGGAAGTTGGACTAGGAGAGATGTCACCTCGGTCTCGAGAGCTCTAGCACGAGCACGTGTCATTGGTCCTTGGGGCACTTGGTGAGGCGATGGAGGGTCCATGGGGATGACCTTGGGATGCTCCGCATCATCTCCCCTCCCTTGGGAATGATCCGACCTCGGATTGAAATCTTCATCACCATGGAAAGGGGATAGATCCTTGACGTTGAAGGCATCGCTCACATTGTACTTGTCTCGTGGGATGTCGATCTTGTATGCGTTGTTGTTGTTGCGTGCTAGCACCTTGAAGGGTCCGTCGGCGTGAGGTAGTAGTTTGGACTTGCGCTCGTGTGGGAAGCGGTCCTTGCGAAGATGAAGCCAAACAAGATCTCCCGTTTGGAACACCATTTGTGCCTTGTTGACGTTGAGCTTGGTGGTGAGGCGATGGACTTGTCGCTCGATCGTTGCCCTTGTATCTTCATGCACCTTCTTGAGATAGCTTGCTCGTGCACTTGCGTCCATGTTCGTGCGCTCTTGTAGAGGTAGAGGTAGGATGTCCAATGGAGACAAGGGGTTGAAGCCGTAGACGACCTCGAAGGGGGACTTGCCTGTAGTCGAATGTCTTGCGCGGTTGTAGGCGTACTCGGCGATGGGCAAGTATTGCTCCCATTCCTTGATGTTCTTCTTGATCAACACGCGAAGAAGCATCGAAAGTGTTTGGTTCGTCACCTCCGTTTGGCCGTCGGTTTGTGGATGGTATGCTGAAGAGAAGAGTAGCTTGATTCCGAGTTTGGCGCATAGAGTCTTTCAAAAGTAGCTCAAGAACTTGATGTCCCAGTCCGACACGATCGTCTTGGGTACTCCATGTAGACGAATGATTTCCCTACAAAAGAGATTTGCAACATGTGAAGCATCGTCGATCTTGTTACGAGGAATGAAATGAGCCATTTTAGAGAATCTATCCACAACAACAAACACGGAATCCTTTCATTTTGAGTCCTAGGCAATCCAAGGACAAAGTCCATGCTTATGTCTTCCCATGGATGATATGGAATAGGAAAAGGCATGTAAAGGCCATGAGATTTAGCTTTTGACTTAGCTTTGTGATATGTAGAACATCGGTTGGTGAGGCGTGAGACGTCACGGAGCATCTTGGGCCAAAAGTAGTTCTTTAAGAGCATAGCAAATGTCTTGTCGCGTCCAAAGTGTCCCATGAGTCCTCCTCCATGAGATTCCTGCAAAAGGAGCAAACGAAGCGAAGACTCGGGAATGCAAAGTTTGTTAGCTCTCATAAGATATCCATCCTTTATGTAGTAGCATTCCCAAGAAGTGTGAGTCAAACACTTAGCATAAGGATGTGCAAAGAAAGGATCATGCTCATATAAATCTTTTATGTGCTCAAAGCCAATAACATTCAACTCAAGTTGTGTAACAAGCATGCATTTGCGGGAAAGCGCATCCGCCACAACATTTTCTTTGCCTTTGATGTACTTGATGACATAGGGAAAAGACTCAATGAACTCACTCCATTTAGCATGACGCTTGTTCAACTTAGTTTGACCCTTGAGATACTTGAGTGTCTCATGGTCCGTATGAAGAATGAATTCATGAGGTCTAAGATAATGTTCCCAAACACGCAAAACTCTCACCAAGGCATAAAGCTCTTTATCATAGATGGGGTAGTTTAGTTGCGCTCCGGATAGCTTCTCACTAAAGTACGCAATTGGGCGCTTTTCTTGCATTAGCACGCCACCTATGTCGGTACCGCTAGCGTCACAATGGATCTCAAAAGGTTTGTCAAAGTTCGGTAGGGCAAGAAGTGGTGCGTGTGTAAGCAAGCTTTTTAGCTCATTGAACGCGGTGTCTTGCGAAGGACCCCAAATAAAGGGTGCGTTCTTCTCGCTCAAGGCGTGTAGAGGCATAGCAGTTGTGCTAAAGTCCTTCACAAAACGTTGGTAGAAACCGGCTAAACCAAGGAAACTACGCACTTGTAGGAGATTCGTTGGTTGTGGCCAAGTTTTAATTGCTTCAATTTTAGTTTCATCAACGTGAACACCTTGTGAAGAAACGACAAATCCTAGGAAAACGACCTTGTCAACGCCAAAAGTGCATTTTTCCATGTTAGCATATAAGCGCTCTTTCCGAAGGGTTTGTAAAACCATACAGATGTGTGTCACATGGTCCTCAAGCGACTTGCTAAAAACGAGGATGTCATCAAAGTAAACCACTACAAAGACGCCTATGTAGGGTCGGAGAACAAAATGCATGAGATGCATAAATGAACCGGGTGCTTCCGATAAACCCATTGGCATGACAAGCCACTCATATAACCCAAACTTAGTTTTGAAAGCCGTTTTCCACTCATCACCCTCTTGAATGCGAATTTGGTAGTAGCCACTTTTAAGATCAATTTTCGAAAAGATGGTGGCTCCACATAATTCATCAAGCATGTCGTCTAAGCGTGGGGGTAGGATAACGGTATCTAATGGTGATAGCATTTATCGGGCGACAATCGGAGCACATGCGAAAACTTTCATCTTTCTTAGGCACGAGAATAACCAGAACGGCACAAGGGCTTAAGCTTTCACGTACATGACCTTTGTCGATGAGTTGTTGCACTTTCCGTTGTATCTCCTTGGTTTCCTCGGGGTTGACGCGATAAGGAGCCTTGTTCGGAAGTGGTGCGCCGGGTATGAGGTCGATGCGGTGTTCAGTTCGTGAAGTGGAGGTAGACCCGGAGGTAGCTCATCAGGAAAGACGTCCGAGAATTCCTGCAACAATTGAGACAACACTAAAGGTAGAGGTGGTGAAGCGTTCGTAGGTTTGGCTTCCCCTTTGCATAAAAGCACAAAGTGAAAGACACTCGATGGGTTCTCACACACTTCTCTCATCTCGCTTTTGGTGGCAAATAGCACTAGTTGTTTCTTGTCACTCATCGTGGAGTCGCTCATATCTGGATTGTGGCTCTCACTCTCCTTTTGTTGGCTCACTCTCTCACCATTCTCTCCGTGATGGTTGGTAGGTAAGTGTTTGTCGGCAGCTACTTGACTTGGTGACATAGGACGTAGCATGAACTCCTTGCCCTTCATCTTGAAGCTATAGTGGTTGGTCCATCCATTATGTGTGACTCCACGATCGTATTGCCATGGTCGTCCAAGTAGAAGGTGGCACACGGACACGGGGACCACATCACACTCAAGTGTGTCCTCGTAGGCGCCTATCTTGAAGGAGACTTGAACGGTATGCTCGACTCGAAGAATTCCTTCGTCGTTAAGCCATTGGATCTTGTAGGGATGAGGGTGCTTCGTCTTGACCAAATGTAGTTTGTCACATAGCTCTTCGCTTGCCAAGTTATGACAACTTCCTCCATCGATGATAACCTTGACGGAGCGTCCGTTGATGCCGGCCTTGGTATGGAAGATATGACATCGTTGGTCGTCATCTTGTTGGTGTTGGAGTGTCAAGACCTTGGAGACAACAAGATTGGGACTTGAGTCATTGTCGCAAAACACTTGATGGTCTTCTTCTTCGTTCACTTGGCGATGCATAGCTACATGCTCAAGGGCTTCCATCTCATCGTCGCTCATTGAGTCATAAGATCCGTCATCATTGATGATCATGGTACGAACGGTCTTGCACTCAAATGACTTGTGGCCTCGCCCTTGGCACTTGAAACATTTGATGGAACTCGTCTTGGAGTTGTCCTCGGTTGGAGTTGTAGATGATGAAGTTCTTGGCTTGAAGTTGTTCGTAGAAGGTGGACGACTTGATGTAGTCGCATTCTTGTAGCTTGACTTGTCACCGAAGTTTGTAGATGGCTTGGTAGAGGTAGTAGGAGCCAAAGTCGTTGAAGCTTGGTTGTAGGAGCCGAAGTTCTTGGAGGTGAACTTGGAGTACCTGTAGTCCTCTTGAACTTGTCGCTCTGCTTTGGTTGCTTGGTGTACTAGATCAAGGAGGGACGTGTAGGGTTGAAAGTCCGCAATCTTCTTGATATGATAGTTGAGCCCATTCAAGAATCTCGCCATCGTCTGCTCTTCATCTTCCGTGATGTTGGCTCTTATCATGGCAATCTCCATCTCCTTGTAGTACTCTTCAACGGACTTGGTACCTTGCTTGAGGAGTTGCAATTTCTTGAATAAGTCACGGTTTTAGTGTGTTGGCACGAAACGTGCTCTCATGACGTCCTTCATTTGAGCCCAAGTGGTGATAGGAGGTTCGCCTTTTGCTTCTCTTCTCTCTATGATTTGCTCCCACCAAATGAGAACATAGTCTTGGAACTCAAGGAGGGCCATTGCAATCTTCTTCTCTTCATCGAAGTTGTGAAGGCGAAAGATCTTGTCAACCTTCAATGCCCATGAGAGGTAGTCTTCGGGATCAATGCTTCTGAAAAACTTTGGCATGGTGCACTTAAGCTTGCCATAGCGATGCTTTTCATTGTTTGCTTGCCTATTGGGAGGGCGTTCTTGATTTGGACGATTGGCAATCTCGCGTTGCTCTTGGCATAGTAGATGCCCATTGCCGTGGTGTACTTCCTGAGCTTGTGGTTCTTGGTGGCGCCTCTCTTGTATCTCATCACGAAGGAAATCCTCTTCTTGACGAGTATGTCGATTGTGAGTTGCCACATTGCGATGTGAATCACGTAATGCTCGTTGCGCCTCAAGAGCTTGAGCTTCTCGGCGTTGTTATGCTTGACGTTTAGCCTCGGCATCTTGTTCTTCTTGGTATTGACGTGCTCGCTCTTGTTTTTGTTGGCGTAGTCGTTGCCGTTCTTGCGCTTGCTCAAGTGTAGCTTGGTTTTGACGATGTCGACTTTCTTGCTCTTCAAATAGCTCTTGGGAGCTCTTGTCATGAAGTGGGTTCCGGTTGTCATGTCGAGCTTGATGTGCGGCTTGACGAAGAGTGTTTGATGTAGGGGTACTTGAGCCATCCGTGGAGTCGGTATGTCGACTTGAGCGGCTTCGTCTTTGAGAAGATGTGGAAGAAGAACGTCGGTTGACTATCAAAGTCCGTAGCTCATCGAATTGAGTAGACATGTTGGTGTTGATGATGTCGAATTGCTCTCATGTTCTTGCTTCAAATTGGCGCGCGTCGGCGGTGACTTGCTCAATGTGCTCTCGCATAGCTTCACTTTCTTGATGTAGAGCTCGTTGAACGCCGAAGAGATGTAGTTTGGTGACGTAGTTGTTCGATTCTTGAGGATCGTCGAAGAGCGGGTTCGAAGATGTACTTGGCCTATCCATCATCACAAGCAAGTATGTGAGTGGGAGAAAGGAGAATACAATACCAATTGTACCTTGACCAAAGTTGAAAGTGGATCAATGATCACTCAATAATGTAACCCGGAAATAGCACTATTGGTACCACTTCTTGTCGATTCTTACACCGACACAAGTAAAGATTTGAGAGGAGCTTGGTTAGGATGGTGGCACAAATTCAATGCAATTGTCGAAGTGACTCAATGATGTTGAAAATGGTTCACAATTTGCTCAAGCAACAAGTAGATCACAAGAGATAAGTAGCACACGGAACACACGCACGGATAGATAAATGTGGTTGTGCAACCAAGGGTGAGCGAAAATGTGGAATCCATGGAAAATGCTCGTGTTGCACAACACTGGAGAGACGCTAACCGATTGCTTAATAGGCGGATACACACTTGTGAACAACCTATAAGAGGCAAAACGTAACGACTTCCTATCACAAGTATGCTATGAGTGTATGATGTGCCGATGCTTGAGCACAAGATGATGTATTGCTATTTCATATGATCTCTATTGATGCAAGGCGTATGATGCTATTTTCCTTTTGCTTATAAGCTTTTGGGTGGTTCGTTTTCTTAAAAGCTTGTGAGCTCTTTCTTTGGCCACTTATGCATGCTTCTCGGATCAAGGTGGCTATTGTGTATGCGGGACACTCTTGTGTCTCATGGAGATATGATGATGTAGTATGCAATATCTATGACTATCACTAATGTGCAAAAGTGTCGTGGCCCGGCAATACTCAAATGGCTAGTCTCAATGGGAAAGCTATGCAAAAATGGTCCATAGGGTGACAATGCAATTGTAGGATAGAATTAATAAGGTGTCGTCGATGTTACCTTCCTTGCCGAGGGTGAGCGGTGGTGGTGTCGAAGACTTGCCGTTCCAAGGTAGCCTAAACATCCAAGGACACGGTGAAACCACAACTCAAGTATCCAAGGCAAAGTGAGACAAAAATTTCAAAATCGTAGCGGTGAAACAATGGTGGTTGTCGCGGAAGTGGTTTTGGTGTGCGGAAGGTTTGGTGGGATACCGAACGAAAATGGCGGGGTTACGTGCAAGGTGGAGTGGATGGGGGGGGGGATTTTAGGCTGTGGGAGGCCGGATGTCCGGGCCAGGCCGGATGTCCGGGACACGGGCCGGATGTCCGGGGTGCCCAAGGCCGTGATGAACACCTTGTACACGGTGACTTCCGGGGCCAAAATTCATCAGATTTTGCGAATCAAAATCCAAGAAAAGGTGGGGAAAAGCTAGATCCACTCGTGGCACAACAAATCCATGGAACAAATTCAACAAAATCTTGCCAAATCAACAGATCACAAAATTTTTTGGGGCTATTTTTGATGGGGAATTTTCGAAATTTGGAAGAACACAACAAAAACAAGCTAGAAAACAAAGTGTGGGGCTCCAAATTCGTGATCAACCATGGCTCATGATACCATAATGATGTAGGCTAGAACCCTAGATGGCCGATCTTTCACGAAAAGGAGGGATCCCAAGGATGAACACATGAGGCACGAGGGAAAACACAAGAGGAACAAGAAGAGAACACTCAAATCAACAAGTTTAGGTCACACAAATGCTAGATCCGGGTACACAAAGTGCGATACACGATCAACTAAGGACGATACAAGTAGCGGTAGTCATCTCCGTGAGGAGGTCTTGATGTTCTTCTCCGTGAAGGAGGTCTTGAATCCGGTGGATCTTCTCCGAGGAGGCCGCGGTCTCGTAGGAGAGGAACCACTAAGGTCTATGATGAGCTATCACAAAGCTAACCCTAAAAAGATGGAGGGGAAGGAGTACTTATAGTCTAGGGACGGAATGGGGATACACAGGTCGAAACCCAAGTGGCTGCTCATAGGCAGGGCCGGACGTCCGGGCGTCGGGCCGGATGTCCGGGCTTTGGCGAGGCGCCGGATGTCCGGGCATTTTGCCGGATGTCCGGGCTAGCGGGGCCGAGTCTCGGGTGGCTTCTGTGGGGTGGCGCCGGATTTTCGGGCTCGAGGCTGGATGTCCGGGCCCTGTAGCTTCGGCTGCTGGCGCGCTTCTGTAGTTGGTTGCCCAGGGGACGGATGTCCGGGCCAGGGGGCCGGATGTCCGGGGCCTGGAGCCTTCTTCAGCCCTTCTCGATGCAAAGCTTCGTCCGTGAGCTTGGGGACATGTCCATCTTCACGCGCCTCTTCGATGGGGTCTTCTTCACACCTGAGCACACAAAACACATCCGTCTGAGGTAGTAGCCATGTCTCGCAAGATTCGTATGGAAGTTGGACTAGGAGAGATGTCACCTCGGTCTAGAGAGCTCTAGCACGAGCACGCGTCATTGGTCCTTGGGGGCACTTGGTGAGGCGATGGAGGGTCCATGGGGGTGACCTTGGGATGCTCCGCATCACATTACCATTCTGTTCTAAAAGACTCTCAAAATAATATAAGTGAAGCATAAGAGTTCATCTATTTCTTCAAAATAAAACCACCGCCGTGCTCTAAAACGATATAAGTGAAGCACTAGAGCAAACAACAAACTACTCCAAAATATATAAGTGAAGATCAATGAGTAGTTGAATAATTATGTAACTATGTGAAGACTCTCCAACATTTAAGAACTTCAGATCTTGGGGTAATATTCAAACAGCAAGCAGAGCAAAATAAAATAAAATGACGCTCCAAGCAAAACACATATCATGTGGTGAATAAAAATATAGCTCCGAGTATAGTTACCGATAAATGAAGACGAAAGAGGGGATGCATTCCCGGGGCATCCCCAAGCTTAGGCTTTTGGTTGTCCTTGAATTTTACCTTGGGGTGCCTTGGGCATCCCCAAGCTTAGGCTCTTTCCACTCTTTGTTCCATAGTCCATCAAAGCAATACTCAAAATTTGAAAACTTCACAACACAAAACTTAGATAAAAATCTCGTGAGCTCCGTTAGTATAAGAAAACAAACCACTACTCAAAGGTACTATAATGGATTCATTCTTTGTTTATATTGGTGTTAAACCTACTGTATTCCAACTTCTCTATGATTCATATCCTCCAATACTACTCATAGATTCATCAAAATAAGCAAACAACACACGAAAAACAGAATCTGTCAAAAACAGAACAGTCTGTAGCAATCTGTAACTTTCGAATACTTCTGTAACTCCAATTTTTTTGAAATAAATTGGTAAACGTGAGGAATTTGTCTATTAATCATCAGAAAAAATAATCAACTAAGTAGCACACTCCAGTAAAATCTGGTGACCGTTCTAGCGAGCGCTAACGATTCTGTTTTTCACAGCAGGATAGTATAAACTTCACACAAGTCTCCCCAAAGGTTCTACTTGGCACAAACACTAATTAAAACACAAAACCAGATCTAAACAGAGGATAGATGCAATATTTATTCCTAAATAGAAGCAATAACAAAGAACAAAGATAAAGTTGGGTTGCCTCCCAACAAGCGCTATCGTTTAACGCCCCTAGCTAGGCATGATGATTTCAATGATGCTCGCATAAAAGACAGGAATTGAAGCACAAGGAGAGCATCATAAAACATGTGACAACCACATCTAAGTCTAACATACTTCCTATGCATAGGGATTTTGTGAGCAAACAACTTATGGGAATGTTAATCAACTAGCAAAGGAAGGGAAAACGAGCATAACTTCAAGATTTTAAGCACATAGAGAGGAAACTTGGTATTATTACAATATGTAGAAGCATATGATCCTCTCTCATAATAATTTTAAGTAGTATCATGAATGAATTCAACAATATAACTAGCACATAAAGCATTCTTTTCATGATCTACTTGCATAGAAATTTTACTACTCTCCACATAAGCAAATTTATTCTCATTCATAGTAGTGGGAACAAACTCAACAAAATAACTATCATGTGAAGTATAATCCAATTGAAAACTAAAA
The DNA here is from genome assembly GCA_902687465.1 of Secale cereale. Lineage (NCBI taxonomy): Eukaryota > Viridiplantae > Streptophyta > Magnoliopsida > Poales > Poaceae > Secale > Secale cereale. The sequence goes on along the minus strand of LR738711.1, from coordinate 523,299,225 downwards.
TCATGATGACAATCTTCATGGTTATCATTATTCTTACAAGTCATCACAATAATCATCATAGATAGCAACTTTGTTCTCATAATCAATTGGAACCTCCTCCAAAATAGTGGATTCATCACTAAATAAAGTCACGACCTCTCCAAATTCACTTTCATCTGTATAATCATAAATATGAGGCATGCTTTCATCATAATAAATTTGCTCATCAAAACTTGGGGGACTAAAAATATCATCTTCATCAAACATAGCTTCCCCAAGCTTGTGGCTTTGCATATCATTAGCATCATGGATATTCAAAGGATTCACACTAACAACATTGCAATCATGCTCATTATTCACATATTTCATGCCAAGCATTCTCTGTAATTATTCTTCTAGTACTTGAGCATAATTTTCTTTCCAATCATTTTCACAAAAGATATTAAAAAGATGAAGCATATGAGGTAACCTTAATTCCATTTTTTTGTAGTTTTCTTTTATAAACTAAACTAGTGATAAAACAAGAAACTAAAAGATTTGATTGCAAGATCTAAATATATACCTTCAAGCACTCACCATCCCGGCAATAGCGCCACAAAAGAGCTTGATGTCTACTACACAACCTTCTTCTTGTAGACGTTGTTGGGCCTCCAAGTGCAGCGGTTTGTAGGACAGTAGCAAATTTCCCTCAAGTGGATGACCTAAGGTTTATCAATCCGTGGGAGGCGTAGGGTGAAGATGGTCTCTCTCAAACAACCCTGCAACCAAATAACAAAGAGTCTCTTGTGTCCCCAACACACCCAATACAATGGTAAATTGTATAGGTGCACTAGTTCGGCAAAGAGATGGTGATACAAGTGCAATATGGATGGTAGATATAGGTTTTTGTAATTAGAAAAATATAAAAACAGCAAGGTAGCAAGTGATAATAGTGAGCATAAACGGTGTTGCAATGATAGGAAACAAGGCCTAGAGTTCATACTTTCACTAGTGGAAGTTCTCTCAACAAGGATAACATAATTGGATCATATTACTAGCCCTCAATATGCAACAAAGATTCACTCCAGAGTAACTAATTGCGGAGAACAGACGAAGAGATTATGGTAGGGTACGAAACCAGCTCAAAGTTATTCTTTCTGATCGATCTATTCAAGAGTCCGTAGTAACGTTCAATCTATCATAGAGTTCGTACTCGAATTACACCTTAAGACACAAATTAACCAAAACCATAATGTCACCTAGATACTCCATTGTCACCTCAAGTATCCGTGGGCATGATTATACGATATGCATCACACAATCTCAGAAACATCTATTAAACCAAACAGATAGAACTTCAAAGAGTGCCCCAAAGTTTCTACCGGAGAGTCAAGACGAAAACATGTGCCAACCCCTATGCATAGATTCCCAAGGTCACGGAACCCGCAAGTTGATCACCAAAACATACATCAAGTGAATCACGTGATATCCCATTGTCACCACAGATAAACACATGCAAGACATACATCAAGTGTTCTCAAATCCTTAAAGACTCAATCCGATAAGATAACTTCAAAGGGAAAACTCAATTCATCACAAGAGAGTAGAGGGGGAGAAACATCATAAGATCCAACTATAATAACAAAGCTCGCGATACATCAAGATCGTGCCATCTCAAGAACACGAGAGAGAGAGAGAGAGAGAGATCAAACACATAGCTACTGATACATACCCTCAGCCCCGAGGGTGGACTACTCCCTCCTCGTCATGGAGAGCTCCGGGATGATGAAGATGGCCACCAGAGAGGGATTCCCCCCTCCGGCAGGGTGCCAGAACGGGTCTAGATTGGTTTTCGGTGGCAACAGAGGCTTTCGGCGGCGGAACTCCCAATCTAGGTTATTTTCCGGAGGTTTTTGTATATATAGGAGGTGTTGGAGTCGGGGCCAAGCAAACGGGGGCTACGGGCTGTCCACGAGGCAGGGGGCGCGCCCAGTAGGGGGGGGGCGCCCCAACCCTCATGGGCAGCCCGTGGGTCCTCTCGTCCCCCTTCGGCACTCCGTGGGCTTCTTCTGGTCCAAAAATGATCTCCGTTGATTTTTAGGTCAATTGGGCTCCATTTGATATTCCTTTTATGCGAAACCCTAAAATAGGAGAAAAACAGAAACTGGCATTGGGCTCTGGGTTAATAGGTTTGTCCCAAAAATAATATAAAAGTGTATAATAAAGCCCATAAAACATCCTAGGAGGATAATATAATAGCATGGAATAATAAAAAATTATCGATACGTTGGAGACGTATCACCGCGCAAGCTTCCCGCCCGACTGAGTGAAATCCCTCAAAATCCCAATGCTTTCCAGCCTACTATATAAACCCTCACGGCCGGCGAGTCCCGCGTCGCATGTCCCCTCCCTCCCTGTAGCTTATCTTGCCCGCTTCTCCCATAATCGGCAATGACACCGGTCGTCGTCATCGCTCAGCCACTTCATGGTCATCAGAGCACAGCTCCAGCTGGGAGGCTACACCGCGGCGGTGGCGCAGCCCCGGCATAGTGTAGTGCGCGTGACATCCCTGTTGGGTGTGCGTGGAACACCCACCACACGCTCTGCCGCCGGTGCCCGTTGACATCTATTGCCGGCGCCCGTTGCCTCCACAACACCATCGAAAGCCAGGACCATTGCCCGCTCCGCCGTCGCGGCCTGAAGGCGGGAGGTGGTCGTCGTGGCCACCTCCCCACTGCCGGCCACCATGGCCATCACCCGCTCCGCCACCGCGGCCCGAAGGCGGGAGGTGGTGGTCTTGGCCGCCAGCCCACCATCGACCACTGGGATCATCACCCGCTCTGCCATCACCGCCCGAAGGAGGAAGGCGGAGGTGAGGCCCGCGCCTGCGGCAGCAACCTTGCATGCTACATCGAGTTCCTGCGGGAGGAGGAGGAGCGCCTCATCGAGCACGCAAAGAGCCTTACCGCTGCAGTGGCCGCGGCACATGCCAATGTGGCGGGGAGAAATCAGGAGATCTACGAGCAGTTTGTCCGCTTCGAGAGGGGTCGTCTGGAGCGGTAGAGGGCGTTCGAGGTGAGCGTCGCTGAAGGTGCAGTAGCGGCAGGCACCATATTGCAGTTGTCCAGCTCATCGGTAGGCTCCTCCTCCTATTTCTCTTATTGAGCACGCTCGACAGAGGAGAGGCTGCCGGAAGTAGTACAAAGCCCCTCTATAGTAGTACTATCTAGGAGCTATTTTGTTCAGTTCACGTGACTATAGATGTGGTGGAACTGTACAACGTACTTAAAGTTAGCTAGTATATATAGTTGAACTAGTTATTTCAGTATGTAGTTGGCAACAATTGGGGAAAAGTTTGGTCGGCTCAGCTGTCGAGTGATACGTCTCCAACGTATCTACAATTTTTTATTGTTCCATGCTATTATATTATCCTTCTAGGATGTTGTATGGGCTTTTATATGATTTTTGGGACTAACATATTAACCTAGAGCCCAGTGCCAGTTTATGATTTTTCCTTGTTTTTGAGTATCGCAGAAAAGGAATACCAAACGGAGCCCAATTGACCTGAAACTCCACGGAGGTTGTTTTTGGACCAGAAGAAGCCCAAGGAGTGCCGGAGGAGGACCAGAAGATTCTCGGGATGCCCACGAGGGTGGGGGGGGGTGCCGCCTGGGCGCGCCCCCTACCTCGTGGACAGCCCGGAGACCCCCTTTATTTGTTCCCGACTCCAACACCCCCTATATATACAGAAACCTCCAGAAAATAACCTAGATCAGGAGTTCCACCGCAGAAAGCCTCTGTTGCCACCGAAAACCAATCTTGACCCGTTCTGGCACCCTGCCGGAGGGGGGAATCCCTCTCCGGTGGCCATCTTCATCATCCCGGCGCTCTCCATGACGAGGGTATGTACCAGTAGCTATGTGTTTTATCTCTCTCTCTCTCTCTCGTGTTCTTGAGATGGCATGATCTTGATGTATCGCGAGCTTTGCTATTATAGTTGGATCTTATGATCTTTCTCCCCCTCTACCTTCTTATAATGGATTAAGTTTTCCCTTTGAAGTTATCTTATCGGATCGAGTTTTAAGGATTTGAGAACACTTGATGTATGTCTTGCGTGGGATACCTGTGGTGACAATGGGGTATTCTATTGATTCACTTGATGTATGTTTTCGTGATCAACTTGTGGGTTCCGTGACCTTGGGAATCTATGCATAGGGGTTGGCACATATTTTCGTCTTGACTCTCCGGTAGAAAATTTGGGGCACTCTTTGAAGTTCTTTGTGTTGGTTGAATAGATGAATCTGAGATTGTGTGATGCATATCGTATAATTATGCCCACGGATACTTGAGGTGATAATGGAGTATCTAGGTGACATTAGGGTTTTGGTTGATTTGCGTCTTAAGGTGTTATTCTAGTAAGAACTCTAGGATAGATCGAACGGAAAGAATAGCTTCATGTTATTTTACTACGGACTCTTGAATAGATCGATCGAAAAGAATAACTTTGAGGTGGTTTCGTACCCTACCATAATCTCTTCGTTTGCTACATGTTGAGGGATAGTTATATGATCCAATTATGTTATCCTTGTTGAGAGAATTTTCACTAGTGAAAGTATGAACCCTAGGCCTTGTTTCAAAGCATTGCAACACCGTTTATGTTCACTTTTATCTTTAGTTACCTTGCTGTTTTTATATTTTCGGATAACAAAAACCTATATCTACCATCCATATTGCACTTGTATCATCATATCTTCGCCGAACTAGTGCACCTATACAATTTACCATTGTATTAGGTGTGTTGGGGACACAAGAGACTCTTTGTTATTTGGTTGCAGGGTTGTTTGGGAGAGACCATCTTCATCCTACAGCTCCCACGGATTGATAAACCTTAGGTCATCCACTTGAAGGAAATTTGTTATTGTCCTACAAACCTCTGCACTTGGAGGCCCAACAACGTCTACAAGAAAAAGGTTGCATAGTAGACATCATTGAGTTGAACTATTTGTATAAATTAAGAACGACTTCTTAATCTATGAATGAAATCTATGCTTAATTACTGAATTTTAGTTGCAAAAATTAGATAGTGCTAGTGATTTTTAGCTACATATTTTGACAATTCGCAGTGTTACAAGGATTGACAAATGGCAATGTTACTAGATCAGCAAATGTCAATCTTTCCAGTTTCACAAATGGCAATATACCCAATATGACAGATGCAAATCTTATGAAATTGTCTGTACATGGTTGCACACGGGTCATCCACAAACCCGTTTGCGTTGAAGGGAGGTACAAATCCTGCTTGCCTAATTTTCTTTTGGCTTAGCGCCGAAGTCTCGCTTTGCATACATTATTCAATCTGAACCGTTTGCGTTGAAGAGACACACAAATCCTACGCAGCGAATTTTCCCTTGGCTTACTGTGGAAGACCATAGCTCTCACTTTGCATATGGGTGTTCTATCTAAAATGTTTGTGATGAAGAGTTGCACAAATCCTGCTCGGCACATTTTCCCTTGGCTTACCGGGGAAGCTTTCAGTTTACATATGAGTATTCTATCTAGAACATTTGCAATGTTAGAGTTGCATCTATTTGTTTCAAAATGCCTTTGTTGACTGTTATTTGAGTGCACCTTATCTCAAAATGGACACGAGAATTACCACAACATGTCGGGAGCCATTCCATGATAGCATGCCAAGTTTCATGAATTTCAGACGAGTTTTGGATTTACTAGAATTTAAAAACAAACCATCTCAATGTTTTGCCGGCAATCAACAGTGCCCTGGTGTTTGAAATTCATTCCCATTTCTTGCATGGGACCTAAGCATGCACCCAAGGACACAAATTTGATTTTTAACCAATTTGTATGCAATGTAGCATGTGCATGTAGTTCAAATTTGAATTACGCACATAAAATGCCTAGAAAACTCAGTTAGTATTAAAATGTCCAAACAAACCCCGTAAAATGCCAAAATTTAACACAACACTCATGTTGTTCTATGTTGACACTAGAATTTTTTTGAAAGCAATAATAGGCAATGGGTATCGTTTCGTCCCCAAAGGTGGCACGTTCCCTATCGAAACCATCAGGCTTGTTGTGAGAAGCTCTGGTTTGTGAGAAGCTTATACCCAAACTGCCCCAAATGGGATTTTTTTTACCATGGCATGTCGAGTGCCATTCCATAATAGCATGCCAAGTTTCGTGAATTTCAGTCAAGTTTTGGATGTACTAGATTTTAAAAACCAGGTATCTCAATGTTTGCGGCCGAGTAATGGTGGCAGGGTGTTTGACACTCATTCCCATTTCTTGCATGGTATCTAAGCATGCAACCAAGGACACAAATTTGAATTTTCAACCAATTCATATGCATTAGAGCATGTGCATGTAGTTCAAATTTTAATTATGCACATAAATGCAATGAAAACTCAGTTAATGCATAAAAATGTCCTAAGGAACCCCAAAAATTCCAAAATTTAACACAACACTCCTGTTGTTCTATGTTGACACTAGAGAAAAAATTGAAATCAAGAAGAGGTAACATATATCATTTCGTCCAGAAAGGTGAAACGTTCCCTACCGAAACCATCAGGCTTGTTGTGAGAAGCCCTGGTTTGTGAGAAGCTTATACCCAAACCTGCCCCAAATGGGACAATTTTTTTACCACGGCATGTTGATGCCGCTCCATGATAGCATGCCATGTTTCATGAATTTCAGACGAGTTTTGGATTTACTAGAATTTAAAAACCAGGTATCTCAATGTTTGCGGCCGAGTGACAATGGCAGGGTGTTTGACATTCATTCTCATTTCTTGCATGGGACCTAAGCATGCAACCAAGGACACATATTTGAATTTTCAATCAATTTATATGCATTAGAGCATGTGCATGTAGTTCAAATTTGAATTATGCACACAAATGCATTGAAAACTCAATTAATGCATAAAAATGTCCAAACGAACCTCGAAAAATTCCAAAATTTAACACAACACTCATGTTGTTCTATGTTGACACTAGAGAAAAAACTGAAATCAAGAAGAGGCAACGGATATCGTTTTGTCCAGAAAGGTGAAACATTCCCTACCGCAACCATGATGCTTGTTGCGAGAAGCTCTGGTTTGTGAGAAGCTTATACCCCAACCTGCCCCAAATGGGACAATATTTTTACCACTGCATGTTGATGCCGTTCCATGATGGCATGTCAAGTTTCATGAATTTCAGACGAGTTTTTGGTTTACTAGAATTTTAAAACCATGTATCTCAATGTAAGCGGCCAAGCGACGGTGGCAAAGGTGTTTGTCATTCATTCCCATTTCTTGCATGGGACCTAAGGTTGCAACCAAGGACACACATTTGATTTTTCACCCGTTTATATGCACTGGAGCATGTGCATGTAGTTCAAATTTGAATTATGCACATGATTGCATAGAAAACTCAGTTAATGTATAAAAATGTCCACGCGAACCCCGAAAAATCCCCAAAAATTGCACAACACTCCTGTTGTTCTATGTTGACACGAGAAAATTCTTGAAAGTAAGAAGAGGCAACAAATATCGTTTCGTCCCCCAAGGTGGCACGTTCCCTACGGAAACCATCATGCTTGTTGTGAGAGAAGCTCTGGTTTGCGATAAGCTTATACTATAAGCTGCCCCAAATGGGACAATATTTTTTTACCCCAGCATGTTGATGCCGTTCCATGATAGCATGCCAAGGTTCTTGAATTTCAGACGAGTTTTGTATTTACTAGAATAACGAAAGCAAGCACCTCAACGTTTGCCGGAGAGCCATGGTGCCGTGGTGTATGAAATTCATCCCCATTTCTTGAATGGGACATAAGCATCAACCCATGGACACATGTATCATTTTACAACCCATTTTGGTGCACCGGAGCATGTGCATGTAGTTTAATTTTGAATTGTGCACCTGAAATGCCTAGAAAACCAAGTTACTGTATAAAAATGTCCAAACGAACCCTGAACAATTCCAATTTTTTACGACACACCTATAGTTGCATGTTCACTGCAGATAGAAGTTCTAGCAAGTCAAACAACATCCTTTGCAGCTGTGACCCCATTATGTAATTCAAATCAAGACGAAAAATCAAGTAGATCACCCATAGTTTATTATCACCAACCGTGTGAGATGCAGTATAAAATATCCCGGAGCACTGTCGGTGTATAGTATGCATACGGCTTACGCGAGAAGGTGCGTCGGCTACAGTGTGGGTGTGCTGTAGTCTCCTTTGTGTACCCAAATTATGCAATGACATGGATGAGCACTATAACCAGGGAAATTGGAACCAAATTTTTTGATGTTCAAACTCATCACACACGGGTTAAGCTATCTGAATCATCTGTTATGTTCACATATCGTACACAATTCTGAATAAGGGACCGTGTCTGATGATAGTTTGCGTGCCGGTTTTTTTGCTGAACCGATTCAAAATTTTCAGCTTCCGCAGAAATATCTACCTCCCTGCCCCTCCCCCTTACCAAAGGCCACATTTCCCCTATTTCTGCCTTCTTTTCCAAGTTGAAACCTTCACTCCTTGCTTGTAGCGCTGCCCCCTCGCCAGCGACCCTCCTTCACACTGCTCGGCCTCGTCTATCCAGATAGGTAATCCACAGCAGACCCCCATCCTCCTCCTTCCATATTCCACATGCCCCGACCGCCGGCGCGACACCTTCCACCCAAATCACCGACCCCTCCACCAAATAAGCGCCACCCTAAGCCATGGTGCACGCAGTATAGCCAGGAGCTCAAGGAGCATTTGCCAGCGGAGAAGTAAATCACGCCCGCACGCGTGGATGAGGCCGCGATGGCTGCCATTCATCCCGCCCCCCAAATCTTGGAGGAGCACCTCGCCGTCGAGGCCATCATCGAGGCCTCGCGTGCTGATGCCACGACGCGGTTGGCTGCTTTAAATGACAAATTCTAGTGAATTGCGCTATCTACTTTTACCATGCAATCTGTTGCTCTAGTGTATATGTTCTATATGTCGTGCAATGTGGTGCTCACTTATTAACTGTTTGGTTAATTAACTGTCGTGTTTAGTTAACTATTTGGTTCAATTATGCAAATGTGATGTTTAATACTTGAGGGTGCAATTTTGTATTGTCTTCCATGTGAGAAATAAATCAAGTTTTTCTTTACAAAATACATGAGAAACAAAAACAATTGCTATATTTCCAAGTTGTCAAGCATGCTTGGTTTAGTTAACTGTTTGATCTTGTAGTATGTTATACATTGTGCAATGTGGTGCTCAGTTAACGTTTGGTTCATTTGTTGTGGTGTTTAGTTAACTATTTGGTTCCATTCTGCAAAGTGATGTTCAATTGTTGTGGGTGCATTCTGTTATTGTATACCATGTGATAAATAAATTGAATTTGGCTGTACTAAATACATGAGAAACAAATACAATTGTTATATTTCCAAGTTGTTAAGCATGCTTGGTTTGGTTAACTGTCAAATATTCTATTAGGAATATGTTATATTGTGCAATGTGGTACTCAGTTAATGTTTGGTTCATTTGTTGTGGTGTTTAGTTAACTGTTTGGTTCAATTCTGCAATGCAATGTCCAATTGTCATGGGTAGAATTTTGTATTGTTGTGCATGTGAGGAATAATCGAATTTGGTTGCACTTAATACATGGGAAACATATACAATTGCTATATTTCCTAGTTCTTAATCATGCTTTGTTTGGATAAATGGGTTTTCCATGTGGCTTGAATTAATCTGATGAATCTGCAATGTGCTTATTTTTCATCAACATATTTTACTAATAGCATGCAAACCCTCACTTAACCTGACCACTAACTACCTTATATGTGTTGCAGGGAAACAACGGGAAGGAGTGAGGTTTACAATCGAGGTTAGCACATGCATGGTCCTTTGTCTAATAGCACATTATTGTGCAATTGCTGGAACCATTCTAATACTTAGGTTTTAAACAATTTGGTCTTGCACATGTAGGTCTTGCTGTCAGAGGTTTTGACCCACTGTTCGACACTTTTTGCATATGGGGAAATGAGTTGTCCATGAATATCAGTCAAGTCAAGAAACTCAGAAAGATTGTTAGGATAAAGAAATTAGCGACAAAACAACAAGATCTTTGTCTGCACAATGAAGAAGACATCAGTTCACTACAGGATGGTACTAACTATTATACCTTGCCTTTTTTATACCTTTGCCCCATTTCCAATATAGATAAGATATTTATGCACATCCTTGTTTTCAGGCGTTTCCAAAGTAGTTCACTGATGCTTACCTCTCAAACCACCTGTATGGTCAAGAGGCGAGGAAGGTATTCATAAAACACCCACGGTTCAATGTTGAAGTGTTCCTGAAGAGGACAAAGGATGGACGGTCAATCATCCACAGGCACTGGCCTAAAGTTGCAAAGTCCTTCAACATCAATGAAGGCTCAATATTCGCCTTCTGCTTCAGCAGTTTTCCAGATGAGATACATCTGTCTATGTACCGTCTATGATGCTAATTTTGAAAGGTTATAGATGTTGCATGTGAAACTTGGTGCTAGTGCAGTTGTGTAATGGGGTAGCTGAGTGCTGAAGCTATATGATGCTGTACTGTGAAGTATTTCAATTATGAAAATGAAATATATTGTGGGCTTAATAGGAAATGTCAATTAGATCAATAAATGGATTATTAATAGGATAATTAGCCTGCTATTTGGGTTTTTCTATTGCAAACAATTATTGAGAAAACACCGTGGGCGATGACCACAGGCAACGCACACATTTTCTAGGAATAAACCGTGTTGGATTAATGAACAATCACACACGACATCCTCTTGTTAACTGTTTGCGTTAGGCCACCTGGCGCAAACGTTTACCACATAAAAACTGTGTGTGATGGACAACCTTTGCCACACAGTTTCTTCTACGGATCGTGTGTGATGCATTTAATAACGCAAACGATAAAATTGTTAATACCGTGTGCAATGGAAACACTATCACAAACGTTTTAACGAGGAAAATTGTGTGTGATGTACCTGCAAATAGAAACATTTTCCTTGGAATGATTGTGTGGGATGTATATAAGAACAAAAACGTGTACCTGGGACTGACTGTGTGGGGTGAACTTATGTCCAGAAATGATTTCTCTTGTATAATTGAATTCTTTTAACACTATTATACGTATAACCGTATTTCATCGCTCGCCGGTCGTACACAACCTCATTTTGCCGAGGATGTGTGCCAGGAGGGCATATCCCCAATGGTTTTCTCGGTCGTGTGGGAAGGACCCCCCTATCGTAGTCACTCATTAGGCAATGGTTCCAAATCCCACCGTGAAAAGGGGTTAAAAACCGTTTGTATAGCACCGACGCGTACCAATGGATCTACACCAAATCAAGACACACCGAGTACCCATCATAAAACTCTCCTCTCTTGCATTTACATTATTTGCCATTCGCCTCTCGTTTTCCTCTCCCCCACTTCTAAAATGTTTTTAGAAAAACACAAAAAGATTTGCCTTTTTTCGCCCTTTTCCCGTTCCTCTTTTCACTTGTCTTTTTGCTTGCTCGTGTGTTAGATCGCTTACCTCGCTTTAATGGTAGTCCTTCCATTAGTTTTAGCACTCCCGAGAATGAGGTCCTCAATTTTAAACAAAGGGAGGGAGAAAATCTTAAATATGCTTGGTATAGAATTAGTAATGCTCAGAATAGATCCACTCGAAAGTAATCTACTACAGTTCTTCTTCACAATTTTTATGTAGGAATTACTCCTTGGAATAGATATGTTTTAGATACCATTACTAGAGGAAATTTCTTGGGAAGCCATAATTTTGATGCTTATAATGCTATGATAGATTTTCTAGGCCCACCACCTCTTATGGTCATGAAACTATTTTAACCCTGGAACATGTGATGCAAAGGCTTAATATTATTGAAAATAAAACTTCTACCCTAGAACTAATTGAAAACTTGGATAAAAATATTCATGACTATATTACTTAGTCTGGATCTAAGGTAGGAGTTACTTTAAAGAATATCAGAGAAAAGGAACCCATAGTCAATGAAAAGATAGATCATGATTCTGCTAGAATTGGCAGCTAGAAGATATTATTTCCAATTTGGGTTCTGATTTCCCCCCGTTAAAACTACTCAAAATTTCCCTCCTATTAAGGGTACCAAACTTATTTATGTTCCTAAGAATATGGGTGAATCTTCTAGTAAAGTAAACGTAGATCTCAAAACACTAAGTGTTCACCCAAACCTTTTTAATATTATTAAGGAACCAATTTCTACGAGCGAATTTCTTGATTTCTTACCTAGGAGTTGGATCATAGATAAAACCAACGAACATCCTAAGATTTATAAGTATGTGATCAAGGAATTGCATAACAAAGATGACAATACTTAGATCTATGTTTTATGCCTAGCTAGGGGCGTTAAACAATAGCGCTTGTTGGGAGGCAACCCATGTTTATTTTTGTTTTAGGCTTTTTGGTTCTGTTTTTCAATAAATACACATTATTACTTCGGTAGTAATTGTGTTTCAGTGTTTTGATTAGTGTTTGAGCCAAGTAAGACCTTTGGGATGGCTTACGGTGATCGTTGATTTGATTTTGCTGAAAAACAGAAACTTTTGCGCCGAGTGCAGAAAATTCAATAATTCACCGGAACATGTAAACCTTCTATCATTTTTACACAAAATTGATATACACATTCCCACATCGTCCTGATTTTTCAGAATTTTTAGAGTTGCAGAAGTATGCAAAGTTTCTGGATTACTACAGACTGTTGTGTTTTTGACATATTCTATTTTCTATGTGTTGTTTGCTTGTTTTGATGAATCTATGGCTAGTATCGGGGGGTATGAACCATGGAAAAGTTGGAATACAGTAGATATTACACCAATAAAAAATAAGAATGAGATCACAACAGTACCTTGGGTGGTTATTTGCTTTGTTTTACTAACGGATCTCACGAGTTTTCTGTCGAGTTTTGTGTTGTGAAGTTTCAAGTTTAGGGTATGGATTTGATGGACTATGGAATAAGGAGTGGCAAGAGCCTAATCTTGGGGATGCCCAAGGCACCCCAAGGTCATATTCAAGGACGAACAAGAGCCTAAGCTTGGGGATGCCCCGAGAAGGCATCCCCTCTTTCGTCTTTGTCTATCGGTAACTTTACTTGAGGCCATATTTTTATTCACCACATGATATGTGTTTTTCTTGGAGCGTCTTGTATGATACGAGTCTTTGATTTTTTAGTTTGCCACAATTATCCTTGCTGCACACACCTTTTGAGAGGGACACTTGAATCGTGATATACTAGAATACTCTATGTGCTTCACTTATATCTTTTGATCTAGGCAATTTTGCTCTAGTGCTTCACTTATATCTTTCTAGAGCACGTCGGTGGCTTTATTTTAGAGAAATAGTTGAACTCTCTTGCTTCACTTATATTATTTTGAGAGTTTTTTAAACAGCATGGTAATTTGCTAGGGTTATGAATTTAGTCCTAGTATGATAGGCATCCAAGGGAGATATAACAAAAACTTCCATATATAGAGCATTGAATACTATGAGAAGTTTGATTCCTTATAATAGTTTTGAGATGTCAACATGGTAATATTAGAGTCATGCTAGTGTTTAGTTTGTGAGGTTAAAGACATAATTGTGTTAAGGTTTGTGATTCCCGTAGCATGCACGTATGATCTCCTAACTATGTAACCAAATTGAAGCGCATTGCATCTTGATTGTTTATCTTTGCGTGGAGGTCGGGGGCGCGCGATGGTTAACTCCTACCAACCTCCCCCCTAGGAGCATGCATAGTAGTACTTTTCTTTAAGGGCTAATAGATTTTTTCACAATAAGTATGTGAGTTCTTTATGACTAATGTTGAGTCCATGGATTATACGCACTCTCACCCTTCCACCTTGCTAGTCACTCTAGTGCCGCCCAACTTTCGCCGGTGCACCAAAGCACCTTATACCCTTCCTAAGAACATCCACCATACCTACCTATTATGGCATTTCCATAGCCATTCCGAGATATATTGCCATGTAACTCCATTGTTCCGTTTATTATGACACACACCATCATTGTCATATTGCTTTGTATGATCGTGTAGTTGGCATAGTATTTGTGGCAAAGCCACCATTCGTATTTGTTATACATGTCATTCTTGATCATTGCACATACCGGTACACCGCCGGATGCATTCATATAGAGTCATATTTTGTTCTAGTATTGAGTTGTAAGAAAATAAAAGTGTGATGATCATCATTATTAGAGCATTGTCCCATGTGAGATTATTAATAAAAGAGGCCAAAGAAGCCCAAATAATAAAAGAGGCCAAAGAAGCCCAAAGAAAAAAAATGAGAGAATTAAGAGAGAATGGACAATGTTACTATCTTTTTCCACCCTTGTGCTTCAGAATAGCACCATGATCTTCATGATAGATAGGTTCCTATGTTGTCACTTTCATATACTAGTGGGAATTTTTCGTTATAGAACTTGGCTTGTATATTCCCATGATGGGCTTCCTCAAATGCCCTAGGTCTTCATGAGCAAGCAAGTTGGATGCACACCCACTAGTTTTCTTTTGAGCTTTCATACACTTATAACTCTAGTGCATCAGTTACATGGAATCCCTACTCACTCACTTTGATATCTATCGATTGACATCTCCATAGTCCATTAATTTGCCTAGTTGATGTGAGACTTTCTCCCTCCTTTTTGCCTACTACCACCTTCTATTCCACCCATAGTGCTATGTCCATGGCTCACGCTCACGTATTGCGTGAAGAGTTGAAAAAGTTTAAGAATCTAAAAGTATGAATACAATTGCTTGGCTGACACCAGGATGGGCATGATTTATACTTTGTGTTAAGAAGAAGGAGCATAAAAGACTATATGACTTTGTTGGGATAACTTTGTTTGGCCATGTTATTTTTGAAGCTTCATAGATTGCTTTTTAGTATGCTTGAAGTATTACTGTTTTGATATTGATAAACTTTTGTTTTGAGTCTTATGGATTTGAACATTCATGCCACAATAAAGAAGAATTACATTCATAAATATGTTAGGTAGCATTCCACATCAAAAATTATGTTTTTATCATTTACCTATGCAAGGACAAGCAAGAATTAATCTTGGGAATGCTTGATATGTCTCCAATGTATCTATAATTTTTTATTGTTCCATGCCACTGGTGCGCGTCGGTCCTAAACAAATGGTTTAAAACCCCTTTCCGCGACGACATTTGGAACCGTCGCCAAGTGAGTGTGGGTGATAGGGGGGGTCCTTCCCACACGACCCAGAAATCGTCGGGGATATGCCCTCCTGGCACACACGTTCCGCAAAATGAGGTCGTGTGCGACCGGCGAGCACTCAAATACAAAAATACGTACAGTAGAGCTAAAAAATACAATTATACGGCGAAATTCTTTTTTTTGAGCATCAGTACAGACGCAAGCGCTCATATACACGCGCATACACTCACCCCTATGAACGCACACACGCACACCCTACCCCAATGAGCACCTCCGAGATACTGAGCCGGCATATCATCTTGAGATTTACGAAGTCACCGTAGGTGCCTCGTCGTCGACGAGAATGTCTCCTCCCACTGAATGCGTATCGCCGGAAATCCTAAAATAAATCCAGGAAGAATGTGAGCACCAGGATATGAACCCTGATGGGTTGGGGATACCACTGTCCGCCTAACCATCTCAACCACAGGTTGGTTCGCCGGCAAAATTCTTTTCGGTCGCAAGTACATCCCACACAGTCAGTCCCCGCTAGACGTTTCCGTTCGTATGCACATCCCACATAGTCGCTCCAAGGAAAACGTTTCCGTTCACGGGTACATCACACACAATTTTTATGTGGTAAACATTTGCGCAAGGTGGCCTAACGCAAATAGTTTTCAAGAGAAAGTCGTGTGTGATTGTTCATTGATCCAACATAGTTTATTCCTAGAAATTGTGTGCGTTGCCTGAGGTCATCGCCCACGGTATATTTTTCAACAACCGTTTGCAATAGCAAAACACAATTAGCAGGCTAATTCGTCATTAGCAAGCTGATTATTCATAATCCATTTATTAATCTAATTGACATTTCATATTAAGCACACAATATATTTCATTTCTATATTAAGGAAGCAGAATTTCATAATTGAAATACATAAGAGTACAACATGATATAGCTTCAACACTCAGCTACCCCATTACACAACTACACTAGCAGCAAGTTTCACATGCAACATCTAGAACCTTTCGAATTTAGCATCATAGAGGGTACATAGAGAGATGCATCTCATTTGGAAAACTGCTGAAGCGGAAGGCGAATATTGAGCCTTCATTCATGTTGAAGGTCTTTACAACTTTAGCCAATGCCTGTGGATGATTGACCATCCATCCTTCGACCTCTTGAGGAGCACTACAATATTGAACCGTGGGTGTTGTATGAAAACTTTCCTCGCCTCCTGACCACAGAGGTGGTTTGAGAGGTAATCATCAGTGAAGCCTAAAAACAAGTATGTGCATAAATATCTTCTCTATATTGGAAATGGGGTAAAGGAACACAAAAAGGCAAGGTATAATAGTTAGTACCATCTTGTAAACCTCAATGCTTCCCATTGTTTCCCTGCAACACATATAAGGTAGTTAGTCATTAGGTTAAGTAAGGGTTCGCATGCTATGAGTAAAATATGTTGATGATAAATAAGCACATTGCAGATTCATTAGATTAATAAAGCCACATGGAAAACCCATTTATCCCTCACATGGTATACAATAAGAGAATGGAGCCACAACAATTGAACATCGCATTGCAGAATTGAACCAAGCAGTTAAACTAACACCACAACAAATGAACCAAACGTTAACTGAGCACCACATTGCACAATATAACATACTCCTAATAGAAGATCAGACAGTTAACCAAACCAAGCATGCTTAACAACTTGGAAATATAGCAATTGTATTTGCTTCTTATGTATTTAGTACAGCCAAATTCGATTTATTCCTCACATGGTACACAATAAGAGAATGCAGCCACAACAATTGAACATTGCGTTGCAGAACTGAACCAAGCAATTAACTAGACACCACAACAAATGAACCAAACGTTAACTGAGCACCACATTGCACAATGTAACATACTCCTAATAGAAGATCAGACAGTAAACCAAACAAAGCATGCTTAACAACTTGGAAATATAGCAATTGTATTTGTTTCTCATGTATTTAGTACATCCAAATTCGATTTATTCCTCACATGGTATACAATAACAGAATGCAGCCACAACAATTGAACATCGCATTGCAGAATTGAACCAAGCAGTTAAGTAAACACCACAACAAGTGAACCAAGCCACAACAAATGAACCAAGCAGTTAAGTAAACACCAATTGAACAATATAACATACTCCTAATAGAATATCAGACAGTTAACCAAACCAAGCATGCTTAACAACTTGGAAATATTGCACCCTAGAGAATTGAACATCACATTTGCAGAACTGAACCAAGCAGTTAATTGAACACCACATTGCACGGCATATAGAACATATAAACTATAGTAGAAGAATGCATGTTGAAAGTAGATATCACAATTCACTAGAATTTGTTACGGAAAGACAATAGCTAGCAAACTGAACATGGGTCCTTATAGTGAGCTAATAAGACAAGCTACTCCTCATTGTCGGAGATATCGATGATGATTGGCTCCTTGGACATGGAAGAGGGCGAGGCCTCCGCATCGTGGGTGCCCTCATTGTAGTGGTGAGTTGCCTGAGCCACTCCGGACACCAACCTTCTGGATCACGAGATGAGGTAAGCACGTGCACGCTGAGAAAACACCTCGTAGTCTTCGTCGAAGGTACCGACGGTGGCCTCGAGAAAACGCCACGAACTGTCATTTAAAGTAGCCAACTGCGTCGCGGCATCAGCGCGCGAGGCGTCAACGGTGGCCTTGACGGCTAGGTGCTCCTCCAAGATCTGCAGGTCGGCACGAATGGCAGCCATCGCGACCTCATCCGCACGTGCGGCCGCGATTTGCTCCTCCGCTGCCAAATGCTCCTTGAGGTCCTGGCTATACTGCGTGCACCATGGCTTAGGCCGGCGCTTATTTGGTGGAGGGGTCGGTGATTTGGGTGGAATGTGTCGCGCTCGCGCCGGTGGTCGAGGCATGTGTGATGTGGAAGGAGGAGGAGGATGGGGGTCGGGTGTGGATTACCTGCCTGGATAGGCGAGGCCGAGCAGCGTGAAGGAGGGTCGCCGACCAGGAAGCGGCATCGCTGCAAGCAAGGAGTGAAGGTTTCAACCTGGAAAGGAAGGTGGAAAGAGGGTAAATGTGGCTTTTGGTAAGGGGGAGGGGGCGGGAAGGTAGATATTTCTGCGGAAGCCGAAAATTTGGAATTGCTTCAGCCAAAAAACTAGTGCGCAATGTTTCATCAGACACGGTCCCTTATTCAGACACGGTCCGAAGATATTTTGTGCTGCATCTCACACGGTTGGTTATAATAAACTGTGTGGGATCTATGTAATGCCCAGGATGGGACTATACCTCCTACGTGTCGAGGCACGACTTAAAGGTATAAGCCCATTCTCGAATGATCTCAAGTTCGGTATCTTTGCACGACTCATGTAAAAATAGGGATGAAATTGCAAAAGGATAGTTGGCTTACACTCGCCATGTCACACAATACATTACATAGCAAATCATCATCCAAATAACATCACAACCCGACTACGGGTGAAGATCCAAGTGAAAGGTACCAAAAACATAAAAGCCACAGGTTCGAATCGCCCCTAGTAGAAACCACTACTGATCATCAGGATAGTGCACATAGTATCGACTACGTTCTTCATCGTACTCCCAGTACAACTCGGTGCCGTCACTTGAGTAGTTCACCATGGTACCTGCATCTGGTGTGTTGTAGAATCGGTGAGCCACGGAGGGCTGCTAGGCTTCTCGCCCCTCGTTGGTTACCCCAAGTGGAAGGTGTGAGATGTAGTGTTGCGGAAGTTTTTCCCTTGGCAAATATACCAAGGATCGAATCCCCAGAGACTCCTAGGTTCAACAAGAAGGTGTCAACTGCTAACGGTGCCAGATATTAGCAATCAACGTGGACCTGCACACAGATACAAATAACTTTGCTCCCAACGAGTACAGAGAGGTTGTCAATCCCTCCGGCCTTGTAGTTCACAAAGGATTAAACGCAAGTGATAGTGGTGATAGATAATGGTTGCAATAGTAAATAATAGCGAAAAGTAAATAGCGGATGTGATCAATGATGGTAATATGGACCGGAGTCTCATGATGTTCACTAGTGATGTCTCTCTCCCAAAAGACGATAAAACAGCTATGTGAGGTAAACGAATTACAGCTGGGCAATTGACAGGACCACGAACGCAAACCAATGCTGACTACATTGCAAGAAAGGTTGAGGTTCAAAGCATGGGCGGTACACCAAAGTAAGTAGACCGAAATCCATCAATATCTACTACTAATCATCCACCTTGAGATATCTATCCAGAACATCTCGCTGGTATTAAGTTGCGAGCCCCACCCATAGTGTAAACTCAAAGCAACAGACAACTGCATTAAAAGAACTTTGCGTAAAGTAATCAATCCTTGCACCCGCGGGCACAAGCACCGTTGTTTTCCCCCTTGTGGCAACAGCACATCCCCTAGACTCATGTTTCTGTCACTCAAACTAGTCATCGAGGGGCATGAACCCACAATCGAGCGTAACGTTCCCTCTTGGAGTCACTACCTATTACTTGGCCAAAGCAATAAATAACAACGGAGAACATGCAAGAATTACTTATGAACATAAATATAAAAGAGGTAGATCAAATATATTACTCAAGCACAATCTGAACATAATCTCATAATCCATCGGATCCCAGCAAACTCATCATAGCAACAGCATAAGGATTACATATGTGCCTCGATCATGTAGGGCAGCTCACGAGGACTAATTAGTGAAGCACAAGAACGGGAGGAGAACATCACATAGCTACTGGTCATGGACTCATGGTCCAAGGGAGACTACTCACAACTCATCCGGGAGGCGTCCATGGTGGTGGAGAGGCTCCCGGTGGTGATCCTCCCCTCCGGCAGGGTGCCGGGAAGGGTTCTCCTGGTGCTCCCGATCTTGGAAGCGGCGGCGGCGGCGGCGGAACAGAGATGAGATCGCGAAAAAGAGTTCCTGTCCCGAAGGTTTCTCGAGACGCTTTAAATATATGCCAAAGGGGGGCATCGGAGGAGCCTCGGGGGGCCCAGGCGCCCCCCCGGCGCGGCCCG